>JACBYM010000007.1:31789459-31871959 GCA_013435755.1 Amphilophus citrinellus
TTCGTGGGTTTAGTCACTAGACTCAACAATCTCAAATTCCTATTGAAAAACAAACCAATCGCGAAATTAGTTTGAAAACGTTAACAAACCCACAAACACCAGTCGGTCTAAGACACCCAAAGTTTATTTCTATGCTTAGGTACAATGGCAGTACATTGCAAAGTGGATCAAATCGAATCAATTAGACAACCCATTGTTGGATTTATAGCAGGGCACTCTGCAAAGTAAAAATCGCAGATGTACCTTTCATTACCCCAGTATTAAGCAGCATAACGGCTTTAAAGTCCTTAGTATTACACCGCCTCTGTCACCTTGTGGAATTTTAAAAAAGAGAACTAAGTCTTACTTATCCGCTGTAATTAACGACCTATTTGGAACATCAGGATATTTGTCCAAAAAAGAAAGTGCTGATTTTCCGATTCATGGCGTGATAAGGGGATAATAGATAAACATATATCCAGATGGAACCTTTGACATTCCATGACCGTAGATTAAATATTGATGGGCAACAGTAGATTTCCGCGATGATCACAACTGAAATCTATCCTGCAAGGAAGATTTAATCTCACTCAACGAATTAGAAATACCTACAGGGGATATCTGAACTTCGAAACTATGGACCCCAATGTGTTTCAAAAGTATAATAATTATAATAAAACTGATGGTGTCAGTCTCCCTACCCGGTGACAAATGGGATGTGAGCGTTTCGAGATCAGCCCGGACAAAAACTTCGGACAAATAGGCTTAAATATCTTCAAAATGACTATAAAATCCCCATTACAGGGTACAATGTAAAATGCTCCATAGAACGCACGACGGAAAGGAATGTTCCAAATGGGCCTACACCCTCAAGACATATGCACCCAAACACAAGCAGTCAAAGGAGAACGATATGCATGCGCTTGGTACTTGTATTCCTGTCAAAGTTCCTGGCAGAGATATCGAAGACCTATCTACATGGTTATACTGCTGTCGTGTTACAACTTACCCCAGACTGTGTATGTTTATAGGTGACGTTATGAGTGAGTGATGAGTGCATATATATCACACATGTTCTTACCTCCTTTGCAATCGCAAGAAAACTATCCTCATGAATGGAAAATCAAAAAATAACTATGTATTAGCTCATACAGAAATCTACATATTAGATCAGTGTTAGCTTAGAGAGAATGTCTGCTTCTGCTAAAAAACAAGTGGATGAATTTGACTCTCGCTGGTTACCCCTGATCACTCCATACGTAGCGGGGTGGTTGGCTGAGGCTCTTACCCCGGGTGCTTTGGTGGGCGTCCTGGGCGGACTCCCGGGGCCTGTGTGTCCGATAGCCCTTGACTGGAATCCTGCGGCTGCCTTCTTGTGGCGTCCGTGTGCTTGTCGCTGGTTGATGGTGGTGGGAGGGCTTGGGTGGGTGGCTCCCTTACGGTCTGGTGTGTGGCTGGGGTCTGTGGGGTGATGGCTGCGGCCTGGGGCCGATGGTCCGTCTTCTCGTGGGCTCGTGAGGCGTGGTCTGGGGCCGGGGCTCTGGATCCGCGCGGCTGCCGTGGGCCCCCCGGCACTGAGGGGGTCGCTGCTGTCCCTGCGCAGCCACCGTGGTGGGGTGGGTATGGCCCGGGCTGCGTCAGGGATGTTCGATCCACGCTTGGGGCTCTGTGGGTGCCTGCTCGTGGATTGTTGGGGATTTGGCCGTCGTGTAGTGGCTTGTGTGGACGGCACCGTTTTCCCAGATTCAGGGCCAGTTTGTCTTGTCTCTTGTTGTTTCCCTCGGTGAGTGAAGAAGTTCTGTAGGGAGCATGCTGCCCTCTTGTCTGTGGGCTGTGGTTCAGATCTCGGGCGGTTCGGTCTTCCGATGGTGCTGTCACCCTGGGTCCCCGGTCCACCTGCGCCTGCACTGTGGCTGGGGTGGTTGAGAATTGGGTTTGCCCGCCTAGCATCAGGACAAGCTGGTCTCTCTTACTCCATGGTTCGTAGTATACATGTGCTTTTTATATTTATGACCGGACAGTTAGTGTACATGATGGGTCAAATCAGTTCGCGTCCAGAGCGTCCCGTGCGCGTGTAGTTGGATCGTCGTGTTCTAATGATTTATGACGGCAGGTGCATGTGTCGCCGCCTCGTGGATTGTTTAAGTTAGGGTGTGATATAAGATCGTCCGTATACCTCATTATCTTCGATAGACATTCCCAGCATCGCATCTTCTCGCGCCCGGAGTACGCCATCACATTTCTGTCTGCACACAGCCGTGTTATGTGCCACGAGGGGATCAATCCCAGGACGGTCCTTCAACCCACTTGTTGGAGTGAACCGCTCCGTGACGCCTTTTGAATGCAGGACAATTTGTGAAGGTACGTGTCAATGCAAGTGTTGATGGTCGAGTCCGCGCAAAACGAGCATGATGATGATGAGAGAATTTTAAAAAGAGAATACCGCGTGTTAATTGGTACTTTCACTAAATATAGAGATGGGAAGGTGAGGCTGAGTGGAACAACCGAATGAAGATTTTTGGTTTTTTTTTTGTGTTCCACGCCTCTTTCATTAAACACTGCTACTCTTTACACTGTGGTGTCCCGGCCTCTGACCAACAGTTTCCCCGGGTGGTGTATGCATCGCAGTTGGAGCTCACCAACAGGGCAGAGATGTACAGAGTGGATGGCTGATCGTTACACCTACCCAGCCTAGAGCGGTTTGAGTCTTTTTGCGTGTTTGTGAAACAGTGAGAGAGTTATTGCAAATCCTAGGAGACGAAGCTGAGAGGAATTAAAACCCTCCCCTATATCAAAAGCGAGCGAATGATTTGGTTTAAGGATTTGTTTTTTATCAGTTGGCAGATTTGAAGGTGTGCAGAGCGGTGTTTAAGGAATTCGATGCATTTATCAAGAGAGACACGCAACAAGGGTATGAGAACGTTAGAAACGTCTTGTTTTTGATGATTTCACCCTTAACTCCGAACACTGCTGAGCCTTCTGCCTTGTGTAGACCGAAAATCATCAGACAGCCAGAGTACTACTAGGAATAAAAAAAAAAAAAATGGTATGTTTTTTTGGTTTTTTTGTTTGTTTTTTTGTTTTTTGTATATATTACATTGATGATTTGATCACATAACTAACGATGCTTTGTTTTCCAGATGGTAAAACTACATCGCCTGTTACACCAGCCCATCCACCGCAGGTGTTGAGGGTTCTTCCCCTCCTCCTCCTCCTGATTCACCACCCCCCGTCACCATCATCACCACTCCATCCTGGGTAGTGGACCTGTCTGAGGAGAGTGTGAAAAATGTCAAAATCGCAACCATTCATCTACTGTCGTGTGCTATACGAAAGTATAGAGAAGGGGTCTGTTACGGATGCATTGTTAATCACCCGAGCCAAATCCAACATGAATGCGTTTGGGATACCGATGATTTCTTCTTTGCTACATATTATGATGAGATTGTGAAATATTGTGGACCCCAAGATTCATCCCAGCTGTCAGACTCTTTCTCTGTGCCACCACCAGCCTGTGGGAGTCACGCAACGAGCTAAACATCAATCGTAAATACCATTCTAACTTGATCTGCTGCCTGCATCACACATGCACATGCAAAAAGTGATATATTCATACTCTGATGAATGAAGATGGTGATGCAAATGTCAAACACGCCCTTCTAAGCATGATAAACACTACTGTCTGGAAGACATATGATGTAACATAATCACTGTTTTTTTTATTATCCATGTGATTGAAATAAAAACGTGTGCTAATCCTACAGACTGTTCATTTCTGCTTTGCCTCCTCATGGAAATCGCACTGCGCAAATTATATCACGACCATGCTCACCCTGCTGGGCTGGCTAGTGTAAATAAATTATACAATGCGGGGTGGAGATGCTCGATAAACCACCACCAACATTCACTGAGTGAAACAATATTAAGACGATGATACAATATACTCTCCATAAGCCGACTAGGATAAACTTTCGCAGAAATAGAGTATTGGTGAATGGTATAGACAAGCAATTTCAGGCTGACTTGGTCGACATGCGCGAATATGCATGTGACAATGACAATGTGAATTATTTGCTAACCTGTATAGATGTATTTTCAAAGTATGCGTGGGTTAGATGTGTTAAAACAAAGTCCGGACGTGATGTAGCAGATGGTTTTGAGGATATTTTGGGTGAAGTCGCATCCCTCTCAAACTTCAAACAGACAAAGGAACCGAGTTCTATAACACACATTTTCAAAAGTGTTAGACAAATATAATATCACGCACTTCTCAACACATACTGAAATCAAAGCAGGTGTCGTCGAACGTTTTAACAGAAGTCTGAAAACACGCATGTGGAATATTTGACCTCTGCAAACTCTAGAAGATATATAAACGTGATACAGGATTTTGTACATGCATATAATAGTTCATATCATAGGTCAATTAAAATGGCACCCGTAGAAGTGAACGCTGACAATGAGAATTAGTGTTTAAAAACATTGTACAAGACGAAACCAGATGAGCTGTACGGTTTTAAATTTAATGTGGGGGACACGGTAAGAATTTCAAACTGAGAGGTAATTTAGAAAAGGTTATGAACAGACTTATACGGATGAGGTGTTCACATAAAACACGACTGGGAAGAAGATCACCGCGTGTCTATATATTAAATGATCTTAGTGGACAAGAGATCGATGGAACATTTATGAAGCGGAATTACAGCATGTTATTATCGATAAAAATAAAATCTTTAAAATCGAAAAAATACTGGATAGAAAAAAAGTGGGTAGGAAAAAGATGGCTCTGGTTAAAATGGCTAGGTTGGCCGTCTCATTTTAATTCCTGGATAGCTGAAAAAGCATATTAAATGTGGAATAAAGACACACAGCACAGACTACATCACATCATTCTTTTTAAGATCGAGAAGACGAAAGATGGATAAAAAGAATGGATTTTATGTTATGCTACCCTCAAATGCTTCACACCACGTTTATCCAAATAATAAGATATGGAATTTCAGGACTAAACTGGCTAACCTATCATCCTGAATGAGCCGTATGAAGTGGGGATTATCGAATTTCAATACCCCAGAATCTGGAATACATTTTCAAAAGCTGACTCTATAGTAGCTGTGTATGTCCCAAAAAGAAAATCAAATGTCTATGTGGACCTTCCCGTGGGATATTATGATTCAATAGCGCAAATAATAAAAGAGTTTTATTCTGAATACCTTAAGCTGACACTATCCTCGGACTTCAGCATTTATCACAACCTGATTACAAATAGAATACATGCAGTAGCACCGAAGGAGTTACTTTAACGTTTAAAGGTCGGTTAGCCGAAATACTGGGTTTTAATCCTGGAGAAGCTTTTACACTCTCTAAGACACCCAAATTCGCCCCTCATCCAGCCGACATTCACGGGGAAGATACAATATTTTTATATACAGCGATATTGTAGATTACCAGCTGTAGGCGACTCCCATGTACCCCTCCTCAGATGTATAAATGTAGCGAACGAAGACCGCTCCATCCCCATTCTTACATTTGACAGACCGCATTACACATCGGTGTGCAAATCTGTTATAGACGATATTGAATTATCTTTGAAAGACGATCAGAATCAGTTCATTCCCTTTATCTACGGTAAGTAGTTGTAAAATTACACTTTAGACCGGCGAGACATTATTATTAAAACAAAATGATGCGTATACCATACATTCACGACGAGACCAAATATCTCAACTACTATATCACCAGGCTGGTGGGGATATGCCAGGGTTCATAGGAAGCAGTGTACAATACGGTAGCGGATTAGGAGGAATCTTTCGAAGTCTATTCAGGTTTGCTGTCCCGTTGTTAAAAAGGGGATTTAATATTGCCAAGCCTCATCTGAAATCTGCAGCCACAGGAATCGTATCAGATGTGGTTTCAAACATCGCAAGACGTGTGGGGTCTGAAAAACAAGAGGGAAATGGATTAATGGTTTACACATCTAAACCGTCAAGATCCCCGCCCACTTCACACACACGTCACACCAAGTCGGCCAAGAAACGCAAAACACACTCCTCCTCTTCATCCTCCAAAAAAGAAGAAAAAGCCGTCAAAACAAGAAGAAGCACCAGTTCAAATTTGTCTTTTAAAGGGAGAGGAACGTTGAAAGACATATTCTAAGATTAGATAATCATGTCTCTCATCCATACACAATCAGCGGATTGCTTGAAGTCTGAGTTGGATGTTTTTACAGTTCCGTTTACACAGACGTCGATTGAAAAATGTACATTTATTGAAATTCCTCCCCTGTCGGCAGTGACAGACAGCGGGCCTATTGAGTTTTTTATTTCATCAAGCGGTGAAGATTATCTGGATTTGAATGATTCTTATATATTTATAAGAGTCAAAATAACAAATGCTGACGGCACGCAGTTGGATAATGCAGCCGATGTAGGATTTATAAATTACCCAGGATGCACGCTCTTCTCTCAGCTAGACATAACGCTGGGAGATCGCCTAATAACGCAGTCCTCAAACACATATCCGTATAGAGGAATAATTGAGTGTTTAATTAATTACAGCAAGGATACGTTGGACACGCAGTTTAGTACAGGGTATTCTGTAAAGACACAGCGTCACATATGAATGTAACGTCCATAGAAGGTGATAATCAAGGGCTGGTCGCTAGAGGCAGACACACAGGAAACAGCAGAATTGTGGAATTAATAGCACCAATTCACGCGGATATGTTTTTTCAAGATAAACTCTTGTTGAACGGTGTTGATCTGTCTCTAAAGTTTACAAGGTCTAAAGATGAATTTTGCCTCATGACGGGTCAGAATGCTCAGTACAAAGTTAAGATTATCTCAGCAAGTTTGTTTGTCAAAAAGGTTACAGTTTCCCCAACGATCAGACTGGCACACAGCAAAGCGCTGCTGCACGCAAACGCTAAATACCCTATAGACAGGGTTACGTTAAAAACATTCTCCATTCCGGCAGGAACACGTCTCAAGCACCCAGGACAATCTGTTCCTAGGAGCCATACCGCAATTTATCATAGTAGGATTTGTGGATAATGAAGCATACACAGGCAGCTATGCGCGGAACCCATTTAATTTTGAAATTGTGCTATTGAGTTTATGTGTCTGTATGCTGAAGGACATTCATACCCAGCCAAACCATTTCAACCTCACTTTCAGAGAGGTCAGTACCTCAGAGAGTATTATCAATTAATTCAAACCACAGGCCGACATCTAAAGGACAGACCTCTGGCTATATCAAGAGAGGATTTTGGATCCGGATACACACTGTTTTGTTTCAACTTGGAAGCTGACGAAGGGCATTCTGGGAATGTGTCCCTGATTAAAACAGGCAATGTGCGGCTGGAAACCAGATTCAGAAATCCTCTGCCGCGTACTATGAATCTTATTTGTTATGCTGTTTTTGACTCAATTATTGAAATATCAAACATGAGACAAGTACTTTTGGACTACTACTAAAGTAGACATGAATACTGTGGAATTAACTTCAGTCGTTAAAAGAATAATTATTAATGGGACCTATTTTCTAGGGGTATTTGCCTGCGATCAGTTACCTAAAAAGACAATATCAACATTTCCATGCATGGGGATTGTAAACACAGACCCGTCATCCTTACCTGGACATCACTGGCTGGGTTTTTATATCACAAAAGACAGACGAGGTTTATTTTTTGACAGTTTTGGTAACTCACCAGACAAATTCCCACACGAGATAAAAGACTTTCTAATGAAAAACTGTGATAATATGACGTATTCTGGAAGACAAGTTCAGAGTTTCTACACCACAACTTGTGGACATCATTGTGTGTTTTTCCTGTATCATGTGCAAAATGGTGTACCCTATAAGCGTTTGATTAACATGTATACTTCTAATCTTGTCAGTAATGATGCAATGGTGTGTCGTTTTGTTAACAAAATACAGCCAGTTTCTAAGTGTTTAGGATATAGTTTTGATTGTGTACAACGTTAATGTTATGTAAAACAAGACAATAAATATGGAGAAAATCACAGATTGAATCATTTTCATTTATTTTTCACAAAAAGTATAAAACATTTTTTTTTTTTTTAATCAATATACACACATGTAGAATATTAAAAACATTAACAATAAAAGAGAAAAAATCAAATTAATGAGAAAATCAAAACCCCTCACAGATAAACACATATGTAGAATATTAATTAAAAACATTAACAATAAAAGAGAAAAAATCAAATTAATGAGAAAATCAAAACCCCTCACAGATAAACACATATGTAGAATATTAATTAAAAACATTAACAATAAAAGAGAAAAAATCAAATTAATGAGAAAATCAAAACCCCTCACAGATAAACACACATGTAGAATATTAATTAAAAATATTAACAATAAAGGAGAAAAATCAAAATCCCGCCCAGTTAGCATCAGGTCTTCTCATCTTTTTTTTAGATGTACTGAACACAGTCTGTTCACTCAGTGACCGCTTTCTACCATACTGTGGATCATATTTAAACAATCCAACACTCCTACGAACATGTGTGTTAGGAAAGACAGAAGAGGGCACGTTTAACCCGGCGAGTGTTTTTAAAAATACAGTCCACCCGGCGGGTCTTGAATCGTCAGAAACATTATGTGCATCAGTGACACTTTTAATTAAGTCGAAAAGGTGTGATCCTCTGACAGTTTGATTATCAAGAATAATCTCCCCACGTTCGTTCCATGATACGTCAGGCGTACGCATCAGAGCAGATAGTATAAGTTCTGCTTTTCTCCTGCTCTTTTTGGGCATGTATGTCAAAACATCATTTGCAATCACATCATCATCACTTATCTGCTGTTGCTGCTGATGCATGTGTAAAGCTGATTCATCAGGGATAGATAGTGTCAACACATTCTTTTCATTCTGACCTTGTTTCACAAACGATAAATATCTTTGAAGAACAACAGAATACTTTTTAGCTTTTTCATATTCATTCATATCAGGTAATTGCAACACTTCAGACATAGCCTTGTCCAACTCATTTTGTACAGTTTGTCTGATGGAAGAAGTATTTTGCTGCTGCTGCTGATGCTTTAAAAACTCCATCTGGTGCTGGGGAACCAAATACATTTTCTGCGTGTGCTCCATATCATCTATTTGCTATGAGACTGGTAATGAATGGTATTGCAGCCCCTAATAAAGGGAGGAGAAATCCTCCAGATTGGTTGATGCTTCTTTTCTTACGATTTATTTTGACTTTCTTGTCAGCAATCAGTCTGATTATAGTCTTTTTCTTTTTTAGTTGTTTGTACTGATGATCGGTGAGAGGAATGTTACCCTTCATTACATTAAGAGCTATTTCACACAAAGCGTTGATAAAATCTAAGCTAGCATTCTTAATAACTACACGCTGTACAGAGGGTGGGGATTTGTGCAACAATTCCAATAGAGATAAATTTCTACGTATGCGGCTTGACATTTTTTCACTTCTTCAACCTCTTTTTAGGAATATAAACAACCGTGCTGTCTGGTAGCAAGCCACTTCTGAGTCTTAAATGGTCAGGAGTCTTGCCTTTGTAATCGATGAGTAGGAAGCCGAAAGGCGTGGCGGTGGCGTCGTTAAAAGCTTCTAAAAAATATTTGATGTTACCGGGAAACATTTGTCTACCTAAAACTGAGATCTGACATTTATCCCTAGGATTGTTGAACAAAATTAAATAATTTGTGTTCAGGGAAATAGTTCTGCTGGATTTTCCCTGAATAAACAAGTTCTGAACTAAATAGATACAGCTCAAATTCCTGTGATGGACATACTTGGTGAACACGTTTTGTACTTCCAAGTTATTGGAAGCATCATTCATTAAATCATCTATAATAAGTAAATTGTTCTTGTCAGGAGGTAGCAGGACGTCGTCACACAAGGAATCAGGGAGACCGTTCACAAAATTAATACTTCTGATCTGAAGAAGTTGATCATATATGGATTGCCAGCATGAGTAAATGTAAACAATATTATCAATTTTGTGGGATATGAGTGTTGAAGCGTTTTCAATAATGGTCTTGACCGTATGTGTTTTACCACAACAGCTCGGCCCGCTAATTACCATGCTGAACGGATGTTGTAAGCGGGTATCAAAGCATAAATCAGGTTTAATATCCATACGGTAATGTGGTGTAGTCGCTAAGGACTCTCCGCTTATTATACACCACACGGACTTTTTTAACAGTGACATCATTCTTCAGATGGAACCTCTTTTTGTCTCTTTTGATGGTGTCAGAGACAGCCGTCACGTGTGTGTTTGTGTTCTTGTTAGCCACAAAAGATGTGACTAAACCTTTCAACGCATCATGCGTGACGATTTTAGAGTTTACGGCGTTCAGTGTTACACCTTTGCACTTTACCACGGTTTTACCATGGTTCGTGCGATAACCATAACACTTTGGACCCCCAGAAACAAACTCGACGATGTAATCTTCTTCACCGGGATTTCCGCTCGAGAGCTCGCTTGTGAGATCGCCTAGAAATGGCCCTAGCGGGGGGTTCCATTCACCCTCTCTTGATGTAAAAATGACAGAATCAGTGTCACAGTAGAGCACCCTATGCTGCAGACTGTCTAATAAGTCGTACAGCATAAGTCTGGCGTGTGCCGTTGTCATGGCGCCAACAAACACATTCACATCATTCACTCTAGCTGTTCTTGCATCAGCATGTACCCACTGCACCATGGCAACCTCATCAGAGATGAAGCAAAACTGACGCACATCATATTGATCACTGAACATGAGTTGTGTGAAACGAGATGGGTCTGTGATTAGTTCACACGTTGCCATGTTTGCCCTCATGCAGAACCGGCCCCACAATGAGTTCAAGAGAAGCTTGTTGCAGCTTCTGACCGCCTTGTTCACACGTATCTTTGCAGGATCTAACATGATGCCCTCGTGGTCATAATACTGCTGAATGTAAGCTTTCTGCTCATCAGGAGTTTTGACATTCTCAGGATACCCACTTGCCTCCTGCTTACACTTCAGAAAAGTTTTTACATATTCTTTAAAAAGTGAAGCAGACCTGTTAGGGAAATGCCAGACTTCGCAGATGGAGATGATTTTATAGCCCTTTTCAACAGCTTTTTCGAGTTCAAACGTCACCCAAACACCATCCAGCTGACGTTCAACGTCAGAGTGATCACACACAGTCTCCTGATTCTCCTCTACGGCGCACGCCGCACACAATGGGAACATCAGCTTGTTGTTACACCTGAATGGGAGGACGGGGTGGTAGAGACCTCTAGGAGGCAACACACTGCATTTCACAAACCCAAAATATTTATCCACCGTGTCAAAATCTTTGTAGATGATGACAGGATGGCCCAGTGGGTACGGTTTTTTAGACTGCACCGTTGGGTAGAGGCTTGTAAAGTCATAATAATGAATTTTTTCACCATCACTGACTTTGTGGTACAGCTTCATGGCGTTAGTACGCCCTCCAAACAGTGCATCCCTAGGATTCAGTCTCTCAGGCATTCTATAGGTGCGCATGAATGCCATCACAGAGGGATCTGTCTGTTTTAGCTTCAACCATTCACACTCCCACATCACCACCACGTTTAAGCCATGCTGTTGTCTCAGCGTTTCAACCTTCTGACAGAAACTGTGGTACTGGGAACCATACGACCGTTTACACACAGGATTAATCTCACTCCCTGGGTAGCATTTCGGACATCCATGAAAGATACATCCTGCAAATTCATAGCATGTGTTTGTGTCTGCGTGAAATCCATCCGCATGATACTTGCCCAGTTGCTGCTCACCCCCACGAACAGCGTGTTTGATTATGATATTGTCTCTGTGTGCTAAATACTCCAACCATTCGATAGATACGTTAGAGAATGTTTTATGTTGGTAAATATAAGCGGTATCATGGGTGAGAGCTAGCGTGTTTTTTTTGAGGAAATTTGTTTTAAACACACCCATCGCATATGATGCGATCGTAACATGTGTGAACGGATCGAGGCCTGCACAGCTCATCAGGGTCTCGCGGTATATCAGACAGGCCTTTCGCAACACTTCCACATCGTTAACGCAGTACTTGCGTATTTCATGTTGGAAGTCAAAGCGCTTTGTGTGCACGGGCTGGTACCACTCCATGAACTTAGCTTTAGCGCTAGGTGTCATGGCATCATAGCCATAGAAGGATGGATCTGGATACGCCCCGATATAAAACTCGTTGGCCTTGGTATTAAATTTGTGAGGGAAATATCCCTTTTCCAAATCCTCGAACCCGAGTGCTGCAGGTGTTTTGGCGAGGCTCATGGGGAGGAAACTGAATGAATCGATCCATCGTTGATCATAACCCTTATCATACATTATTATTACCCTGCTACCTCTCATTGTGACGGTTGGAACAATTCCACGCTTGACAAAGTACTCTAAAACCAAGTAACTGTCAAACCCTGATGCATTGTGGGCTATAAACGTGTATCCGCGGTATTTACGACATCTGTAATGCTTGACGAATGCACTCACACACTTCAAAGTGTTGTAGCAGAATTTTTCTCCTTGAAAATCAATGGCACAGATGAAGTTTGCTTCATGTTTACCGTTTTCAAACCTGGTCTCAAAATCATAAAATATGTACTTCTCATTAGGCTTTTTTTTTTTGACAGGTTGAATGAAACAGACATGCTTACTGTCTGTTTGAGTTATCGCTTCGTGACAGTGACCACATTGAGGTGGTTGACATTTGTGCGTTGTATTTTTAAACTTTCTATACACTTTTTTACATTTGTCACAGTACTTCATGTTATCACAAGGTATCATATTATGTTTCGGATCAGGTGTTTTGTGGTATTGCTCACAGACGGATGACTTACAAATCCGTTTACAGTCATTACATCTGACGGTTTCGCCGGGTTGTTGTTTTTGTTGTTGTTGTTGTTTTTGTTGTTGTTGTTTGCATATCTTTGTATGACAGACATTACAAGCCTTGCTACAATCATGCATGAGAGGCGTTTCGTAGGTCATATAACATAGGTTACAGAAATACGAACAGCCAAAAAATCCTGTGAGGTTTTTGATCAAGTAATAGTGGTTATCGTGGAGATACAGATAAATTGTTTCGGATTCTGCTTTTGTGGATGGTGGTGTGTCTGTGCCTGTGTCTGTGCGGAAATGCTCCAGGCGTTTACGCCCTGCAGAAACATGATAGAAGATTACAATTTTGACATTTAAGACATCTTCAAATTTACTAACATCTGAGAATGACACCTGATGTGTCATGTCTAGGCCGGCCTTTATGTGCGTTTCTCTAGCTCGTTTGTCTATTTCTGATTCTCTAGTTACTTTGTCTATTTCTGATTCGTTTTCTTTTTCTGGGTGTAGTCTGTGCATGATACACCTACTGAAACACAAGTTATCATCGTTATTTGGGTTGAATAAATGTTTTCCTTTTTTAGCCAGTATTTCATCATAAAACATATTCCCCAGTCTTAAACGTGCACCGCCCCGCCTGTTCTGTGCTATACTAACAATGAACTCAAGCTCGTCGTCCCCCAGTGTATCAGCGTTACTTTGCATAACAAGTGCTATCTCATCAAGAAAAATATCTGCGTTATAATCATTGTCTGAATTTAACACAGCCTGCACGTCACTAGATAAGCTAGGCCCTCTTAAAACAACGTTCAAAACACTGTCGGGGGGAGTGCCTTCCACAGCGCGATCGATAACACTACTTAAACACTCTCTGATTACGGCCGGGGCTCGATCTGGGTTATCTAGTCTTATGTTTCTGAAATCTACGGGTTGCCTAAATTCACGCCCATTAAAAACAGGTATATCCCTGGCCATGCCACCGCGCTGGAAAATATTATTCGCTTCAGAAGGCAAGGAATCCACGCCGTGCGCACTAACATCACACCCCCCATTGATAACAGGATTGTATGGCGTATGATGATGATGAGAGGTAGATGCTCTCACAACTTGATCGTCATCATCGCTAAGTGTGTATATGTTATCCCCCGTCTGTGCGGGGTGTAGAATCATCCATTCATCATTGAAAAAATCAATCAGGTCAGGGGCTACTATCACATCATTCACATCATAGCTATGAGATGAATTGTCTGTCACACACAGAGTATTGGATTCGCAAACACCAGCATCAGCATCAGATAAAACACTAGCATTAGCATTAGCATCGATAGCATTAGCATTAGCATTAGACCAGTGCACACTCCCACCGCCAGGGGGTGTATCAACTGTTGTAACAGGAAATGCACCTCCACCATTTCTGCTAGCATTAGCATTAGCATTAGCATTAGCATTAGACCACTGCACACTCCCGCCGCCAGGGGGTGTATCAACTGTTGTAACAGGAAATGCACCTCCACCATTTCCGCTAGCATTAGCATTAGCATTAGCATTAGCATTAGACCACTGCACACTCCCGCCGCCAGGGGGTGTATCAACTGTTGTAACAGGAAATGCACCTCCACCATTTCCGCTAGCATTAGCATTAGCATTAGCATTAGCATTAGAACACTGCACACTCCCACCGCCAGGGGGTGTATCAACTGTTGTAACAGGAAATGCACCTCCACCATTTCCGCTAGCATTAGCATTAGCATTAGCATTAGCATTAGCATTAGACCACTGCACACTCCCGCCGCCAGGGGGTGTATCAACTGTTGTAACAGGAAATGCACCTCCACCATTTCCGCTAGCATTAGCATTAGCATTAGCATTAGCATTAGAACACTGCACACTCCCGCCGCCAGGGGGTGTATCAACTGTTGTAACAGGAAATGCACCTCCACCATTTCCGCTAGCATTAGCAACATTAGCATTAGCATTAGCATTAGACCACTGCACACTCCCGCCGCCAGGGGGTGTATCAACTGTTGTAACAGGAAATGCACCTCCACCATTTCCGCTAGCATTAGCAACATTAGCATCAGCATTAGCAATATTAGCATCAACAGCAACAGCAGCAGAATGAATGCAAAACGTGTCTGAAGACTGAATATTACTGTATGTGTTGTTAACATCTACACAATGTGGAATCATATCTGAATTTAAAGACTGTGGACTCATCGTCACACTTCTTTTTAAACCCTCACAGCATTTAATCAGATGGTTAGTCAATATATTTAAAATGTACAGGTGTGTGCGAAGTTTGTTATTATCGATATTCAATCTGTCAGAGGATTTAAATTTTTTATTAGGAGGTTCCATAATTGTTGATTATGGACTGAATGAATCTCGTTCTACTTGTTGAGCATGCAATATCCCTACACTTACCGACTCTAAAATAGATTTTAAAATTTCCACAATGGCTAATTGTGAGTTTAAAATTTCTGACACAAATTGCCTTGTTTCTTTTAATTCAGCAAGGCTTGTTTCTCTGTTACAATGTTTGGTTTTGATGGAGTTTAAAACAGATGATAGCACGTCAGTCTTACAAATATTTTTATGCTTGATGACTTCAGGAGGAAGTGGGGTTGCAAGTTCCCATGCGTCGTAGGCATTAAGGATATCACTATCACTTAAATCATGATTATTTTGGGGATTTTCCACCCTCATACAACGAGGTATTGTAGCTAATAGTGATGTGTTTTGTGTACCAGCGTTACTGCAGAAAGAGTTGCGTTGGTCACCTACTTCTTGGGCATTTGGAATCTGGTTGTCCTCCTCCTCCTCCTCCTCCTCCGCACCCTCTTCAGTGAAAATTTCTCCTCCTCCGTCCAAATGTTGTAAGTAATCATTCAAAGCTGCTAGTCCATCCTTTGCACACGTTTTAAGTGATGTGGAGTGTGGAAATGATCCAGCAACACCACACTCTCTCACTGATAATGATGATGTCGATGTAACGGTGTCAGAGAACCATCCCGGTGTGGGACGACTGCTTTCACCCCCACGAAATAATGATGGTCCTTCTGCTCCTCCTCTCCTGTGGAATGATGAATGCTTGAATATCACATGATAAAATCAAATATAAATACAAAAAAAGAGCTGTTTTACTTACCCACGATTTTCAGAAAAATTTCTTGAAGAGTCAGCTAACGCTGTGAAAACAGGAAAAAAAGCATGGGAATGAGAAAACTTGTAGATTTTTATTCACACACAGCTTTTGTAAAAAAATAATAATGACTCACGATTTGTAACGACGCGCAACTCGCCCAACGGTCTCCTTATTATTCGTCCCGAAGCGTCCGTGTAAGGAAAGATGAAATAATCTGATGTGCATAGGAAACTTAGTTAGAAAGGTTTTTTATTTTAAGACAAAAACTATATATTATGGAGTAGAAAACACACCTCTTTTATCATCACGTCTGATGGATACATTCTCCCGACGTTTGTCTAAAATTAGACTGTGTATTTTTAAAAAAGAAATGAGACGATATACAGAATACAGTTTTTGTTTCACATACTATTGTTTAAAAAAGAATATGCTTACCTGATTCCATTTAAAAGACAGAGAGAGTAGCTTTTGCGCCGGAGTCTGTAGAAAACACGAGGAAGAAGAGCGCTCCGTTCGTCTTCACAATGAGGTCTTTTAGCCATGCGTGCTTGCTTGCTTGCTTTATAAAACCACGACCCTTTTTATGACTGTGTGTTTGAAGCCCTCCCTCACTCCTTTTTTAACCGCCACCTGTTCGCTTGGTAAAGTACTACGTCCTGCCCTGTGTATATCCTGATTGTTAAATCAAATTAAAAATAACTTTTCTTTTTAAGAAACTGACGAGCTCGGAAAAAACGTGTCTCCCCAGCTGTAGCTGTATACAAAGACCGGTCGCTGTTGTGACGTTGTAAAAATGCGCCACATTGCCTGATGGGAAATGTAGTGATATACGTATTTTTTTAATTTATTTTTGCGTTGAATCGAGTTTAAGTAAAAAACGTTGCTGTAATTATTTGCGTGTGGAAATAAATCACGGATCATCAGGTAGTATGTCTGATCTATGACAGTCAGCTTTTAGTTCACTCTTTTAGTTAAAAACAGATGATATAATTGCATGAAGAATTATCCCATGTTAAAGAAAGAAAGAGTTTATTTAAACATAGTCTCAAACAGGGTGGATGGGTTTTGGCCTTTTTGATGAAGTCTTCTTCTTCTAATGAGAGAGAGTGTGGGAAACAGAAATAATACACGGTTTCAAGAGGTGCTGGTCTGTTTTTACTCACAGTCAGCTAATGTCTTATAGTTTAAAATCAGGTTGTACAAATGCGTGGAGAATTATCACTTGTTAAAGAAAGAGTTTAAACATCTTTACAAACTGTGTGAATAGGATTGTCCTTTTGATGAACTCGTCTTGTATTGTATTGAGAGTGTGAGAAACACTAATTCAGCAAGTTTTCAACAGGTGTTGGTATGTTGACCAGTCTGCTAAAAGTGTGCATTGGTTGTTTGTAATGAGAGAAAGTGGGGGAGAGTGTGAGAAACACAAATTCAGCAAGATCTCATCAGCTAATGCTCTGTTTTATCCCAGTCAGTTAAAAAACAGACGGTCTAATTGACTGTGGAGAATTACAACCCTTTGATGCTCAGGTATCAGCTGTTTAACAACTACTTTATCTAAACATCTTCACAACAGTATGAATGGGATAGCCCTTTTCCCTGACACTCCTCCTCCACTGATACACATGCACCTGCCTGTCATAAATCATTCGATCACGCACTCTCACACACACGCGCACGAGGACGCTCATGGACGCGCATGACCTTTGACCCCCACCTGTCACCCACCTGTCGGTCATAAATCATAAAAAGCACCAGTATATACTACTCAGGTTTCCTGGTCATAAGCCCCCCCCCACACACACACACACACACACGCACACACGCACATATACAAACTTCATGTCGTGTGGAGAGGCCACGTGCGGAACCACACTTGCCTCTCCATTTTAATTGCATTACAGACATTACAAGTGACAATACACTCTGATACACATAGGACCTTGGGGGGCAGGCATGGGGATGATGAGAGGGGGCCACTGTGATGGCCCCACTCTGTTCCAGTCTACCGTCAGCCCCCCAATTTTAATGGCACTTTAGACATTAAGGGCTTTGAGGGGGTGGTGTGGTCGAGCACCGATGGATGCTTGAGGCACAGCTGTCCCCTCAATTTTAACTGCATCTTAGACACTTCATGCATTCACAAACATGAAGCCATACACTTCAACATTTATAATTTGGGTGGGGGGGGGGGGTGGGGTGGACCATCCCACACCCGGATTTCCTGCACCTTGCCCGGGGTGGGAGTCGGGTGGTGCTTCGGGTGCTGGGCTGGCAGCATCGTGGGGTCGCTGTTGGCCCGGGTGGGGTGTCTACTTGCCCTGGCCTCAGAGGGTGGATAGATGTGGATGAATGTGCATTTGTCACAGTCCTTGTGGGTGTATTTGGGTGGGTAAATGCGTGTGGGTAGGGTTGTGTGTAGGTGTGTGTGTGTATGTGTGTGTGTGTGTGTGTGTGTGTGCGTGTGCGTGTGTGTATGTGTGCGCATGAGCATATGTGAGTGGGTGTGTGTGTGCGCATGAGCATATGTGTGTGTGTGTGCGCATGAGCATATGTGGGTGAGTGTGTGTGCATACGTGTGTGCATGGCTGGACCTGAATCTGGGCCTTCTTGTGCCTTGCCTCCCGGCTGCTTCTCGGTGGTCACTCCTGCGTCCCCCCGCTTCCCCGGGGTGTGGGTGCCTTGGGGTTCCTGGGCCGGGCTGGATGTTCTGGCGTGGGTGTCGACCTGCTCTCCTGGGGGCTGTGGGCCGGGACGGCTTGGGCTTCTCCGGCGTGGGGGGGGGCTCTGCGGTATGTCGGGCGGTTCTTGGGCACCTGGGCCCTGGGGCCCTGCCGCCGGCCTGCACGGGGGGCTGGCCTCTGGGGGGGGCCGGTTTCCTGATGCCTCGAATTCCCTGGGGCCCTTGCCCCTCGACTGGGGGGGGCTCCATCTGGGACCTCCCTCTCCCCTATGCTGGGGTGGGTATGTGGTTGTCGCTGGAATGTGCGGCCGCAGGTTTTCGTGGCTCTTGATGGGCTGCGGATGGCTCGGATTTCCTGGGTCCTTCTCTGCCTGCCTCTGGCTCCTTGTGGGCGGAGCGGCAGCTTTCTGCCCTCGTTGGTAAGTGCATTCCATGACACAGACACTAACGCAATCACAGTATAACAAAATTGTTGTTCTTAATATACAACCATGCTTCATTTTGTTGTGCCTTTTCCACATAGTTATTTTTCCAGGTATTGCTTGTTCTGTTTTGGTATGTTGTCTTTTTTCTGTTTTTTTTGCAGTTGCAGCATTTGAATTGTTTTGGTTAGTATAGTGGTGCTCTGTCCTCTTTTTCTGTTTTCTCCCCTTTCTCTCTCTCTTTTTTTTTTTTTTTTCCCCCAGCCTGTCAACTGGAATTAAATGTATACGTACACAAATAAATAAATAAATAAAACAAACAAACAAACAACAAAAACACAAAACACAAAACATTAACAAGAAAAGCTTATAGAGACTCTATAGAGCTTATCTTGGAAGAATAAATATGTTTGGCACAACAATGCATTCAGATCACAATTCTGCTTGCAAACAGTGCCAGACATGACAGGTTTTAATAATAAAAAAATAAAAAAATAAAAAACCAGAGAGCATCACATAGCTTCTCTGGATATGCCCCAAATGTTCTCCAATCGTTCTGATTGGTCAACTCTGACGCAAAATCTAAAACCACAGATATATAGCCAATAAAATTCCTGACACGTGGGTATATGGCACCTTGGGTTTTTTTTTCTCCCTTCAAACTTTATTGATTATTAACAAGCATATACAGAACATATTGATGCCAGGGTTACAAAAAGAAAAGACAGAAAAAAAATAAAATAAGAGGAGTGTAAGGTCCATAATACTAAGCAAAGTAAATAATAATACAAAATTCTTAATTAACATGGAATTTTTCAAATATTTGACTTGTCTTAATTGCCTTCTTGTGCTCCAGTTCTTTGATTGTAGTGCTGTATTGCAGAAGCTCTTGACAGAAGTGGTTAATATTTGGTTTGGAGTCTGTCCATCTGATTTTATGAATATGAAGTTTTCTCAGGAGCAGCAGAAGTTGAATGAAGTAAGTGACATCTTTGTCCATGTCTTTGTTCTCAAAACATATTATAATGTCCTTCTCTTTAAGTTGAATTATTTGTCCAGTTTTCTGCCTAATGTAATGTTGTAAATCAGTCCAGAATATTTTGACATGTACACACCGATAAAATAAGTGAGAAATTGTTTCACTATATGACTCACAGAAAGAACATGAATAGTTAATATTAAGTTTAAACCTCTCCAATGTTTTTTTAACTGGGTATATATTACATAAAATTTTAAGAGTAACTTCCTTAACCTTACTGTTTAAACAAAATTTCCCTCCATGCAGCCAAATGTGATTCCAGCTTATTTTTCCATATAAAGAAGACCAGTATGATCTTCCAGCTGGCAGAGCTCACTTTTGCAAATTTGTCCTTATTACTTTATTGGAACATCTTTTTATACTGACATCAATGTCACCAATCAGTATGCCGCTATTGAGTGAATCAATAACTGAAATGTTAGATGTTGAGCCCTGAAAAAGTTGCACCACACCTGTCGTAAAGCATCAAACACAATTGCATATTCTTTGGGAGTAACAGGCAGGTTAAACTCAGATAAAAATTCTCCATATGTGAAGAGACTCCCTTGAGCATTAAAGAGCTGTTTAACCAAGATAATGCCTCTTTCCACCCATTTTTCTCATAAAGAATATTCCCATTATTCCATATATAATAATTTGTTGGAGAAAAATTATGCTTATATATAAGTTTCCATGCCAGAAGAGCTTGCTTATGAAAATTGGACAATTTTACAGGTAACTTTTCAATTTTGTAATTACATCTAAGCAAAAATATAGCCCTGCCCATCAAATCAAATACATTTTTTTGGAAAGGTGTTCCAAATCGTGTCGTTCTCTTTAAGTAAGTTTGTTAACCACTTCACTTTAAAAGAATTATTTAACATTTCAAAACTCAAAACTTCCAGACCACCATATTTTTGGCATTACACAAAATATCTTTTTTTAAATAATGGCTTTTATTTCTCCATATAAAATTAAATAACAATTTTTCTAACTTTTTAGATATCTCCTTGGGCATTTCTAATGATAAAGAGACATAAACAGATCTGGAGATTCCTTCAGCCTTCGACAATAACACTCTACCATTTAAGGACAGGGCTCTCATCAACCACATGTTAAATTTTTTGCTTATTTGTTCAATCACCGGAGTAAAATTAGAAGAGTTATGCAATTTTTGATTTTTTTTTTAATAACCACTCCCAAATATGCAAGATTATTTTTCACTGGTATACCATTAATTTCTGACAGACTAGAATCTTTAAGAGGAAATAAGACAGACTTATTTAAATTTATTTTCAGCCCTGAAACTGAGGACAAGTCCTGGACACAAGCAACTGCTTTATTCACATTGTGTTGGTTAGAGATGGAAACTGCAGTGTCATCAGCCAGTTGTGATAATTTGAATTCCCTTCCTAAGGCTATGATACCTTGAAATTGTGCTTTTTTAATATGCACTGCCATAATTTGTGTGACAAGAAGGAACAGCAACTGGCTTAAAGGACAACCTTGTCTAATTCCATGATTAACTTTGAATCTTTGAGTTGTACCCCATGCTAACTTAACTGAGCTATTGCAGCCCCTATTTAAGGTATTAATGGGTCTGAAAAACATAATCCCCAAATCCAAAGTGCTGAATGACTTTAAACATAAATCTATGGCTTATAGTATCAAATGCTTTATAAAAATCAACAAAGAGGATAAAGCTGTCATCTAATATGTATTCATTATATATTAGATTAGATATTAGATATATTAGATTGATTGTTATCTTGACGTGTGTCATTACTTGTAGAACAACAAGCATTGTTCACAATGCGCCACACTTTTAAATCGCAATTTATTTGCTTTTCGGATGTTATTTTGTCATGTTCAACAATGCGTGAACATCGTTTGCAGTATATATATATTATCAGTCATATCTAAAACGAATCGATTGTTATTGCAAATGTTTCTGTTAGCCATAAATCCAGATTGTTCCTCATCAATAATGTCATGTAGTCCAGTTTTTAGCCTCTTAGCAAAATCAAGCACAAAGATTTTGACATCATTATTTAAAACACTAATTGGTCTCCTAATTGGTCTCTTCTAGACTGTTTATCCTTTTTTGGCTTTGGAATTAGCTTAATAAGGCCTTGATGAAGAGATGGAGGCAGTTCCTCTTTGACTATCGCTTCTTCAAACAGAGCCTTTAAGAATGGGGCTAATGGATTAGTGAAAAACTTGTAAAATTCACTAATTAATCCACAATTTCCAGGATATTTGTTATCTTTAAGTGAGCCAATGGATTCTTGAATTTCTTTTAAATTCTTTTTCTTTTCATTTTAAATCCTTCATCACAAAGCGACTTAAAATTATCATCTATACTGTTGAGATTCTCTTCCTGTCCTCTAAGAAATCTATCATGTCAACTTCATTTTCTAAATCAGTCATGTATAATCTTTGATAGAAATGGGTCATATATTTTGAAATAACATTTTCATCTTCACATATCACATCATTAATTCTAAGTTTCCCAATAAAGGACTGCTGAAAATTCCTTTTTTCGAGATTAAAAAATACTTTGTGCACTTGTCACCCTGTTCTAACCATTCTAGATCTAATAAAGGCACCTTTGGCTTTATCCTCATATATTTTTTTCCAGATCTAACTGTAACGATGAATATTGCTTAGATTCATGTTCAGTCAAATTGGTTTTCTCAGATAGTTTCATTAATTTGGAAATTATTTGAGTTTCTCTCTTTTTTCTCTGAAGCAGCATTCTTCCCTATTCTTATTGCCAAATTTCTAATTTCAAATTTCATTGATTCCCAGCACTTCCCAAAACAATTGAGCAATTTTGTTTTTGTCCAGTATTTATTAATAAGTCTCAGGGTGTGGTTGGTGGGAGTGTTTCTGTCTTCCAGGTGATCCATTGGGGCAGGCAGCTGTGTAAATGGTGTTGAGTAATGTTTTATATGAAGCTCATGATGCTGACTGCTTTATGATTTTTACATGATTTCATAAGTATATAATTTAAGTTTAAAATGTTTCCATTTCGAATGTGTCATAATGCACAGTAAGTTCTTGTTGCAGTCTGTTTGTCTTGTTAAGGAACTTTAAGATGCAACGTTTGTGTCTTGCGTTAAGTAACAGCTAATGAGGTCAGCGGGAGAATGAGAGAAAATTTTACCTCCCATGGACTGCAGGAGGACAGACGTTTTTTGACACGACTCTACTGTGTTGTATTCAAGATTCAAGCTATCATGTGAAGCCAAAGCCGATAAAGTGACCCAAGGTTTAAGATTTCTTTTCATGACAAGCAGCCAATGAGGTATTTTATTGTTTGGATATATCTTGTACCTTTATTTCATTCTGTATACATGCCAGGTACAATGCAATGCAATACGCTAACGCAGTTTGTATGGTTTGTTCATGAATACAGTTTTCAAGGCGTGACTAAGTGAGCAGAGAGAGAGAGAGGGAGAGGCTCAAGCAATGAACGCCTGTTTCAAAGAAACGACCTGTGTCTGTGTTGTCGTGGAGAGAGCTACAAGCTGTTTCCTGTTGCTCATCAAGGTCAGGAGTATTCAGGAGGGGCTAAGACGCTGACTCGCCATCAGATTGTTCTACCCCACCTGTGGTAAACCTAGCAGGAATTACAGTATTGTGGTCTTGTTATTCACTCAGTTGATCCTGTAGCTCATCATCTCCATTCAATTGCATCACCGTCCCTCAGAGCGGCGATTCCAGCCTCCACCACTCCGGAACCCATCTACTCGGCCACCTGCTCCCCTGCTTCATCTGCTTTCGCCTGCCTGCCCCTCGGACCACCTCGGCCCCGACTCACTACGCCAGCCACATCCCCGACCAGACCGTAAAACCTGAGTTCTGAGTAAGCCACCTTACCTTACCCCTGACCATCACCTAATTTTAGTTAGTTAATTCCTGCCTGACCCTGTTCACTTTCTCTTTTCAGATTCTCTGTGCTCACCGCAAAATGTCCACGCTCACCTGTTTTCCCTGTTTACATTTATTTTTGGAATAAAGACTCTGTTTTCTGTGAACTGTTTCCTCTGCGTCTGGGTCCGTTTTCCACCGGCCACCATGACACAGGATTCCATTTTGGGATTCTTCATTTTGCAATCAATAGTCTGTCTTTCGAATGTGTAAATGGTAAATGGACTAGTTCTTATATAGCACTTTTCTACTCAATCAGAGCACTCAAAGCGCTTATACAACCTGTTTTGCATTCACCCATGCACTCCCATTCATACAAGCACTTCCATCAGTAATTAAGCTAAGTGCTTTTAATTAACTAGCATTCACACGCATTCATACTCCGACAGAACGGTCGGAGAGCAACTTAGGGTTAAGTATCTTGCCCAAGGATACATTGGCATGTAGCCTGGAGTAGCCAGGATCCGAACCGCTGACCTTCCAATCAGTAGGTGACCTGCTCTACCTACTGAGCTACAGCCACCCTAATAATATGTGTCTAATAGGTTTCATATCTACCTTAAATGTGATTGCTTTGTGATCTGTCAGAAATGTTCTATCAATATGTCAGTTACTTTATTTTCAGTATCTGAAGAGATCAACCAAAAATCTATGCGGGACTGTTGGGATCTGTCCTTATTACTCCATGTGTAAAAATTGTTATTCAAATATTTATGTCTCCAAATATCAATTAAGCCCATCCGGTTACAAATATGTTCTAATTCGGTTGATGTTTGGTTTCTGGGGGGC
This sequence comes from Amphilophus citrinellus, assembly GCA_013435755.1. NCBI lineage: Eukaryota > Metazoa > Chordata > Actinopteri > Cichliformes > Cichlidae > Amphilophus > Amphilophus citrinellus. The sequence continues at coordinate 31,814,273 of JACBYM010000007.1, forward strand.
CACCTATCCATGTTTCCATCCATCACTGTGTTGAAATCTCCTCCCCATAAAATTTTGGATGAAGGAAATGAAGCCAATACCACATTAATCGTGTCTTCTATAGTTAAAAATAAATTAGAATTTTGCTGTTCATTATTAAAGCCATATATATTAATCATTATAAACTATCACTGATCAATATCCACCACAAGTATAATCCATTGACCACTGACATCTGATACTTTAAAATATTGCCTCTGAATTTACCTTGTAAAAAACAAGCTACTCCTGCTGGTTTGTTGTTACCAAAAGAAAACCACATTAGTTTCCCCCACTGACTCCTCCAAAATGTTACATCTGCTTCTGAAGCATGAGTTTCCTGAATAAAATAAAAATCTGTACCTTTGTTTTGGCAGTATAAAAATAATGCTTTCCTCTTTACTGGATTTCTGATACCTCTGGAATTAACAGAAAGAATAGAAACTGACATTAGCTCAGGCAGAGCTCACACACACACACACACAAGCTTTTTAACGTTGCTGCACAAATCCTAAAATATGCCGGTTACCAGCTGGAAACACTGCACTGTAACAAATACTCATCACCTTACAAACACCAAATCAGAACAAACCTTTAAAGCTTAATAAAATAATGATGGGGTGTTTATAATGCTGTATCTTTTCGTCACATTTTAATCTCTTTTCCATTAATGTAGGCTCTATTTCCAACAAAATAGGGCTTGTCTCCTCCACAGCCGGGAAAAGCTTGTTGCAGGCTTCTCTATCCGCTGCTGTCAGATCCTCTTTAAAGCTGAGTCGGTTGTTCTTCAAGTAGCTGCACTTCTTTGATCCTTTCCACAAGGTATCCCGTGCTGTTCTGGACAGGAATCTGATGATTACTGGTCACGCTGGTGGGTTGACTCTTGCCTTTTTCAATGGTTGTTTCACTGGTGTGTTTGGGGAAGAAAAGCATTCTCCACAAGCATAGGAGTGAATCTCCTTGATACTTCATTTTTCTTTATCTTTGGTATCCAGCTGCATAGACATTTCCACCATATGCGCTATCATTATTGTTAGCCACTGTAGATAGTTAGATAGCTTACTTTAGTTAGGCTTTCTTTCCTTACAAATGCTATTCAAAAGCAGAGGATTTGCTGAAAAACTTGCCTGTTGCTGTGTCACAGATATTTCTTATGTTTGCTGGTGATGAAAGGAAGTCTTTTAAACAGGTTGTGCAGCAAGTTTTGGGCTCTGACGTTAAAGTGTGACCGACCTCGTTGCCATCTTGGACCAACCCCCCCCTTGGAATTTGTTTTCACATGAATCCACAAGCTCCCTGCATAGTCAGTGCGTCTTCCGTGCATGAAACTGAACAGGAAGTCGGACTATGTGAGCCGTCGTGCATAAACAGTGTTTACAATATTTTTTCTCACCAATGGATTGTCAGAATGTGTCAAAAACAGGCTATATTTATTCAACGAAGTGACTAAATGACTCACGAAAGTGGATTATTATTTATTAGAGGACTTCGTCGCTGATTCAACTGGTTTTACGACTGCAGAATCTTTAAAAGATTTATTTATTTGTTGTGGGTCATGAGTAATGTTACCATTATGTTACAATGCAGTTTTCTTCCTGGTCGGGGAAGGCTGGACCAGCTCTTCATCCTCTCAAGGATATTCATGTGAGTGTGGCAGTTTGCCCATCCAGTCTACATGTGTTTTGTGGACTTGGAGAAGGCATTCAACCACGTCCCTTGGGGTATCCTGTAGGAGGTGCTGCAGGAGTATGTGATATCTGGCTCACTGTTGCTGGCCATTCAGTATCTGTACAACTGTAGCGAGAGTTTGGTTCGCATTGCCATCAATAAGTCTGACTCCTTTCCTGTGGGTGTTGGACTCTGCCAGGGCTGCCCTTTGTCACTGATTCTGTTCATAATTTTTATGGACAGAATTTCTAGGTGTAGTCAAGTTGTGGACGGCTTCTGCCTTGGTGGCATCAGACTCTCACCTCTGCTCTTTGCGGATGATGTGGCCCCATTGGCTTCATCAGGTGGTGGCCTCCAGCTCACAGTGGAATGGTTTGCAGCCAAGTGTGAAGTGGCTGGGATGAGAATGAGCACCTCTAATACTGCATGAAAAGTGGGGTTTTCGACAGTTTCTTGTATGTAATATTGCCGCACACCTTGAGCTTTCTCTCAGCAGGAGGCTTTGGTCAGAACAGTAAACTGTAGGGAAACTGCCGTGTACTCTCTGTGTCAGTGCTCCCTCAGCTCCCCCCTCTCCTCAGGTCTAGGGCAGGCTCTCATATGTAAAGGAGGTTTCTGTGAGTCACACAAATACAAATGCAAATCAAGTACTCACCAGTGGTCACCAGTACTCACCAGTAGTCTACCCCTCCCAACAGTTGTAACAAAGATATATATTTTTTTTAGATATATATATTATCAAATTTACATGATTATCTTTTAAGCCTTTTTCCATTAAAATGTGACTACACAGCGAAACATTCAAACAAGACTAAATTCACAAGAAATCATTCTAATTTATAAATTAGTATTATCTAGTTGGAAATATAGTTTTGGAAGTTTTCAGCTTTTGTCCCTTTTTCCAATAAGGCTGTGAGCTTCTGTCTGTGAGCTTCTGTCTGTGAGCCTTTGTCTTGGAGTTTTTTGTGAACCCTGAACTTTAGTGGACTGAGGGAGATAAACAAAGGCTATAACTTGATTTTGGTGACACCACAAGCATTATTTTCATTGAAAAGCATACTCAGTTTTCAGTCTAATTCACTGTAACTAAAAGTCTGTCACACCATCATCCTCTTCTGTGCAGTGGCTTCCCAGCTAGCATTGAACATTCAGACAACATCCCATGAACGCTGCCATAAACGTTCAGTGAATGTTCACATGCATTAATGACATTAAAGACTACCAAGGCAGATGTAATAAGAAAACATATAAACATATAAACTTTAATTTTGCTATACATGGATGTACATAAGAGATATCAGCAAAACTTTCATAAGAAAAATGTAAAAATTTTCTGCAACAGGTTTTGGAATAAGACTTTTACAATAAAACAATTGAAGGAAAATCTGTAATATTTGAAAATTATGCCAGACAAAAAGCATGAAGTCATTTACAAAGTTTGATATTTTAAAGACTTAAATGAAGACTCCCCTCATTTCTAGGGGCACTGCCCCATACTAAATCTAGATCTCAACCACTGTGCAGAGTAGCAGTACAACAGTCACCTTCTCAGCTGTCCTGCTTACACAGACAGTGGATGTGTGCACAACACATCTTCCAGCAAAGCGCTCAACAGGTAGACATTATGCTGGGAATGAGGCGTCTGTTCCCTGCAAGCACCAAACTTCTACTGGCTTACCATAAAAATGTCTGTCTGTGGGGACTGAGCCAAGAAACTTGTGCAACATGTTTAAATGTACTGCATTTTGACACAACACTGACAACTATGAACTGCTTTATAATGGCTGGCTGTGGATCTGCTAAAGAGTCAATGACTGGTTCCTCAAAACTGTTAGTGTTTCCACACCACTTAGCATATACATGTGCTGACCTTTCTGCTCTGGATCATCTATGGAGTAAGTAACATTCTGATGTGTTACCCTGTTGCATGTCTGCAAAGCAGTCATCATCAGTGAGAACATTTTCGGGGAACATCTGATGAGACACGTTCAACAATGCATGCCTGTCAGCCTCATTTAAGACTGTGTGGTGGAATGGAGACAGAGGCACCGCTGTACACTCTTCCAAGAGAGGTTTTCTGCTGACACCAAAGCACTGTGCTGTACATAAAGCATATCAGCTGTGTCATCAAGTAACAAAGTTACAGGTATTTGTGAATGCAAAATATTAGCAATTTCACCACCATATTGACATGTCCATCTTCTTTTCATAATTCTGTCTGTACATCTGTTATTTATTTTGGTTCAATTCCGTGTGGCAGCTTCCTCGCCTGTGATTGGACAATACAGATCACGTGCGGGATCACGCTGAAGGTCTCGCAAGACCAAGGGAAATCAGTGCGGTCGTTCTCTTCCGTTCAAACTGAATGCCGGTCTTTGTCTACGCTGCTTTCCTGGTACAATGGAGGACGTCGTCTATATTTCAACACCCCAGAAGCTCCCGGTGAAAGCGGGCCTCTCTACCGGCCAGCTTCAACCAGCCCCGCTGCAGATGAGAAGACACTGCTGGCTGCAATGAGTGGGTTATCTCCTCAGTTACTCAAGTTTGTACGAGCGCGACTGAAAGACAAGATGGCGTCTATTGTGTAGAGACTCGATGCTCTAACAAAGACTCACCTACAGAAGGACTCAAGAGGAAAAGACGGCAGCACAATCCGAAAACTGCGGTAAGACTTGGTCGTTTCTAAAACAAAAATACTAAGAGTGGAGGAATGGTCACAGTAAGCTGACAGACGTATTGTGATTTGGTTTCATCTTATAGGAAGCAGTTCCTGCACAACTCTGAATCCAATAAAAGCCGGTATGATCCTCTGCAGAGGTAAGAATCAGAAACAAAGCAGCAGTATTCAATGTGTGGAGGAGAGAAGAACTCAAAATGTTTTTACTCTTATTTATTTTCACCTTTATTTTCCACAGACTGTGTTCGCCTCACAACGCGAGTGTGAGTGTTCCTAATGCATGGACAGTGATATAATTGTGTGTAAGTATCTGTTGGTCTTGTTTGTGTGTTTTTTGCCTGAATATGTTTATGTATACACTGTGTTTACACTCTTTATTTACAATGTACAAAAATGTTTTCCAGCTTCTTGTTAAACCTACAGACGGTCCGCCGCAGCTTCTGCTACAGTCAGCCTCACGTTCAGGAAAAGGCGGCAGCCATTAAAAATCCTGCCCGGTGACGTGCAAGAAGGAAGCAGGTAAGACGTGTTGGATTGTATTGTTGGTCTGCTGTATTTGTGTAGTTAGCTTGGAAATGCAGTTTTATTTTTGGGAAATATTACTTATTGTTTTTTTTAACTTTATATAAAATCTGGCTTCTTCTGAACAACCCAAAATGTCTATAAAAAGGTGATGCAGTGAAGGTGAAAATAATTAACACTGAATGTTTATAGTTTTAGCAGCTGTAACATTTTGGGACCTAAAGATAAAAAGTGTATAATCAGTTTAAAGGTGCCTCAAGGGTTAATGACCAAAATCACTGAAGTACTTTTATCAATGTTACATTTTTTCAAAGTACTTGTTCATTTGTCTTTTATTCACAGGATGCAGGAGTTGGTACTTTGTCACATAACCATTGTTTTTGATGACAAAGATGGGCTGATTCATTTTTTTTTTTGCATTCAGGGTCTTATCTGCTATGTGTGCATTCAAAGTCAAGAGACTCAAACTTTCAGTGTAGTTTCCTGATTTTTCACAATATTTCATATAGTTTCATAATGACTTAATGTGTGCTCTGTGTCAACAGCTGCTGGAGGCGAGGGCGAGTGTCCTGGCAGTGAAGGAGGTTGCCTTCTGGGACGGTGTCACCACTGACCTCATGTTGGATGAGGAGGATGGCGTCTCAGAGGGCGTATTGGGCTGGATTAAGACCCCCAAGCTTCCCCAGCCAGGAGCTCAGTGACCTCTGAGCCAAACTGCAAGAAGCTCACCCTAAATACAACGATGCACCATAAGTGTTTGTATGCTGGACCATGCTCTGAGAGAAAGCCACCACCACATGGCCCAGAAGTAGCAAAGCATTATATGTCATAGTGTTTTTTGTTTTCTTATATATGATGTGTGTGTGTTTATGTGCATATTGCTTTGTAAATAAAAAAAAGAAATTCAAACTTGTGTCTCACAATTTGTTTCTCTTAATTGAATTCCCTTTAGTTGAGGTTATTAGCATAGCATGAATACAACATAACATACAAGGTATATCACAGAAATAATAATTAAAAATAATTTTTATTACTGGGTTATTATTTATTAGGGAGGGGCTTACCCACTGTGTCAAATGCCTTTGAAAATCCAAGAAAAGAATCAGGGGGACCATCAATAAGTTCTCTGTAGTTAACCAAGTCCAGAACCAGATGAATATTATTAGAGATATGACGTCTACTCATAAATCCACATTGAGACTCATTAAATATTTTATTTAAGCCTGTTTTTAAAAGCTTGGCTAGTAAAGAGGCCATAATTTGATAATCGCTGTTGAGGAGTGTTATTGGCCTCAGTTATCAATAAGTAGAGGATCTTTGTTAGTTTGGGGATTAGAGTAAGAAGTCCTTGCTTCAATGATGGGGTCGTTCTTCTTTAGAGAGGGCCTCATTAAATACAACCAGTAAAAATTTAGCGAGTTGGTTGGCAAATACTTTATAAAATTCAGCAGAGAGCCCATCATTACCTGGTGAGTTATTGTTTTTAAGACTTTTTATGCTTGCTGATACTTCATCTAAAGTGATCTCTTTAGAGCATTCTCTGTTGAAATGAGCACTTATTGTTTTGACATTTTTGATTGAATTCAGAATATTAGAACTTTCAAGGTAATTAGTAGGGAGATAGAGATTGGCATAGTATTCAGATATATATTTAGCTATAGTATTACTGTCTTCGCAAATTATGTCTCCAATTTTTAATTTAGTTATCATATTTATTTCTGAATTTCTCTTTTCTAAACTAAAACAGTATCTGCTGTTTTTTTCACTTCCTCTAACCATTTATGCCGAGAGCGCACAAAAGCTCCTCGAGCTCTTTCTACATAAATTTCTTCTAGTTCATGTTTTAGTTTTTCTAGTGTGACATCATGGCTTTCATCCTGTGCATTATCATGTAAACTTAGTGTGGATATGTCATTAAACAGTGGTTATTTTTCTGATTTCAAATTTTTAAAATTCCCAGTGTTTCCCATATTCTTTGCTTATCAATGCCCTATTCCAAAATTTTCCTATAAGATAGTTTATATCTGAAATTAGCTCTTCACTTTTTAAAAGCGAGCTATTAAATTTCCAGTAACCAACATTCCTTTTATTGTTACATTTATTAAAGTTTAGTCTTAACTTTACCATTTTGTGGTCGGCCATAATAGTAGAAGAGATTTCTATCTCACTTCCACTTTGTTCAAGTTCCGCTGAAATCAACCAAAAATCGATCCTAGACTGAATAGTAGAGTCTTTGTTTGCCCATGTGAGCTGCCTGTCTGCTGCATGCCGATGTCTCCATATGTCCAATAGGTTTGTCCTGTTGCAGAAACTGATTAGTTTGTTTTCTGAATTAATTGCTCTTGATGGACTCCGATCAGAGATGTTGGACCAAACCATGTTAAAGTCGCCCCCTAAGATAAGTTTTGCTGAGGAATATTTTTCAGAAAGGGAGTTAAGATGTTTTTCTATTTCTTCAAGCAGTATAGTGTTTCCTGAAAGAGAGATGTAACCATAAACGTTACCCAGTATGAACTGATCTCCTGTCACTTCAATAACAAGAAAGAGCCAGGGGCCTTTTGGATCACTTCTTGATTCTAACATTTTTCCACTGAATCTGCCTTTGAGGGTGGCGACCCCAGCAGAGTGATTTGATCCATGTGCCAATCAAATATCGTTACCCCACTGATTTTTCCAGAAATTTAGATCATTTGGGCATGAATGACATTCCTGTAGGAGAACTAGATCTGCTTTCATTTCTTTGCAAAAAAGAAAGAAGGCTTTCCTCTTTACCAAGTCTCGCAAACCTCTTGTGTTAACGGAAATTAACAATAACTCCATATAAGAACCTAAATATTACTCAGTCAACAGATAAACAGATAAACAGCTCCTACATTAATTGTGTAAACCTGTGCAAATAAAACTCTATTAAAGTGCTTTCATTTTGTAACAATATACTTTAGAGTCTGAACAACAGTAGAAAACTGAACTATAAAGATAAAGATGTGGATATGAGACACCACAGAGAAACAGCCATGCTGAAAGATGGCTCCAAGTCTTACAGTTATGACCTTAACAGTCCTCTGGCATTGTCGGTTCTTGTCAGCTAGCGGACCGGAGACGGGAAAATTTTCAAAAAAGGTCCATAGAAGTGTGTGAAGGGGTGATTGTCCACAAAAGCCCTCTTTTTTTAACCATGTGTTATTCTCTTTTTAGCCCGGCCGAATCTCTTTCCCGTTGATGAAAGCCCTCGGACCGATGAAGTATGCTTTCTGCCCATCTTTGCGTGCTTTTTCCACAGCAGGCCACAGCGCCCTCTGGCTTCCTTCTCACTTTTTGTTAATTCCTCACCAAAACGAAGCTTCTTCTCTCTCTGTGCCTGCATGAAAGGTGTTTGCACAGACACGTCTCCTTTATGAGCAACAAACTGAACTTACAGGAAACAAACTAAAGCATCGATCCAATACCAATACCAGTGTTGGTAGTGATACAATTGAAATTTGGATCAGATTGAGACTTTGCATAAAATAGAGCTGATTGCATCCTGTGGACATCTGCTTTGTCACCTGATTGCACCACTTGGGTCACCTGATCTGAAGAAAAATCAGAGTGTCTGACTGTGACTCTCCTCTACACAGTCCTCATTCATACAGAGCTCTACAAATGTGAACATTGCTGCTAATAGGTGGATTTTCCTGTGTCAGTGCAGCTAGCCAACAACTACTGCTTCAGATACAGTAGAAGTGGACAGTATATCCTTGGATTTAACATGAACTGATTGCTGCAGCCAGGGGGCAGCACAGAGTGACCTCTTAGGCTGCTTTTTAGTTTGCTTGTTTTCCACTGAGTTGTCAGTTCTGATACTACAGTGGTATGCAATAGTTTGGGCACCCCTGATAATTGTCATGATTTTCCTTTATACATCATTGGTTGTTCGGATCAGCGGTTTCAGTTAAATATATCATACAGCAGACGAACACAGTGATATTTGAGAAGTGAAATGAAGTTTATAGGATTTACAGAAAGTGTACAATAATTATACACAGGTGAATCCAATTATGAGAAAGGGTTAAGGTGGCCAGTTGCAAGTGTTTCTCCTCTTTGCATCTTCTCTGAAGAGCGGCATCATGGGAGCCTCAAAACAACTCTCAGAAGAGCTGAAAACAAAGACTGTTCAACATCACGGTTTAGGGCAGTCATAGTCAACCCACAGAGCAGCTCCAAAGACCTACAACATCATCTTGCTGGTGTCACTGTGCATCGTTCAACTATTCAGAGCACTTTGCACAAGGAGAGGCTGTATGGGAGAGTAATGCAGAAGAAGCCTTTTCTGCACACATGACACAAACAGTCATTTGAGGTTTGCTAAAGCACATTTGGACAAGCCAGCTTCATTTTGGAATAAGGTGCTGTGGACTGATGAAAGTAAAACTGAGTTATCTGGACATAACAAGGGGCGGGATGCATGGTGGAAAAAGAACTATGGGCTGTCCATGCTCAGAAACATCAAACCTGACTGAACTGGAGATGTTCTGGAAAGAAGAATGGTCCAAAATACCTTCAACCAGAATCCAGACTCTCACTGGAAGCTATAGGAAGAGTTTACTTTCTGTAAATCCTATAAACTTCATTTAACTTCTCAAATATCACTGAGTTCATCTGCTATATGATAGATTTAACTGAAACTGCTGATCTGAACAACCAATGATTCATAAAGGAAAATCATGAAAATTATCATACCACTGTAGTTAGCTAAGATAAACTAATGTAAGTCTGTTAGAGGCAACCAGCCAACCCAGTGATGTCATGTTCTGTACTGCCACAAGATGGCGCTACATGTGCTCTAAAAACTTTAAGCACTTATTTCTTGGATCCAGCGTCACAGAGTTAAATCTGACAGTGTTCAGAGCAGGGCTCCATGCTGTAAATAAGCCTTCATACGTGCAGCATTTCACATCCACTTTAAAGCTAACTGTCCGCCCTTCAAACTCATCTTCACTGTTTGATTTGAAATCCACTGCAGTGCGTACAGAGGGGAAAATGACAGAAATATGTCATTCTCTAAAAACTTGTGGACCTAACAGCTGCTGAAGGCTCTGCCTCCCATCCTGCTGTTAGAACCTCGAGGAACCACAGCTGCAGTCAAAGACAAAGAGCTCCATTAGATCATTTGAAAGCATGAGGTCATTAAGATGTTACAGGTCTGATTATTCAAGACTTTGTGTTTGAGAAGGAGTTAAAATTCAGTTCTGGATTTAACAGTGAGTCAGTGAAGAGAAGCCAGTGTGGGAGGAACGCTTTCTGTTTGTACTCTCACTGCTGTGATGTGTTTGGAAGGACTGGAGTCTTTTTTAGGAAGAAACTGATAATAATGAATTATAAGAGTCCCCTTTAAGTACAAATGTACTAAAATTAAAGTATTTTCCAGCATCACTCTGAGACAGGCTGCTCCTAATTGTGACAATGTTGAACACTGAAAGAAGGCAGCCCTTGATGTGGCAGCTGAGGGAGTCCACAGTGAAGCCATAGTTCCTCGCAGGAGTGCTGGAGGCCAAAGTAACACCATCCAGAGTTCAGATTCTTAGGGCCAAAAACACCAACAGAGGTGAAGTTGGTGTTGCAGTGAGAAACACATTAAAACTGTGAAAACTTCAGCCAGTTAAATTTTACATCCAGTGTCACAATTTAAAGCTAAAATCTTTAAAAATGTTTTCCATCCAACATTGTGGTTCCTCCTGGAAAATACAACAACTCCAGAGTCAGCTGGAGACACACATGTGCTGTTGTGTTCTAAATTTCTGCCACTGAATTAAAGCCTTTGGTCTAACTGTATTAAAAAGAGTTTATAGTGTATTTGTGTGACGTGACACAGCAAACGACTCTGATCGATCTGCACATTATAAGCTTCAGTTTAACTAGCAAGTTGTAATGAAAAGGTCCAAGAGACAGAGATCCCTTTGTTCACTTTTACACACAAGAGATGAAGCTGTAGTACAAATTTGTGACACTAAGTCCCTGAAGTTCGGTCCAAAGTGTAACTGAATCAAACAGGTCATTTTCAGGTTGCTGCATTCTGAGTTTAATGAGAGCTGCTGGACTGATGATGGCTGTGAATGTATCTGATCAGATCCCACAGGTCTCATCATCAGAGTGGTCCTCCTGCCGCTGATTCTGCTGTTGGAGAACGTTGTCTTGTACTTCTACTGTAAGGTACTGAGCAACTCTGCAGCTCACAGTGAAGCCCTCAGTCTGTTTATTGAACTGAAGTCGGTCTAATCTGTGTGCCGTCATTCCTCTTCAGGCCAGCAGGGGGCGCAAGTCAGGCAGACGGGAGCACATTGAGCTGGTGGAGCGTAAACTCGGTGTTTGTGCAGCTGAAGGAGGGCCGGCTGAAGAAGGAGCTCATGGAGAGGAGGAGGACGTCCCAGCAGCTCATCGGACATCCTGATAAATTTGTGAGCAGAAACAGAAGCGACCATCAGCTCAGTCAAGGATTTGACTTTAACCACAAGGCTGGAATTATCCTGTAGCTCTCTGACAGGCAGCATGGAGAGAGCACAGACTGTATATAAAAGATGCACATATATCTGAGTCTGACCTGCATTCCTTCTAATGTCCAGCAGGGGGCGACTCCTCTGGTTGCAAAAGGAAGTCTGATTGTATAGAAGAGAAAATGAGCCTGCTGCTCAGCTGCTCTCTGAGCTCAGTAACACTTCCTGATGTTGGTTGGTGAGTAAAACAGTCAGTGGAACATGAAGAGCAGAGGTGATGGAGCTGAAGAAAGTCACTGAGCACAAACAAAAGCTGCCTGCAGCAAAGTCTGGGCCTCTTTGAATCCCTGTGTTCATGTATTGATGGATTATAGAGACGCCTGCTGAGACCGACCAGCTTACAGCTTACCTTCATCACAGGTGTTTTATTAAATATGCTCCAGGTTACACCACTTGTCACGTTACAGCGCCACCTACAGATGGATCTGTTGATCTAGAAGAAGTCCAGGGTTGGTGGATCAAATATGGTGACAATGAAGTTTTAGTTTAAGAAAAAGTGAGCTTAATCATATTAGTGAGATATTAACCAAAACATGTTTCTGGCTCTGTTGTTGTTTACATGGACTGTCAGATTTTCAGGAACAAGAACAACCAGAGTTCAAGGCCTTGTTAGTTTTTGTAAATCAGGACTTTCTTTTTAAGGATTTTGAGTCATTTTCATTTTTGGTAACTCCAGATTTTACTTGCAGAACAAGAAGGAGGCTTGCAGTAGTTTTTTCTCATTTTTATGTATAAAAATTTGCAGTTTTTAACTCAAATGTGTCATTTTGATTAACTTTTCTTACCTTTATATTGATGTGTTTTCCTTAAGAAATTGATTTTATACATTTATTGCATAAATATCTAAATAAAACAATGTTTCAGGTGTTTCTTCTGTGAAACACTTGTTTTTCACAGGTGTTTCACAGAATTTTCAAAATTGTGGGTAAAACACTTTGTTTCAAGCATTTGATGCTCATTTAAAGTCACCTGTGACAGTAACAGGTGTGGGCAACATAAAAATCACACCTGAAAGCAGATAAAAAGGAGAGAAGTTGACTCAGTCTTTGCGTTGTGTGTCTGTGTGTGCTACACTAAACATGGAGAACAGAAAGAGGAGAACAGAACTGTCTGAGGACTTGAGGACCAACATTATGGAAAAATATCAACAATCTCAAGGTTACACGTCCATCTGCAGAGATCTTGATGTTCCTTTGTCCACGGTGTCCAACATAATCAGGAAGTTTACAGCCCACAGCTCTGCAGCTGATCTACCTGGACGTGGACGGAAGATAAAAACTGATGAAAGGTTGCAGTGCAGGATAGTCCGGATGGTGGATAAGCAGCTCCAATCAAGTTCTAAAGAACTTCAAGCTGTCCTGCAGGCTCAGGCTGCATCAGTGTTAGCGCGAAACAGAACGCAGCCTACAAAGAAAAGAACAACTCAGAAAGCTGAGTTTGCGTCCAAGGTCATGGGTCTTCCAGCAGGACAATGAGCCCAAACATCCTCCAAAAAGCACAAAGAAATTGATGAAAACAAAGAGCTGCAGAGCTCTGAATGAACCAGCAGTGAGTCCAGATCTAAATCCCACTGAACACCTGTGGAGAGATCTTAAAACTGCTGTTGGGAGAAGGCAGACTCCAGATATAAGAGTTCCAGTTGAGAGGTGGAAGAAGCTTGTTGATGGTTATAGGAAGCGGTTGATTTCAGTTATTTTTTCCAAAGGGTGGGCAACCAAATATTAAGTTGAGGGTGCCACTAATTTTGTCTGGCTCATTTTTGGATTTTTGCATAGAATGATATGAATTTTGGCTTTTTTCCCGTTTTTCATGCTGTTCCAATACAAACAAAGGAAATAAACATGTGCATAACAAAAGATGTGTAATTGCAATAATTTTCTGGGAGAAATATTTCATTTTCTGAAAGAATTTCAGGGGTGCCAACATTTTTGGCCATTACTGTAGAACCGCTGCCCACACTTTATAGGAGCAGTTGATGTGGATGGGTGTGCATCTTTGCTTGTCCTTGTATGACTGACATATAGAGTGAGTGAGTGTGTGGCTGGCAGAGGCGGGAAGTAACGAAGTATAAATACTTTGTTACTGTACTTAAGTAGATTTTTCAGGTATCTGTATATTTGGCACTACAGTCCATTCAGATCATGATTCTGACTGAAAAAGCTTCCAGATGGGACATGCTTACAGTTAATTACTTTATTTAATTAATTACATTATTGAACAGAAACATTTGTTTTAAAGCAGAGCTGCAGGAAATGTTCTGTTGGTTTAACTCAGAGGTCAGCAGGTACAGCCTGGAATTTTGATTTAGATCAATAAACTCAAAATAAAAAGCATTTGCACATAGTAATAATGATTATGTGCTTGTTTGTGTCTTCATGAAATCAATTCAAATGAAATCCATGTTTGGCTCAAACACCACAACAAAACAGACAAAGACGCCTCTGTTACTGAAAACTCTGGTTTTTATTTCAAAGGCTTCACTGCCTGATAAACAGACGGCTCCTTCATCACCGAGGATGGAACCACTTTATGCCTTTGCACTGGCCATCGTGGTGCTGAGGGAGGCAGCTAAGGTTTCATTCTTGTGCTGTCGGTGTCAGTGGTGCTGGCCTCACTGTTTGCAGGAATGTGTGAGATGGGTCCCAAACTAAGTTTAGTGATCATCCTCCTGTTACAGTCTGTTCCTGGAGCTTGTGGTCCAGCTCTGTTGGTGACTCAGAGTGTGGAGAGCAGCATTTAGTCTGGAGTTTGGACTGGAGCAGGATGGACCCTGGATAACAACTGCTGCTGTCTGTTTAAAATGATTTTAAAGTCTGTTTCAGCTCTTATCATCAGTTCACAGTAAGCCTGAAAATGTGTTTTTTAAGCTGTAATGAAAAATGTACAGCTATTTAAAGCTGACATTCAATATTTGTCTAGCTCCAAAATGATCAGCTTTTTTCCAATATAAATTTTAATGATATTCAGGAAGTTCGGACCTTTGTTCCCCACAAACACTTTTCTGTTTATTTTTAGCTTTTAGAACATTTCAAAGCTTTTCAGCAGTTTCAGTAAGTTTAGTTAAGACTTCAACAGTGATGAACAAACCAGAGATGTATTGTAACAAAGTAGAACTACTTAAGTACTGTACTTAAGTACTAAAATGCAGTATCTGTACTTTATTGGAGTATATATTTTTTCCCCTACTTTCACTTTTACTCCACTACATATTTTTGATTAATTTAATACTTTTACTCTGATATATTTTTCACGTGCTGAATCGTTACTCGTTACTATTATGAAAACGTTATTAATCATCCCCAAGTCATAGTATCAATGCCAGAGCGGTAGATGGCTCTGTCACGGTTTATGAAGCTGGCTCATCATTGGGCGATTTGAGCGATCAAGCGTATAAAATAAACGCAGGCTTCGTCTCCGCCTTTCGCGCTGTTGCTTGCAACTATTGAGGACAGAACGCGTCAGCTTACTGTCCGATATCGAGATGGATGACGTCCCAGGAACACCACCACCAACACCAACATCAAGTTCTTCGACTTCGACTGATCGTGGCGAGGGTGATGAAAGCCTCCACCCCTGGCCCTTCTTAGAGTCTATGTTTTCCTTTGTCGGACAAAAAGACAACTCGTATCGAATGAGGTGCCAACTCTGCCTCCCGAAACATTGTGAAATCATGGCCTTCAAAAATTCCCCATCAAATCTGAAGAAACATATCAAGGTAAGTTACTGCTAATAAATACAACGACGAAGATGTAAGTAAGCGTTAGTTCAGTTCTTCCTGTTCACTCAGGACATAGCAGCTAACGTTACCTAAAGCAAGCCTAGCTGACTAGCTGTATGCTCATAGCCTGCTACATTATAGCATATAGGGTCAGTTCATGGTTGTGGCACTGGAATAATAAATAATATTAGATTAATTGCTATTGATTGCTAATGCCTATCTAGTTTTACTCATTTGTAATGTTGCCTCTTGACGTTATCCGTTGGTGTGATCAGCATGCCCCAACATGCCGTGAATGTGAATCTTTGTCTGCTAGCAGTTAAATTCTGTTATTCCGCAATAATTTGCCATTTGGATAATGCCTAATTTGGGCATTTTGTGATGCAAGTAGGTCAGTTTATGACTGTTTCTCCTACTTTTTGGGGGCAATCAACTCAAAGTGATGGCCTTGTCTGCATTTCAAGTTAGGCCTATTGCTACAGGGTATTGCAAGTAGACAGATTATTAGCATATCAGTAATGGATTGTTTGTTGTGAGATTGTTTCCCTTTGTCTTTGAGTGTAGAATTATAGTGGATAAATCCCTTTAAATTAAATTGATTTTGCTTTTATTCATAGTATCACAGCACACTAGTCACCTGTGTTGATATGGCTTTTATTATCTGATATAATTCTGAAAAAGTAAAGCTGTTTGTCTGGTTTCAGAGCAAGCATGACTGCCACTTGAAAAGATATGAAGATCTAACATCAGTTAAATGAATGAGGAAGACTGCAACTCCCTCCTCCTCCTCCTCCATCAAGCAGCCGACATTAGAGAGCTGGACAGCGGCCCATAGATCGGTTGACAAGGCCATTGTGAACTATGTTGTCCGAGGACTTCAGCCTTTCAGCATCGTAGAGCAGGAACATTTTAGGGACTTTGTGTTCGACCTAGTGCCAAATACCAAAATAATGTCAAGAAACACACTCACATCTAGGATTGATGATGCTGCCAAATAAATGAAGATCAAAATTATCAAGCCCATGAAAACTGTGGACTACATCGCAACAACCACTGACTGCTGGTCAGTCAGGCAGCGTAGTTTCATTGGGGTCACGGCCCATTGGCTGAATCCTTAAAGTTTAAAAAGGGTCTCTGTGGCCCTAGCCTGTAAAAGATTAAGAGGCTCTCACACTTTCGACCTTCTGGCAAACGCACTTAATGACATCCATGCTGAGTTTGAAATTCGTGGAAAAATAGTAAGAACAACCACGGACAATGGCTCCAACTTCATCAAAGCCTTCAAAGTCTTTGCTGAAGATGAAAATAACAATGCTGGTGCTCAAGTTCAGGAGGAGGTGGCAGAAGAAACAGACCAAGATGAGGAGGAGGTTGAGTTTGTTGATGCATCTTCACTTTTGGCTGAGGATGATGGTTCTGAGTTCCAGCTTCCTAAGCACCAGCTTTGTGCATGCCACATTCTTAATCTAATAGCCACTACCGATGCCAACAAGGCAGTGTCCAATGACTCTTACAAGAAATTATACTATTCAACATTTGGCAAATGCAATGCACTGTGGAATAGGTGGTAAAGATCCTCAACAGCAGCTGAAACTGTGGAGGATGCTTGCTCCCTCCAGCTTGTGCGACCAGTTGCAACAAGATGGAACTCTGTGTTCATGGCTGTGGAGAGACTGCTCAGGATTGTCAAAGAGAAGGGAGAGGCAGCCATGAGAGTTATCTGCACAGACTTCAATGTTCCCATGTAAGCACTACAAAAATCATATTGTAATCATATTGAATTGCAATTCTGGTATATATTGTCTACTTGTACAACAATTGAATTGAATGACTAATATTGAATGATGAACCATTCCATCACATGTTTTTGTCTTATTGTGATGCCTAACTTCTAATGAAATGTTGTCCTCACAGGTTTAATCCAGCTGAACGTGGATTCCTGTCAGAGTTTGCTGTTGTGATGACTCCAGTCGCCCAAGCAACTAACAGCTTAGAAGCTGAAACAAATGTCCAGATGGGATGGCTGCTCCCAACTGTCCAGCTCCTGATAATTAAGCTGGACAGGATCAAACTACCGCTTAAATACTGCAAGCCCCTTGTCGATGCTCTGCAGGTGGGAATTAAGGAACGCTTTGGTCCGATGATGGAAGACCCGGAGCTGGTGGCTGCCGCTATTCTGCTTCCAAAGTTCCAGACCAATTGGACACAGGAAGATGAAACAATCAAAATAGGTAAGAAAGGGAACACGCTCAATTAAGATTTGCATATTAATCATACACCAAATGCTTACAAACACGGCTATTAGTGGTGTATGTCCTTTCTTGCTCTGTATAGTCATAATTTCCATCATTTTGTACTGACAATGTTTTCACCATTTTCTATAATGTACTGTTATATTTTAGGAATGGACTATATCAAACAACACACTGAAGACTTCTTGTTGCAGTCTGTTGAGGTCAACAAGTCGAGCTCATCTGATGAAGAAGACTTTTTTTCTGGCATGAGGGGTTCAAAGGCACAAGATGGAGCCAAACAGCTAGATGCGTACCTGTCCTGTTCAGCGGATAACATGGACTTGCTCAAGTCTTTTCCTGCTGTGTGTAGGCTGTCTATTAGGTTAAACACACCCCTTCCAGCATCAGCCGCCTGCGAGAGGCTTTTTAGCATCGCAGGATTAGTCTTTAGCCCAAGAAGAGCAAGACTAAATGACTCCAATTTTGAGAACCAACTGCTTTTGAGACTAAACAACAGATTTCTAACTCCTTAACTGACTGCTTTATGATGTAGGAAGGGAATACACTGTGGAAAAAGCACAAGCGGGGAAGAGAAGGGAGGGATACTATGGGGGAATCTGTTTACAAAGACATTGTGTGTTGTAAGGTGCCCTAATCACTTTTGTTCTTGCATGAGCACTACTTGTATGTGACCTACTGGGGGTATTCCAAGTAGCTGGTTAAGAGACGAACCTGATTAAGTTGACCTGGAGGCAGTGGATAACCTGTTGATGGAAGAGCTCGATGCTTCGTGTTGATGCTTCTGGGCTGTTCCATCATAAGGTTTACCATTAGGCTTAACTTGTCCAGGTTTGTCTTTTAGCTGCTCTTTGGACTGCCCCTCTGGCCATTTGAGATGTTTTATTTGTGTTTGTTTTATATTTTTTGTAAACACTTGTATGGCCTTTTATCACTGTACTGCTGCTTCAGCTAAATACATTGTGCCTTTCAAATGTTTGAAATAATATAAACAATGATAATCAAACTTTTGACTGCCTTTCTTTAATATACACAGTACTTGTACTTTTACTTGTACTTGTACTTTCGGTACTTGAGTAGCAATTTTTTAAATACTTCTACTTGCAGTACTTAAGTACCAAAAAAACTGAGTACTTCCGTACACACTTCAACTTTTACTCAAGTCAATTTTTTTATATAGTACTTGTACTTCTACTCCACTCCTCTACTCCAGTACTTTATACATCTCTGGAACAAACACTCATTTATGGAGGACCTTTTATTGTAGCTTTCTTTCACTTACTATAACCTACTTGGTTCAGTTTAGGGGGAAAATGTTTGGGTGAAAATGCGCCTCTTCATACCAGTCTGGTGTGTTGAACTCCACTTTGGGGGTAAAATAGCCACAGAGGAGACAATCTGCTGCAGAGGAAGAATGGCCCGGCCAATAAAAACACCCTTCAGTCCAACTCTGGGCTTCATCTCCAGACTCAGTGTGTTTGGGGCTGTTTGAACTTCTGTGAGCTTTAATGACTAATGACTTATGTTAGCATCTTCCCATCACCCCATGTGACACCTTTAGGGGTCATGACCGCAGCTTCTCTTCAGCTGTTTTAACCCTTAGAAGGTATTTGGGACATTTTGTGTCTTTTCAATTTTTTATTTGCCTGCCATTTTGTCTGTGCTGATTGAATATAACTCAAATTTGCCAGAGGGTAATCATTTTTAACAAATTTTAGAACTGCAAACTCGTTTTTTTTTGTTTGTTTTTTAATTAGCCTAAAATAGCTTAGCAATTCAAGAACTTACACATTTGATCTCTGGGACAAAAAATGTCCCGTTGAAAACCATTGAAAATTACATTTTTGATCCCACATTTATCTTCACATCAGTTAACACAATCTTTTACGTTAAGACTTTATTTTGGAAAACTGACTTTGAATTTTTGATTTTCATATTACTCCACCAGGTGGCGCTACGTTTTAAAATGCAATGCACACATCAACATTTCACACTTTTTTTTCTGTTTTCATCAAGGATTTCTTGCAGCTGAAATAATAAGTCTGTGTCACTATTGATGTTGGATTATAGTGTATGTGTGTGTGTAACCCACATAAAATGGGGATGCCTCTTTAAGAAGCAGGAGTTAGTGAAGCTAGGTAGTCTACCTAGCCAATAAAAAGTTTAGTTTTCAGTGTGTATCAACCAATCAGAATGCAGACCGCCGCTGTAGGTCCCGCCCTCCTTCCCCGTGTCTGTAGCATTGTTTGTGTGAGCGAAAAGATCCGCCATGAGGAGGAGACCGCTAGGCTGTGCAGCGTGAGAGTCTGTGTGTCAAGACGATTGTAGTACTGGATACGAACCTGAGACGAGCTCTTTTGCAATTGCTGTTTGCCATCTGACTTCTAAGCTGGAAGCCGTGAAGTGAGTAAATAGATTGAGCTTCAGTTTTCTGCCGAGCACTGTTAGAGCTACCTCGTTAGCCTTGTTAGCTCTTATTGGCTACTGGTTTCCTTGAAGTTCATCTCGTTCTCCGTTCAGCTGAAGTGCCCCACGTGTCCGGACTGAGAGCCACCATATCGTTGTCCCAAACGTATCGCATTGAGATCGGTGAGCATATTATGTGCCTTTCATTCAGGTTTTTTGTTCTGTTTATCACGTTGTTGTTAAATAATAGCCTTTATCTGAACTGTTTAATTATTCAAATGTAGACTTTTACTGATTTTGGGTAAAATGTGATATTTTAATGTTGTATTTGAAAAATGCTTTTGTAATCTACAACAAAGTGGGCTGATAATGCAGTGAAATACTGCATTGAAGTGAGAGAGAATTGTCTTATTGCAAATTTGAGCGCTTTGATGACGGATTGATGTCAACTATGATGTCTATAGAGATATGATTTAAGGATTAAAGCTAGAACAGCTTAATAAAAATTCTATTATTCTGCTGGTCCTGTCTGTCGACAGGTCAGGTTTTTTTCCCATGCTGGATTGTTCCTGAGGTGGATTCCTCCTGTGACTGTGATGGCGAGCCTTCCCACCTGAACTTAGAGAAAGAACTGGATCCCTTCTTTTCCATTTGGAGCCTTGCTGCACCCTGCGGTGTGGTAGGCCTGTATCACTCATACCTTCACACACAGTTGGTTATGCGCGAGACCACTGACTGACATTTTTGCTTATTGTTTCATCCTGGAATTTTGGACATTACCCTTTGGACAAGTTTATTTCAGACATTATAACAACCTGCTGTGTAGGAAATCCTCCTCATGTGAATGGTGTTGAGTTGAACCTGAATTGGAACTGAAATTGATTAATCTGTTGTTCTGTTGTCCATTACAATTTGGAATTCAGATTACCAGGGTGCACCCAACAGATTTGATATTGAGAACTAGCACTTGGCCAAGTGGTATTATTATTTTATGTGTTTTATTGTGTGTAATTTCATTTTCATGATTGTGAGCCTTGTACAACTGTTCGTCAATTCTATGGTTTATGTCACTAAAGCTAGTTGTCCTTTAAAATGATCCAACTGCCTTTGTGTGTCACTTAAACACCTCATTGTGCTCCCATAGCCGAACCTATTGGCCCATTCATCTAAAATATATAATACCTTTCTCTACTGTGTTACAGAGAAGCTGTGGCGAGCCAGCCAGGAGCATGAGTGTGTGTGCTTAAGTGTCAGACCTCTTAAACATATTGTTAAAACGTGCCAAGTACTCTTTCAAAAAAAAAAAAAATGGATGTAGTGCTCAGGGAGTCCATCAAAATTCCCCTCTCTGTGGTTGTTAGTGGTTTAACAGGGTCTGAGGCAGATGAGGAAGTGTCCACCTTTCTCCAGAAGTATGGTTCCATTAACCGTTACATTCGTTTAGATGATCCTAAATCGGATTACCATAAAAACATGATTATTGAGTTTGCACATGAAACTGGCATGCAGACATTGGAACCATTTCTGCCTCTTCAGCTTCCAAGCACGACTCAAGCAGGCATTGTGTATGAGTTGAAGGCTTTAGGAAGTGTCTACACCGTAGATGCCAGAAGTAAAGCTACTAAGATGTACATGGAACAGCTCTCTGAAATTGCCAGGCTGAGTGGAAATTCATTAGGGGAAATGTTGAAGGAGGAACTTAAAAGTCTGGTTGCATCTGCAGAAAGTGCTTTTGCCCAACCACCTCAGACTGATTCAGAATCATCAGCTTCACAGAGTCCAACCCCACAAAAAGACTCAACCAGCCAAAGAGATGTCACATCTTCTGAAAACCCTCAACCAGTGACTCTTACCGAATCCACGATTTTGACACAAGCGACTGATCCAAGTAAGTCTCTCACCCCTGCCATTTTCAGTGAAAACCTGATTGATCTCAACCCCCCACAGACTCTTTCAGTCTCCTCTGAATGCACCACTACGCCCCTAATCGATGTCAACCCACCTGCAGTTCAGCGGATGGTGGTTGAGCATGTGGTGCGCAGCAAGGATAACTCACCCCAGTTTGCTTCACCCGGTAGACTCAGAGCTTTTTCAGGCAAGAGTCCACGTCCAAGCCACGAAGCAGATTACGATACATGGCGTGCAAGTGTTGAAATTCTTATCAGAGATCCATCTGTGTCAGACTTGCATTGCACACATCGTATATTGGACAGTCTTCTTCCTCCTGCTTCTGAAATGATCAAGCATTTGAGCCCACAGTCTAGGCCCTCAACTTACCTTAAGTTGCTTGACTCCGCTTACGGGACAGTTGAAGATGGCGACGAGCTTTATGCTAGGTTCATGAGCACATTCCAGAATGATGGAGAGTTACCTTCTGTCTTTGTGCAGAGACTGCACACTGCTTTAAGCAAAGCAATGAGACGAGGTGGTGTGTCCACCCATGAGTTTGACCAACAGCTTCTGAAGCAGTTCTGTAGAGGCTGTTGGGAAAACGCTTTAATAGTCGATCTTCAGTTAGAACAAAGGAAAGAGAAACCACCTGCCTTTGCAGAGTTGTTGCTCCTTCTTAGGACAGAAGAGGATAAACAGGCTGCAAAAATGACTCGCATGCGGCAGCACTTTGGCCATGCAAAGTCTGGCCATAACTCCAGTAAGCAGCGTGTCATGTCACAAGTGCATCTCGCACATGACACTAATGATTTGATAAATAAGACTGATCTTGAGATGCTCAAGCAACAAATTGCTGATCTCAGCATTCAGGTGAAGAGCATTGTGTCAGAGGGCCAAAAACCAAAACGACCTAAGCAGCAAAAAGCAAGGTCTGTTCCTCTATGTGTCACACATGAAGCCCACGTGGTGAAACCAAAAACAGCCCGTCAACATCCCTCCACGTTCAAAGCAGATGGCAGACCACGTCCCTGGTACTGTTTCCAGTGTGGAGAGGATGGCCATGTTGTTTCAGTCTGTGATAAAGCACCAAACCCTTCCCTTGTAGCAGCTAAGAAAAAACAGCTGAAAGAAAGGCAGGCTGCTTGGGAAGCTTCTAATGTTTCTCAAAGTGAGACACATTTAAACCAACATCTGCTCCCATAGAGGGACATATGGGAGCGAAGTTACAAAATGCCAGTCCCAAAACCATGGAACCTGTTGTCAAGAGTGTTGGGGTAGAAGGGTCAAAATTACCACATGGCCTTGTGGGAACTAAAACCACAGCCCAAGTATCCATTGCAGGGAAAGACATAAACTGTCTTCTAGACACAGGTTCACAGGTCACAACTGTGCCCCAGTCTTTTTATGAAGAGCACCTTTCTGATCTGACCATTCATTCTTTGAATGACTTGCTTGAAGTGGAGACTGCTAATGGCCAGTTTGTTCCCTATTTAGGATATGTTGAGCTTACCATCACCTTTCCTAAAGAATTTGTTGGCTCTGATATTGAAATAAACACGCTGGCCATGGTCATCCCTCACCTCCGCTCTGCAGCCCATGAACAGGTGTTTATAGGCACAAACACACTTGACGTTCTTTATACTGACTATCAGAAACTTTCACCCTTTCAGCCTTTGATGAGTGGCTATCAGGCTGTTCTCAAAATACTTGAGATACGACAAAGAGAGTCTAACCGCAGCAGCCTTGGTTGTGCAAAACTAATAGGCAATCTGCCTAAAGTTGTCCCTGCAAGACAGACCGCTGTTGTTGAAGCCTTTGTTCATGTGGATCGTCTGAACATTCAAAGAGACGTCATTCTTGAGCAACCATCAGCTTCTTCTCTACCAAATGGCTTACTGGTTTCAGCGATTGCAGTAACTTTACCAAGCAAACGTTCATGTCATCTTCCTGTCATACTAAGAAATGACACCAATCATGACATTGTCATTCCCCCCAAAACTATTGTGGCAGATGTTAGTGCTATAGTACAAGTGCTACACAAAGAACATACTGTCAGAGAACCAGACTGTTCTCAGTCTCCAGCAAAGCCTTCCCAAGAGCTAAGCTTTGATTTTGGAGATTCACCTCTATCCACTGAATGGAAAGAGCGAATAACAAACATGCTAAACAGTATGCCAAACGTCTTCTCTCAGAATGACCTGGATTTTGGCCATACTGATAAAGTTAAACACAGAATCAAGCTCAGTGATGAGACGCCTTTTAAGCAAAGGGCCCGTCCGATACACCCCAACGATGTGGATGCTGTGAGACAGCATCTACAGGAGCTCCTAGATTCTGGAGTCATACGGGAATCTGAGTCCCCATTTGCTTCCCCAATTGTTGTGGTTCGCAAAAAGAATGGCTCTGTTCGTCTGTGTGTGGATTACAGAAAGCTGAATATGCAGACCATTAAGGACGCCTACGCTCTTCCAAAATTGGAAGATGCTTTCACTGCACTTGCTGGTTCTAAGTGGTTCTCCGTCCTAGACCTCAAGTCCGGTTACTATCAGGTTGAAATGGAAGAAACAGACAAGCATAAGACTGCATTTGTGTGTCCAGTTGGATTCTGGGAATTCAACAGGATGCCCCAAGGAGTAACAAACGCACCTTCAACCTTCCAAAGACTGATGGAAAAGTGTGTTGGCGATATGAATCTAAAAGAAGTTTTAGTGTTCATTGATGACCTCATCATTTTCTCATCATCCTTGGAAGAGCATGAACAGCGCTAGCAGCGTGTCCTTGAACGACTGATGACATACGGTTTGAAACTGGCACCGGAGAAGTGCAAATTCTTTCAAACGTCAGTAAAATACCTTGGTCACATTGTTTCTGAGAGAGGTGTTGAAACCGACCCCGAGAAAGTTGAGGCCTTAAAGACCTGGCCGATCCCCACAAACCTTAAAGAGCTTCAATCCTTTTTGGGATTTGCTGGATATTACCGACGGTTCATTCAGGGGTACTCTGCTATTGTAAAACCACTTAATGAACTAACTGCCGGTTATCCACCACTCAGAAAGCTGAACAAGAGACAGAAGGTAAATCCAAGCTCAGAATATCGCAACCCAAAGGAGTCCTTTGGTCAGCGGTGGACATCCCAATGTCAGAAAGCTTTTGATGACATAATAAGGAAGCTAACATCAGCTCCAGTCTTGGGATTTGCAGACCCCCAACTTCCATATGTCCTGCATACAGATGCCAGCACTGTTGGCCTTGGGGCTGCATTGTATCAGGTTCAAGATGGTCAATCTCGAGTCATAGCTTTTGCAAGTCGAGGACTTTCCAAGAGCGAGAGGAAGTACCCGGCTCATAAGCTTGAATTCTTGGCCCTTAAATGGGCAGTCACAGAAAAATTCTCTGGTTACCTATACGGTACAGATTTCACAGTGGTGACTGACAGCAACCCACTTACATATATTTTAACGTCCGCAAAGCTCGATGCGACGGGGTACAGGTGGTTGTCCAGTCTTTCTACTTACTCATTCAGTCTTCAGTACAGAGCGGGAAAGCAAAATCTAGATGCTGATGCACTTTCTCGCCGACCTCACGACCCACCAAAGGATGATTATGCATCCAAGAAAGAAAGTGAGAGAATCCGGCAGTTCACACTGTACCATCTGAGCAATCCTAACAGTCCAGAAACTGTTCCCCAGGAGGTGATTAAGGCTATTTGTGAACGTCATATGGTCACTTCACCTGTAGCTGATGTTCAAGCCGCCGATCCTGGGTTGACATTAGTTGAATCCCTCACTCACCAGTCCACAGCCGTCCCCGACTGCTTTCAGCAGGAGCAAGTGGATGGGTCCCCCCTTGTCCATTCATTTTCAGAAGAAGAGTTGAGGCAAAAACAAACATCAGATCCTGCTATCAATGCAGTCATTGTACTCTTGGAGACCGGTGAAACTCCATGTCCCAGCCTCAGGTTGGAGTTACCAGAACTACCCTTGTTGCTCAGAGAGTTGGCTCGGTTGGAGATGCAGAATGGAGTGCTCTATCGTAAGCGACAAGATGGTCCAAACATCTCATATCAGCTTGTGCTTCCTGAGGAGCTAAGAGCTACAGCACTTAGGAGTCTTCATCATGATATGGGCCACCTTGGAGTCGAACGAACAGTAGATTTGGCAAGAACCAGATTTTACTGGCCGAAGATGCGCATGACCATTGAAAAAATGGTTAAAGCCTGTGAGAGATGTATTCGCCGAAAAACACATCCAGAAAAAGCTGCTCCACTCATGAACATTAAAACCTGCCGACCGCTTGAACTGGTGTGCATTGACTTTTTGTCAATAGAGCCAGATCGCTCAAATACGAAAGACGTTCTAGTAATAACTGATCATTTCACAAAATATGCAGTGGCTATACCAACTCCAAACCAGCGAGCACAGACCGTAGCGAAGTGCCTCTGAGAAAACTTCATTGTCCATTATGGTCTTCCTGAAAAGCTCCTTAGCGATCAGGGTGCTGATTTTGAATCGAGGACCATAAAGGAACTTTGTGAACTTGTTGGCATGAGGAAAGTGCGCACGACTCCTTACCACCCCAGGGGAAACCCGGTTGAAAGATTTAACCGCACTCTTCTTCAAATGCTTGGAACACTTGATAAGTCAGACAAACTCCGCTGGAAAGATTTTGTCAAACCTCTGGTACATGCTTATAATTGTACAAAGAGTGATGTAACTGGATTCTCCCCCTACGAATTAATGTTCGGGAGACAACCCAGACTGCCCATTGACTTGATCTTCAGATTGCCCACCAATGCTAGCAAGCAGACTCATTCCCAGTATGTTGGCAATTTAAAATCTCGGTTGGAAGAAAGTTATCGTATTGCTACTAGTAATGCAGGAAAGAATGCAAGTTGCAACAAAGCCAGATTTGATCGGCGAGTGATTGAATCAATCTTGCAGAAAGGAGACAGAGTTCTGGTACGAAATGTGAAGCTGCGTGGAAAACATAAGTTGGCAGACAAGTGGGAGGAGGATGTTTATATTGTCCTCAAGCGAGCTGGAGACATGCCAGTTTACACAGTTAAACCGGAAAGTAAAGACGGACCAGTGCGGACTCTGCACAGAGACCTGCTTCTGCCATGTGGATTCCTGTCAGCAGCTGCAGAACCTGAGACAGTTAAATCTCGTACAAACAAGAGACCCAGAACGAGACAATGTCCAGTTGTTGAGAGTGAAGAGGAGATCATCTCAGACTCGGATGATGTTCCTGATTGGACATTTTTCCCTCGTATTACACCTGATGCATTTGTCATAGTGCCTGAAACTCACAAGTCAAGTGAGCCTACTTGTGCAGTCCGGCAGTCAGCAGAAACAGAGGAGTCTGTAGTTTCCCTTTCACCCGATGCTCCAGCAACTCAGTCTGTTGTGGGAAATGGAAATACTGGAGACATTCAAGGTGCATCAAATGTCAACTCACCTGAAAATGACAACCTAACTGAGCATGACAACCTACCTGAACAAGACAGATTATCTGAAGCAAACGTCTTACCTGAACTGAACTCAGTTGACAGATCCCCCCAGTGTTTGGATTTGCAGCAATCTGAGGAAAATCCTCCAGATAATCAGATGAGTTCAGATGCAGTACATGATGATGGGTGTTGTGATGCTAATGCACCTGTTACTGTCCAGCCTGAACCCTTAAAGTTTCAGACTGATGGACTTCAGGATGCTGAAACATCCCTTCGTCGCTCTCAAAGAGTGCACACAAAGCCTAAGAGATTGGATTATGTGAAACTAGGCAATCCTCTGATAATGGTGGTGAATTCTCTTTTCCAGGGTCTTAGTGAAGCACTGACTAGCTCCCTGAATGGTTTTGAGAATGCATCTCATGATTCCGTCAGGCATGTGTAAGCCGTGTGACTCAGTGTCACATTGCAGATGCCCAGGGACGGGCATACCCTTCAGAGGGGAGGGTGTAACCCACATAAAATGGGGATGCCTCTTTAAGAAGCAGGAGTTAGTGAAGCTAGGTAGTCTACCTAGCCAATAAAAAGTTTAGTTTTCAGTGTGTATCAACCAATCAGAATGCAGACCGCCGCTGTAGGTCCCGCCCTCCTTCCCCGTGTCTGTAGCATTGTTTGTGTGAGCGAAAAGATCCGCCATGAGGAGGAGACCGCTAGGCTGTGCAGCGTGAGAGTCTGTGTGTCAAGACGATTGTAGTACTGGATACGAACCTGAGACGAGCTCTTTTGCAATTGCTGTTTGCCATCTGACTTCTAAGCTGGAAGCCGTGAAGTGAGTAAATAGATTGAGCTTCAGTTTTCTGCCGAGCACTGTTAGAGCTACCTCGTTAGCCTTGTTAGCTCTTATTGGCTACTGGTTTCCTTGAAGTTCATCTCGTTCTCCGTTCAGCTGAAGTGCCCCACGTGTCCGGACTGAGAGCCACCATATCGTTGTCCCAAACGTATCGCATTGAGATCGGTGAGCATATTATGTGCCTTTCATTCAGGTTTTTTGTTCTGTTTATCACGTTGTTGTTAAATAATAGCCTTTATCTGAACTGTTTAATTATTCAAATGTAGACTTTTACTGATTTTGGGTAAAATGTGATATTTTAATGTTGTATTTGAAAAATGCTTTTGTAATCTACAACAAAGTGGGCTGATAATGCAGTGAAATACTGCATTGAAGTGAGAGAGAATTGTCTTATTGCAAATTTGAGCGCTTTGATGACGGATTGATGTCAACTATGATGTCTATAGAGATATGATTTAAGGATTAAAGCTAGAACAGCTTAATAAAAATTCTATTATTCTGCTGGTCCTGTCTGTCGACAGGTCAGGTTTTTTTCCCATGCTGGATTGTTCCTGAGGTGGATTCCTCCTGTGACTGTGATGGCGAGCCTTCCCACCTGAACTTAGAGAAAGAACTGGATCCCTTCTTTTCCATTTGGAGCCTTGCTGCACCCTGCGGTGTGGTAGGCCTGTATCACTCATACCTTCACACACAGTTGGTTATGCGCGAGACCACTGACTGACATTTTTGCTTATTGTTTCATCCTGGAATTTTGGACATTACCCTTTGGACAAGTTTATTTCAGACATTATAACAACCTGCTGTGTAGGAAATCCTCCTCATGTGAATGGTGTTGAGTTGAACCTGAATTGGAACTGAAATTGATTAATCTGTTGTTCTGTTGTCCATTACAATTTGGAATTCAGATTACCAGGGTGCACCCAACAGAT
This sequence comes from Amphilophus citrinellus, assembly GCA_013435755.1. Lineage (NCBI taxonomy): Eukaryota > Metazoa > Chordata > Actinopteri > Cichliformes > Cichlidae > Amphilophus > Amphilophus citrinellus. The sequence continues at coordinate 31,843,179 of JACBYM010000007.1, forward strand.
TTGATATTGAGAACTAGCACTTGGCCAAGTGGTATTATTATTTTATGTGTTTTATTGTGTGTAATTTCATTTTCATGATTGTGAGCCTTGTACAACTGTTCGTCAATTCTATGGTTTATGTCACTAAAGCTAGTTGTCCTTTAAAATGATCCAACTGCCTTTGTGTGTCACTTAAACACCTCATTGTGCTCCCATAGCCGAACCTATTGGCCCATTCATCTAAAATATATAATACCTTTCTCTACTGTGTTACATGTGCACGGGCATGCATGTGCATGTGTGTGCGCGCGTGTGTGTGTGATGTCCAACTTCATGTCTTTTCTCTTTGAGGGCCACGTTCTGCATCATAAAACTAATTCAATAATAATAAACAATGAGGGACCTTTCAGTGCTTCAAAGAGGCCTCAGCAGCAGTGTTAATTTTAACAGCAAATCTTGGTTTAGTTTTAGTCTTTTGATGAAAATGTAATTTAGTTTTAGTCCTAATTTAGTCATCTGAATAGTTTTAGTCGACAAAATTATCGTAAGAATATAGTCGACTAAATCTACAGTCGATTTAGTCGACTAAAATATAAAGGGTGTAAAATGTAAATGCTTTTTCTTCAGTTCCCTTGAATTAGTCATTATACACACTTACACAAAATTAAACATTTATTAAAAGTTATGGAATATTATTAATAATATTAACATTAGCGTTTCACCTGCTTCCCACACACCTGATCATTAACACCACCTTACTGAGATAATCCGAGCGTTTTACAGCAGGACGCTCTGAAAGGTACAGGGCAGAGTTCAGGACTAAGATTATAAAGGCTAATCCACCGCGGTGTGGAGATTTGCTCTAAACACAAACGCTAAACTGGGAAAAACGCTTTACCCTGCATGACATTAAAATGCTGACCTTTGCATGGAGATCTGGGTGACTGGTTTGCAGATGTTGTTTAAGATTTGTCGTGTCGAGATTTGTCGAGATAGTCGCCCCACATCGTTTTGTTTGTCACAGCGTCAAAAGACAAATGTGTCCATACATCGGCTCTTCTCTTTCTCCCTGCTGACATTGTTTACAGAACATAGTTCTATCGGAAGGAACGACCAATCACAGGCTAGTTTGGTCTTCCCGGGTTTAGAGCAAATTTGCACAACAATGCGTTTGATTGGATGTTTACCTAACTTGTCCCGTCCTGTTACAAAACTAATTAAGTTCGATTTGATTTTGTCCCCACCAAGCATTTTCCTCTCGTTTTCATTCGTTGATGAAAGTGTCATTTGATTTCCTCATAATTTTTATCCTTTTAGGTATTTTTTTTTAGTTATCATCTCATTATTGTCATGAAAAAAAGGGTCAGTGACGAAAATTATGACGAAAATATTTCGTCAACGAAATATTTTCGTCACTCCTATGTATATATATGTATGTGTGTGTATATATATATATATATATATATATATATATATATATATATATATATATATATATATATATATATATAGGAGTGTGAGGGCCTCATTGAGAAAAAAAAAAATTTTTTTAATATATTTTTGTTATATATAGTTTCACTAACTCATAATACAAGACATCCTGGAGGGGATAACAGACGTGTCCTGGCAGTTGTTTGACGTGAAGCGACTTTAATCTGCACATTTCGACTTTTTTCTCAAAATTTTGAATTTGTTTTTTTTGTCTTATGGTTATAAAATATATATATATATATATATATATATATATATATATATATATATATATATATATATATGTAAATTATACAAGCAATTATATAGGTGTACACAACACTATTTTTACAAGAAACATTTGAAAAAGAAGAAAGTCAAAGATTAAATAGCATTTTTTAAGCTTTGCTCCGAGTATTTACGGATCTATCAGGTTTCCGATATGTGCCCCCCCCAATAGTAAACTCCTTCCTATCCGGGACCTTCTTACCATTTTGGTGTGTGCCAGCAGTGCTAACCTTTGCACCGACACGTTCCTCTCCTCTGTAAAATGTATTTTATGTCAATTATTTTAGTTGTTTGGATTTTTGATAAAAAAAAACAGTGGCGGTATGTAAGAATACTGGCCTATAAAGGGTTAAAAAAAAAATTTAAATATATAATATTTGATATTCATATTTCAGGCTGAAGTAGTTTTAAAAGACTAGATCATTTAAAATGGAAAATTACTTTATAATACTTTTAAAGCAGTGTTTGGGTAGGGGAACTTTTTGTCCAAAAGATCACTAATGTAAGTTTTTTAAAGAATCTCCTAAAGGTTAAACTAATAATCAATTATGTAAGAATCATCTTTCATAAAAAAAAGAAAAAAACTGAGCTGAGCTGTTTTTTTCCTCTAAGCAAATATTAGCAATAAGATCAGCACAAGTTGATAGTTTTGATCTGATAATTGCAGCTCAGTCTATCCTGATCGTCATGGTAACACAAGTGTAATCTGATCACAGTTTATCAAAGTTAAGTTGAATTTCTCAGAAAGAGAAGATCAGATATGTTAACAGGAATTCAGAGTGAAAAACGTCTCTGTAAAGGACATTTTTACATTGTTCAAAGGGACAGAATTCAGAACCAGCAGGAACCAGAACCAGATCAGAGCTCAATCTGCTGCCCTGATTCTGCTGTATAGCTCTTCCCTATAATCACATCCATCCATCCATCCATCCATCCATCCATCCTCTTCTGTTTATCCAGGGCCAAATTGTAGGGGCAGCAGCCCAAGCAGAGAAGCCCAGACCTCCCACTCCCCAGCCACCTCCACCAGCTCACCCCAAGGCATTCCCAGGTTAGCTGAGATATATAATCTCTCCAGTGTGTCCTGGGTCTGCCCTGGGGGCCTCCTCCTGCTAGGACAGGCCTGGAAAACCTCACCCAAAAGGCGCCCAGGAGGCAACCTAGTCAGACTTCAATTTTTTTTAATGTAAATGGGGAGTCTTCTTCATGCACTGAGGTTAATTATGGAGATCCACGGGGTTCTGTGCTAGGACCTTTTTTTTTTTAATATACATACATACTTATCTTAGGCAGTATTATCAGAATGCATTACATACATTTTCACTGTGAAAGTCATTACACACTGGATGCATTGCTTAAAAAGACATGAAATTCAGAATCTTTCAGATGCAAACTTAAGATAAGATAATGTTTATTCATCACATGCACAGTGACCATCTGCAGAGGAACAGTTTATTTGAAGAGTTTCAGTCAGGTTTCAGAATTCATCACAGTACAGAAACAGCATTAGTGCTTTTGATACTGTTGACCATAACATTTTGTTACAGAGATTAGAGCATACTATAGGTATTAAAGGTACTGCACTGCAGTGGTTTGAATCATAATAGACTCCAATTTGTTCATGTAAATGGGGAGTCTTCTTCACACACTAAGGTTAATTATGGAGTTCCACAGGGTTCTGTGCTACGACCAATTCTATTTACATTATACATGCTTCCATTAGGCAGTATTATTAGAAAGCATTGCATCAATTTTCATTGTTATGCAGATGATACTCAGTTTTACCTATCAATGAAGCCAGATGACGCACATAAATTAGTTAAACTGCAGGAATGTCTTAAAGACATTAAGGCCTGGATGACCTCTAATTTCCTGCTTCTAAATTCAGATAAAACTGAAATTCTTGTACTCGGCCCCACAAATCTTAGAAACATGGTGTCAAACCAGATACTTACTCTGGATGGCTTTACCTCCAGTAACACTGTGAGAAATCTTGGAGTCACTTTTGACCAGGATATGTCCTTCAATGCACATATTAAACAAATATGTAGGACCGCTTTTTTGCATTTGTGCAATATTTCTAAAATTAGAAACATCCTTTCTCAGAGTGATCCTGAAAAGCTAATTCATGCATTTATTACTTTTAGGGTGGACTACTGTAATTCATTATTATCAGGCTGTCCTAAAAGCTCCCTGAAAAGCCTTCAGCTGATCCAAAATGCTGCAGCTAGAGTACTGACAGGGACTAGAAAGAGAGAGCAGATTTCTCCCATATTGGCTTGTCTTCATTGGCTCCCTGTTAAATCTAGAATAGAATTTAAAATCCTTCTCCTCACATACAAGGTCTTGAATAATCAGGCCTTAATAGAACATGCACATCCAAAGTAAAGGGTGCAGGAAAAAATGAAGAATCAATGGAAAACAGAATTCCGCACACCAGAACGCTCCTTGTAAATTTTTAATCTAAACAGACCTTACAAAGAAGTGATGTTTCGGGCCAACATGCCCTTCTTCAGACTTAATGAGTCAATGCAAAGCACATGTTTATATATCTGCCCACTCTTAAGGTGGTAATACAATTGTGATTGCGCAATGCCCTAATATGGAAAAAGAAAGGGGAGGGAATCACACAAACAATCATAGTTAGTTGCGGTGAATTAACAAAGCTACAAACTTTAAAAAGACTATTCATATACAATCCTAACATGTGCTATACAAACTGTAAAGGCCTAGAAAGGTTAATAAATATTAAGGGCTAATGTGGTTAGTGCTTTGCATTGACTCATTAAGTCTGAAGAAGAGCATGTTGGCCCGAAACATCACTTCTTTGTAAGGTCTGTTTAGATTAAATATTTTTGAAGGAGCGTTCTGGTGTGCGGAATTCTGTTTGCCCTTGAATAATCAGGTCCCCTCTCTATTTTTAAGATTAGGCTTAAAACTTTCCTTTGTGATCAAGCTTATAGTTAGAGCTGGATCAGGTGACCCTGAACCCTCCTTTAGTTATGCTGCTATAGGCCTAAGCTGCTCATAGAGGTTTGTGGGGTTCTGTCTTCAAGCAGGTGATCACCTCATTAAATTAGTGTTGTGTTGGACCGGGAGTCTTTATTTTATGTTTATTGAAATTTGTTCACTTTTCACACCTGGATCTTTAAATGCAGAACAATAATAACTTCATCAATAATAATAATAATAATAATACTTGTGTGTGTTATTTTACTCTTGTGATAGACTCCAGCAGTGCAGACATAAACAGTTGACAGTAAAATGATTGTGCAACGCTGTCTAGGTTAGAAAAAAATAAAATCTGATGTAATGTCGTGAAGCTCCGCCTCTTCCTGCAGGCAGATATTTACTGAGGACAGAACATGTGATGATCAGAGCAGTGAGCAGACAGAGAGAAGTCTACCTGGACATGGATCACCTGTTTGTGCTGCTGCTGCTGTGGAGCTCAGGTAGGACTCTGGTTTAAAGATCAGCTGTTTGCATTCACTGATTTGATTGGAGGATTTCACCAAATGACTGACACAGAGCTGCTGTCTGCGTACTGAGGAAGAAAAGAAACCCTCTAAACCCTCTAAAACATGAAATAAATACCAGAAATTTCAAATCTTCTAAAATTCGAGTGTTTACTGAAAAAACAGAAACAAAAAATCAATTTGCATATATGAATTTTAAATTTACAATAAAATTTAGAACTTTTTTTTTAATTGCTAGATCTGGCATTTTTAAGCAATTTATTTTTATTTATTTTTGTTTTTTTGTTTTTTCGCACTAATGATGCCGAGGTCTCAAATACTCACTAAAACTCATGTGAGTATTACAGGGTTAAGAATAACAGTAATGTAAACATGGTGACTGTGTGTAATCCAAGTTTCAGTTACAGTGACAAAAATCATAATTCTCCTGTAAAATGCTGCGTCAGGAAGTTTTGTGTTCAAACAGGATTAAAAAACCTCTTCCAGGCTTTTATTTATTTTACAGTGGACTAGAGCAAAGCAGCTTTACTGGCTTTGGCTTCCTTTCATATACACTTAAACTCAGCAGATACACAATCATAATGAAAAGCTTTACTTACATCAGTAAAATCTCATTTCATGGATGTTTGTTTTGAACAGAGCAAAAAGTGCAACGAGGTGTGAAAAAAGGCGTGGCTCATTACAATGAATGGTTTCAATTGACGAACACCATGTTCGAACATAAGGATGTCCATAAGTGCACATGGCACCAGGACACCCTAGGTTGCAGGTCGATGATCAATTTTGTAATCGTATCATCAGATCTGCGGCCGTATGTTCTGGACACTCGGGTGAAGAGAGGAGCTGAGCTGTCAACTGATCACCACCTGGTGGTGAGTTGGATCATGTGGCGGGGGAAGATGGTGGACAGACCTGGCACACCTAAACGTATTGTGCGGGTGGGCTGGGAACGCCTGGCAGAAGCCCCAGTACGGTAGATCTTCAACTCCCACCTCCGGCAGAACTTCGACAGCATTCCAAGGGAGGCTGAGGACATTGAGTCCGAATGGACCATGTTCCGCACCTCCATTGTTGAGGCTGCTGCTCAGAGCTGTGGCTGCAAGGTGGTTGGTGCCTGTCGTGGTGGTAACCCCCGAACCAAATGGTGGTCACCGGAGGTGAAGGGAGCCATCAAGCTGAAGAAAGAGTCCTATCGGGCTTGGTTAGCCTTTGGGACTCCGGAGGCAGCTGACAGGTATCGGCAGGCCAAGCGGAATGCAGCTCGGGCAGTGGCTGAAGCAAAAACTCGGGTGTGGGAGGAGTTTGGTGAGGCTATGGAAAAAGACTTTCGGACGGCATCGAAGCGCTTCTGGCAAACCGTCAGGCGACTCAGGAGGGGAAAGCAGTGCTCCACTCACACGATTTATAGTGCGGGTGGGGTGCTGCTATAGTCGGACGGTGGAAGGAATACTTCGAGTACCTCCTGAATCCCACTGACACGCCTTCTGCAGTGGAAGCAGAGTCTGGGGACGAGGGAGATGACTTGACCATCACTGGGGGTGAGGTCACTGATGCAGTTAAGCAACTCCTTGGTGGCAGGGCCCCTGGGGTGGACAATATTCGCCCTGAGTTCCTGAAGGCTCTGGATGTTGTAGGGCTGTCTTGGTTGACACGCCTCTGTAACATCGCGTGGAGATCAGGGGCAGTGCCATTGGATTGGCAGACCGGGGTGGTGGTCCCCATCTTTAAGAAGGGAGACCGGAGGGTGTGCTCCAACTTTTGGGGGATCACACTCCTCAGCCTCCCCGGTAAGGTCTATGCCAGGGTGCTGGAAAGGAGGGTCCGTCCGTTAGTCGAACCTCGGATCCAGGAGGAACAATGCAGTTTTCGTCCTGGTCGCGGAACGCTGGACCAGCTCTTTATCCTCTCAAGGATATTTGAGTGTGCGTGGGAGTTTGCCCAACCAGTCTACATGTGCTTTGTGGACTTGGAGAAGGCATTCGACCGTGTCCCTCGGGGTGTCCTTTGGGAGGTCCTGCGGGAGTATGGGGTGTCTGGTCCCGTTGTTGTGGGCCATTCAGTCTTTGTACAATCGCAGTGAGAGCTTGGTCCGTATAGCCAGTAATAAGTCGGATTCGTTTCCTGTGGGTGCTGGACTCCGTCAGGGCTGCCCTTTGTCACCGATTCTGTTCATAATTTTTATGGACAGAATTTCTAGGCGTAGCCAGGTGGCGGAAGGCTTCTTCCTTGGTGGCCTCAGAGTCTCATCTCTGCTTTTTGCAGATGATGTGGTCCTGTTGGCTTCATCAGCGGGTGGCCTCCAGCAGTGGAATGGGTCGCAGCCGAGTTTGAAGTGGCCGGCATGAAAATCAGCACCTCTAAGTCTGAGGCCATGGTCCTCAGCCGGAACAGGGTGGAGTGCCCTCTCCGGCTCAGGAACGAGTTCTTGCCCCAAGTGGAGGAGTTCAAGTATCTCGGGGTCTTGTTCACGAGTGACGGGAGAAGGGAGCGGGAGATTGACAGACGGATCGGGGCTGCTTCTGCAGTGATGCGGACGCTGCACCGGTCTGTTGTGGTGAAGAGGGAGCTTAGTGTAAAAGCGAAGCTCTCGATTTTCCGGTCGATCTACGTTCCTACCCTCACCTATGGTCACGAGCTTTGGGTAGTGACCGAAAGAATAAGATCGCGAATACAAGCGGCAGAAATGAGTTTCCTTCAAAGGGTGGCTGGCCTCTCCCTTAGAGATAAGGTGAGGAGTGCGGCCATCCGGGAGGGGCTCAGAGTAGAGCCGCTGCTCCTCCATATCGAAAGGAGCCAGTTGAGGTGGCTCGGGCATCTGATTAGGATGCCTCCTGGTCGCTGCTTGGGTGAGGTGTTCCGGGCATGTCCCACCGGGAGGAGGCCCCGTGGTAGACCAAGGACACACTGGAGAGATTATATCTCTCGGCTGGCCTGGGAACGCCTTGGGGTCCCTCCGGATGAGCTGGAGGAGGTGGCTGGGGAGAGGGAAGCCTAGGCTTCTCTGCTTAGGCTCCTGCCCCCGCGACCTGGCCCCTGATAAGCGGAAGGGAATGGATGGATAGATGGATGGGTTTCAATTGAAACCAATGTGAGACTCTGCCCCACTCTATCAAGTGACTTGTTTTTTTTGTTTGTTTTTTTTTAAAATCCTGTCATGTCTGGCATTTTTCGCAATCGGAATGATGATCCGAATGCACTGATGTACCAAACATATTTGCTTTTACAAGAACAGCTCTATAAGTTTTCTATTCTTGTTAATGTTTGTATTTTTATTTATCTTTTTATTTAGTTATTTATGCCAAGTCTGACAGGCAACAAAGAAGGGGCAAGAACAAGAGGGGGTGGGGGTGGGGGGGACAAAAGGAAGAAAGGAAAAAAATAAATAAATAAAAAAAATAATCGAAGAAAAGTAGATATACACACACACACACACACACTCACACATCCATACACACACACATGCACATACATACATTTGCAGTAATATGTGTGTATGTGCCTCTGTCATGCAATGTACTCAATAATGAGGGCAAGAAACTGCAACCAACAGCCCGACACCCGGCAGAGTCCCCCCTCCCCCCCCACGCCAAAGAGGCCCAAGCCACCCCCAGGCCACAGCCACCAAGGGAGCAGGTCAAAAACCACGCCGAGACATCTGGCCATGCACCCTGGGACCCACAGGCACCCACACCCCAGGGGCGGCAGTGACGATCAGTGGGGTGCCTAGTGAGCCAGTAGTTAGCTGGCTCTCTTCCTCCGGGGGGGGTAGTCCTCCTCCTCTCGGTCATATTTATCCTGACTCCTCCCCTCCTCCCACTCAGTTAAATATCACATTACACACACGTAGGTTCTTGGGGGAGGGGGGCTCGTGCTGCAGTGAGTAGGGCCACCTCCTTGGCTCTGCTCGCTGTGCTGTGTGATGTCCCACTCCTCCTTTTTTAATTGCATCATACAGTTCACAACACATCATAGTACATATAGGGCCTTGGGGGGCAGGTGTGTCACACAGTGGTTAGTGGGTGGAGCTGCTGAGGTGGCCCCACTTCTCTGTTCACTGCTGCCTGCTCCTCAAGTCTATTTACATTTTAGACATTGAGGGTCTTGTGTGTATGGGGGGGGGGGGGGTGGCAGTGTGGATGGGTGCTGTTATTCAGTGCTCATATTACATCTGTCCCTCCAATTTTAATAGCACTGTAGCTTTCACATAGCCATACACATTCTTCTCATTACATCAAGTGACTTGTTGAGGTCACCTGAAGAAAGGTGTGAGTGGGGCTTGCGGCACCTGGGGAGGGAGCTCAGGACTGCATTGTAAATACGGGACAGTTGGTGACGTAATCCACCTCCTCTGTTCAGTGATGGTTGTTCACAGTGGGCATAGATGCTTCTTTAACTCCTCTTTCAAACCATCTGTCTTCCTGGTCCACAATGTGAATGTTGGCATCCTCAAAAGAGTGACCTTTGACCTTTAGGTGCAGATATATCACTGAGTCTTGTCCTGTCGAGGTGGCTCTCTATGTTGTTATGTGGGGCTGTTTGGTTTCTCCAATGTAGAGTTTTGTCCTTGGGATGAATCAGTTTTGCCTTAGAGCAGGGCTGTCAAACTCAGTCATAGGATGGGCCAAAATTGAAGCCATAGCCTGAGTGGCGGATTAAAAATTAAATAAAAAAAGGGTTAAAAATAATAATTTTCAACAGCAATATAAATTTGAATGGCCAGAAAAACGCTGCGCAAAATGCACTTTTCTTAGTGAAAAGCACAGCTGCCAACAGCGGTGGAGAGCTCGTCTGATTTTTAAAATTTTTTTTGGGACAATCACACACATAATCATGCGGCCCAGAAGCTGCACGGACGCATTAAGTTGCTTCATTAAGTTGCAGAGAAAAGCCGACTCACACAGACACCTTTCATCCCGGAGCCCTGCTGAGTCTTTTACTTTAATTTTTATGAACTTCACAGATTTTCTCAGGTAGCTCAGCGCACCTTTGTCATAAGGCACGTCATCAAACTCAGAAGGTACTTCCTCCGAAACTGCTGGTGATGTAAACCTTTGCCTCTTATAAAGTTCAGTGTCTGTGTTATGATGCGTTCTGTCTTCAGCACTTTGCTGCGCAGTTTCCTGCTGTGTGACGCAGTGATGCACTGTCAGCGCACCTGTGCAGGTCTCCATCTGCATCTTCTTCCGCATCTGTACCACCAATCCTCTCTTTTCCCGCACATCGCAGGCCAGGAAAAGAGACAGACAGTTTGCCTCCGATGTCAGCAATCAGGTCCTCAGTCTCCTGAAAATCCCTGTTCCACTTTTCATTTGGCCATTTCTTTTTTTGTGTGTGTGTGTGTGTGCGTGTGGTGGTGGTGGTGGTGGTGGGGGGGGGGTTTGCAGTATACATGGTGGGAGCGTTGCTTACGTGCAGACCATTAATAATAGCTAAAATTATATCGCAGGCTGGATGTGGCCCGCGGGCCTTGAGTCTGACATCTGCCTTAGAGAGTGACTGTGTCTTAAGTACAAAATTCTCCTCAGTTTGACAAGACTGGTTCAGCTCCAGCAGATGCTGAGTCTGAGTGTGCACTGCTCTGCACATACCTTCACACTGGCCAGGCAGACTTACCAAGGCCCGAACGGCTGCCCAGACTTTCCGAATTTCACGATTAATCTGGTATCACCCGAGACCAATCAGAAGAAATCCTGTTATCAATAAGCCAAATATGTATACGCCTTTCACGTCCTCAATCGACAGTGCAGCCACGCGATCTTCCACTCTCCCCCAGGAATCCATAACGTAGCCAGCAGGGTCTGTCCCACTCAGACAAGAGGGTTCTCCTTTCCCCATTCTCCTCATGGAGAAAATTTGATCAATAGCATTGAGAAACCAGCTGACCAGAGCCATGATTTTAATTTCAAGTTCTGAAGATGTGTATAGAGAGGCTCTCAAGCAGCAAAGCAGGGTAGATAAGGAGGTGTTGGGAGAGAAAGAAAAGATGTCCACCTCCGCCGAGAGCAAGAACAAGGGTCTGACCCTATGACAGCTGAGATCGGCTCCAGCCCCCCCGAGACGCTGAAAAGGATACGTGATGTTAAAAATTCATGTTAATAAGTAACTAATAATTGAAAAACTTTTTTCAGCTTCACCAACAATCTAAACCTTCATAATTTCTCTATTTTCCCATTTTTGAAGGCAATTTAAATTCTAGAAAGTTCTCTCATATGTCAGAAAAAAGTTCACACTTTATTAAAGGAGTAAAAACATTAATAAGAAATCCACATTCGGGTGTCTGATGGTTCTTGGACTGGAGACGGTGACTGCCGTTTTGTGGTTTCTGTGTGCGGGCCTTGGATGTTGGTGGTGGGGGCTTGAACGGGTGCTCTTATGGTCTTGGGTTGTGGGGCTGGGGTGCCCGTGGTGGTGGGTGCTGGCCCCGGGCCGGGTGGCCGGCTTTCTCCGCGGGGGTCGGGGTGTGAGGTCTGGGGTCCTGGTTCCCAGGGTCGCCCGTTTCCCGGTTGGGCCCCTCCCTGCGTTAGGGGGTCTGTGACCCCCTGGGTGCACCACCGAGTGGGGTGGGTTGGCCCACGTCGAGATGTCTGGCCATCGTTCCGGGATTCTGGGGTGCCTGTGCATCCTTTGAGATGGTGGGCCACTCAGGTGAGGGAGCAGTAGTTTCCCACAGGGGGCCAGTTGGTCCCGGACTCAGGACCACTGTGTGTGTGTGAGAGAGAGATATTTGTATGTGTGTGTTGGGCATGTGTGTATGTGTGTGGGTGTGATGTTTGTTGTAGATGTGTGTGTGTGTGTGTGTGTATGTGTGTGATATTTGTTGTCTTTTGTATGTGTGTGTGTGTGTGTGTGTGGGGCGGAAGGGTTGTGTTATGCCTGTCTGTGGTGTGGCCTTGGGCACGGTGGTGCCCTGGGGGTGTGGCCACTTCAGGCCCTGGACCTGCCTTCCCTGCACTGTGGTTGGGTGTAGGGAACTGGGGTGTTTAGTGAGCCAGTAGTTTGCTGGCTCTCTTCTTCTACCTCTCGGTCATACATATCCTGGCCCTTCTCCTCCTCCCACTCAGTCAAACATTACATCACACACACGTAGGGTCTTGGGTGAGGGGGGCTCGTGCTGCAGTAAGTAGGGCCACTTCTTTGGCTCTGCTCGCTATGTTGCCTAATGTGCCACTCTGCCTTTTTAATTACATCATACAGCTCACAACATGTCATAGTACACATAGGGCCTTGGGGGGCAGGTGTGTCACACAGTGGTTAGTGTGTGGAGCTGCTGAGGTGGCCATACTTCTGTTCACTGCTGCCTGCTCCTCAATTTTATTTACATCTTAGACATTGAGGGCCTTGAGGGGGTGGTGTGGATGGGCGCTGTTGCTCAGTGCTCATTACATCTGTCCCTCCAGTTTTAATAGCACTGTAGCTTTCACATAGCCATACATATTCTTCCCACTACATACACTCACGTACACCCAACATATCACTCCAAACACGTTGAGTGGAAGGAGGGGGAGGGCGGGTCTTCCAGACCCCAGTTTCATGCACCCTGCCTGGGGTAGGGACTGGCTAGTGGTTTGGGGCCGAGTTGGCTGCTTCCCTGGGGTGCCGCTGGCTCTGTGCTGGTACCCGCTCGCCCACACTTGGTGTTCATGTGAGTTCTGTGTGTGTGCGCATGAATGTGTGATGGTCTTGGCGTGGCTCTTGGCCCGCTCCCTTGGCGGTTGTGGCCTGGGGGTGGCTCGGGCCTCTTTGGTGTGGGGGGGGGCTCTGCTGGGTGTCGGGCGGTTCTCGGGCGCCTGGCGCCTTGGGGCCGCATTCGTGGCTCATGCGGGGGATGCCGACCTGCGGTGGGGGTTGGCTGCTCATTGGCTCTGGCTCTCTGGACTCTTGCCGTTTGACCGTGGGGGGGTCCGTCTGGGGTCTCCCTCCTCTGGGGTGTGTGCGCAGTTGCCATTGGGATGTGTGGCCTCTCGTCTTCTGAGGTTCTAGTGGGCCGTGGATAGGCCGCGTCCACTGGGTCCTTCCCTGTTTGCCTCTGGATCACGGGGGGCGTGGTTGCAGTTTCTTGCCCCCATTGGTGAGTACGTTCCATGACAGAGGCACATACACACATTATTTGCAAGCAACAGCAGGATTGTGTGTATGTGTGTGTGTGTGTATATGTATGTGCATGCATGTGGAATTGTGTATGTACATATGTGTATATCATTCTTTGATTATTCTTTTCTCCCCTTTGTTTTGCTTTGTTTTTGTTTCTTTTCTTCTTTTTTTTTCTCTTTCTTACTCTTTTTTCCTACCCTTTCCTTTCTACCTGTCAGGCCTGGTGTAAATAAATAAAGTTAAATTAAAATACAAACATTAACAAGAGTAGCCTATTGGAAAACTTACAAAGCTATTCTTGGAAAAGAAAATATGTTTGGTACACCAGAGCATTTGGATCATATTCCAATTGCGAAAACTGCCAGACATGACAGGCTTAAAAAAAAAAAAATAAATAAAATAAAATAAGAAATCCACATGAAGAGTTTGATCTATAGTAGGTTTCATGCATAGGTGATAAATTCATTTAAATACTCTTCTTAAGACTGTTTCCCACAGCGTCATGTCACCCATTTTTATGCTTCTTTAAATACTGATTCAAACTGCTCTGTGTTTATTTTATATTCATCATTCATAACTTATTTCTCTTATACTTTGGATATAAAGTACTTTGAAAAACTGCTGCATAGAATAGCACACACGTACACACTTGCGCGCACATGCGCGCGAACACACACACTCATATGTGATGATCAAAGGAAAATAACAGAAGGAAGCTTTTTGAAATCAATCAATTTGAACCCAACATTGAACTCTGACTAAAAACATGCTGAGAGCGCCCTCTACTGGATGTCTGGAGGTCTCACACGTGTGGCAGGGGGCCAATTCCCTCCCCCTGACTGGAAGCGAATGTGCTCAGAAAGCATGTGTACTTCTTTAGACTCAAAGAAAGGTTATTGTGCAGCAGTTTTACTCTGATGTGCTAGAATTTAAAATGACAGATTCTCAGATTCATGATCCTGTCTAACTGCATTACTCCTGCTGATTTAAGCTATTATTAATTCCACACATGACCATTTAAAATGCACTGTTTATTCCACACATGTAGCTTGCACTCATTGATCTGGCACATGCATGAAGTTCAATTCAATTTTATTTATATAGCACAAATCACAACAAACACTCGCCTCAAGGTGCTTTGTATTGTAGGTAAAGACCCTACAATAATACAGAGAAAACGCAACAGTCAAAATGACCACCTATGAGCAGCACTTGGTGACAGTGGGAAGGAAAATCTCCCTTTCAACAGGAAGAAACCTCCAGCAGAACCAGGCTCAGGGAGGGACAGACATCTGCTGAGGGGGGAGAGAGACAGGACAAAAGACACACTGTGGAAGAGAGACGGAGATTAATAATAACTAATGATTAAATGCAGAGTGGGGTATAAACAGAGTGAAAAGATGTAAATGAAGAAGCTGTCATGTGGCGGTGTGCAGCAGGCAGGATGAGGACCCCAGTGCAGGACACTTACTCTGGAGTAAACTCAAAAATCTCAGCTTTATTGCTGGAAACCACAAGGAACACACGATGACGATTACAAGGACGCGTCAACAAGCAGGGGAAAACACAGGACTTAAATACACGAGGGCTGATGAGGGAACAAGACACATCAGGGAAACACAGGTGAATAGAATGACACTAACACAAGGAGACACCGGTGAACCCAAATACAACTCAAAACGCCGGGTCAAAGGACCCAGGGTCATGACAGAAGCAGCCTAGGCCTGGAGCAGCACAACTAAGGGAGTGTTCAGGGTCACCTGATCCAGCCCTAACTATAAGCTTGATCATGAAGGAAAGTTTTAAGCCTAATCTTAAAAATAGAGAGGGTGTCTGTCTCCTGAATCCAAGCTGGGAGGTGAAACTGGGGGAAGAGGGGCCTAAAAGCTGAAGGCTCTGCCTCCCATGCAGTGCTTTCTAATAATACTGCCCAAGGGAAGTATGTATAATGTAAATAAAACTGGTCCTAGCACAGAACCCTGTGGAACTCCATAATTGACCTTAGTGTGTGAAGAAGACTCCCCATTTACCGTATTTTTCGGGGTATAAGGCGCACTTAAAATCCTTAAATTTCCTCAAAAATCAGCAGTGCTCCTTATAATCCGGTGCGCCTTATGTATGAATTCCTCTTGTGCTTACTGACCTTGAAACAATTTTATGTGGTACACTGCGCTCAAAAATCTGTTGAAATGTTTTAGTGCGACTTTGGTGAGGGACGTTTAATAAATATCGACATTTTCCAGAGCGTACAAAGCATACTGTCATGTCCTGGGCCGTTTGCCCAGCGTTTTGTGTTTATAGTTTCTTATTTCCTGAGTTTGCCTTCCCAGTATGTTTGATGTCTCCTTCTCAGTGTTGTGACTCGTCTGCGTGTTCCTTGGTTTATCACTTCCTGTTTTATTTTGCCAGTGTGGTTTCCCTGTGCTGTGTGTCCAGGTTTACTTCCCCTGTGTTATTAGTTTCATTTGCCTCACCTGCTGTGCCCTGTTGTTTCCTCTTGCCCTGATAACCCATTGTGTATTTAAGCCCTCAGTTTTCATTTGTTCTTTGTCGCGTCATTGATGTTATCGTGCCAGCCTGTTCCTGTGCTCCCTGTGTCTTCCCTTCGTCTCCCTTCTGTAGGTTTTTGTATTTGTTTTCCCCCACCTTAATAAACACCTTTTCTGTTATGCCAATCTCTGGAGTCCTGCGTGTTGGTCCATCTCCGCCCGTCTCAGCCCTGGCCTTGACAGAACGACGCTACCATACTAAAGACCCCGCAGGCTCCGACCACTACGATGGCACTCGTCTGGCGCTGGGGGGCCCAGTGTTTTGGAACAGTCCCCGTCATCGTCACTCACCTGCCTCTCCTTTCGCTGACCCCTCCCTTCCTCAGCAGTCGCAGAGGAGAGGGAGTTCCCGGCAGCAACGGCGGGAGACACCCCTAGACCCGAGCGGTATAACGCCGCGGATATTGTCACCGCTTCATGCACAACCTACCGCTTCCGTGAGTAAGACTGACTCCAGTGTTAAAGTCGTTCGGGATAAGGTTTTTTCAAACACCACCATCAGCCAGCCGGATCTCTCTTGGCTACCCGCCAATGTAGAGATCATTGATTCACCCCTGATGGTGGACATTTTGGAGGCAGACACTCCTGCATCTCGGTCCAACAGAACGAGACAATCCACTAAAAAGGACAAATGTTCACAGGACCCCGCTGCTTTCCCCCTCCCTGAAGTGGCAAGGCAGACCATCATCCGTTGGGTGGATTCTTTGGTCTTGGAGCTTCTGTCTGACCCATGCGAGAATGAACAAAAAGCAATCACAGCCAAACTGCAAGGGCTAGTGCATGACTTTCCTTGGCTGTTGGACTCTCTGCATGGGCTCGTGAAAGATTTTTTGACTACCACCCTTCATCTACTGTCTGCTCCCTCTCAGCCTCTAGTGTCTGCTGTAAAGCCAGCTTCCCCGAGCTCTCAGCCTGCTCCCACTCAGCCACCTCTCCCTAGCTCTCAGCCTGCTCCCACTCAGCCACCTCTCCCTAGCTCGCAGCCACCTCTCCCTAGCTCGCAAACTGCTCTCTCTAGCTCGCAAACTGCTCTCTCTAGCTCGCAAACTGCTCTCTCTAGCTCGCAAACTGCTCTCTCTAGCTCGCAAACTGCTCTCTCTAGCTCGCAAACTGCTCTCTCTAGCTCGCAAACTGCTCTCTCTAGCTCGCAAACTGCTTCCACGCAGTCTGCTCCCTCTAGCTCACAGTCTGCTCTCTCTAGCTCGCAAACTGCTTCCACGCAGTCTGCTCTCTCTAGCTCGTAGTCTGCTTCCACGCAGTCTGCTCTCCCGCAGTCAGCTTCCCCAGTGCCCGCTCTCCCGCAGTCAGCTTCCCCAGTGCCCGCTCTCCCGCAGTCAGCTTCCCCAGTGCCCGCTCTCCCGCAGTCAGCTTCCCCAGTGCCCGCTCT
Organism: Amphilophus citrinellus; assembly: GCA_013435755.1. NCBI lineage: Eukaryota > Metazoa > Chordata > Actinopteri > Cichliformes > Cichlidae > Amphilophus > Amphilophus citrinellus. The sequence goes on from JACBYM010000007.1 coordinate 31,860,419, forward strand.
CCCGCAGTCAGCTTCCCCAGTGCCCGCTCTCCCGCAGTCAGCTTCCCCAGTGCCCGCTCTCCCGCAGTCAGCTTCCGCCTCCGCCCCTTCCCAGTGTACGCAGCCAGTTGTCTCCCGGCCTGCTTCCACGCAGCCAGTTGTCTCCCGGCCTGCTTCCACGCAGCCGTCTTCTGACACACCCAAACTGTCCCCTGAGCAGCCCCTGCTGCCCAGGATGACGGCCACTCAGCCGGCACCACGGCCCTCTACAGCATCTTGGCCGTCCGCAGTGCCTCTGCCTGCACTACTTCGGTCCTCATCTCCATCTTCAGACTCACCGGATCACCCTGCTGAGCCACACCAGTCGTCTGAGGGGAAGGCTGCGCGCCCTGCGCGGCAGCCAGGGAATCCTGAACTGGTGTTCGAGCCGCCCGGGGGCCCCGCTCAGTCCGAGCGCTCCGAGCCAGAGGGTCCCACTCAGTCCGAGCCGTTGGGGGTCTCCGCTCAGTCCGAGCGCTCCGCGCCAGAGGGTCTCGCTCAGTCCAAGCGCTCCACGCCGCCCGAGAGTCCCACGCCAGAGCCCGAGGTTGCCCGTCTCTGCCGCCGCATGCCACGCGGCCGGCCCCCAGTGTCTGCTCCTCGTCGCTGCCGTCACCGCTGGGAGCGCGGTCGGCCTCCCGTGTCTTCTCCTCGTCGCCGCCGCTGGGAGCGAGGTCGGCCTCCTGTGTCTTCTCGACTCTGTTTTGTGGACATTGGCCTGTGCGGCCCTGAACTGTGGACTGTTTTTTTCCCCTGCCGTTTGCAGTTTTTTGTTTTGTTTTGGCTTCTGAACTGTTCCTTGTTTTGACCCCCATTTTGGGGGTTTTTTGTTTGTTTTTTGTTTGGTTCTGTTGCCTTTTGGCCGACCCTTTTCCCTGTGCTTCCTTGTGTTTTTGTGTTTTGTTTCTGTTTTTCGTACCGTGTCCCAGCCTTGTGCCCTTGCTTTTGTTTTGTTCAAGCCCTGTGATTTCTGTTTTGCTCCCTGTCTTTGTTTTTGTTTCGGGTTGTGTTGTGACTCGTCTGCGTGTTCCTTGGTTTATCACTTCCTGTTTTATTTTGCCAGTGTGGTCTGATTGGGGAGGGGCCCAGAGAAAACTACAGAGTCCGACATTGTTTTTGCAAAGTTACACACCGAGTCAATATTAATTTTACTGATCTCTGATTGATGTAACCAGGTGTCATTACTGTCAATGTGTATTATTATCTTACCAAATCTATGTTTAGCCTTAGCCAGATGTTTCAAATTTCCTTGAATGTCACCTGCTCTGGTCCCTGGTAGACATTCGACTATGGTTGCTGGTGTTTCTCAAAACAGAGTCGCCAGTAACCAGAGTTTGTTCCTCGCGGGTGTGTCGCCAAGTGGGGAAAAACGGTTAGATACGAGAACAGGTTGGTGGTGTACCCGGGGCTTCAAAGCTTGCAGTTCAGATGTGCTCGTGTACGATGATTTGTATTCTATCAGAGGCTGTAGTTTACTCCACGTGCCTTTCACCTCTTTCTTCTAAGCTTGGGTCGTCTTTCTTCATCCCTGCCAGCACTGAATGAATTTACTGAGCTGTTTCTGTGCTGATAGAAAATGTTTGACAGCAGAACCTGAAAGAGTTTGTTCTGTCTTCGGCTGAGCTTCGATCAAAGTCCTGCTTCATACTGATGGTTTCCTTGATTTTTCTCTTCAGGAGTTCGAGCTCAAGGGAAACACAATTCAGCAGGTAAACAGAGACCTCCGAGAAAAAAAGACTCTGCATCAGCGGGAAAGTCTGACTTTAATCTTTGCACAGGTAAATTCATTTCTTTACTGATGACTCTCTGCTTTCTGTTCAGAGTTTGATGATGTCAGGTTGGTGGGAGGAGCCAGTCGCTGTGCAGGAACACTGGAGGGGAAACATCTGGGAGAATGGAGACAAGTGGATTACTTTAAATGGACCCTGAAGGCAGCAGCTGTGGTCTGTGAACATCTGAACTGTGGCTCTGCTGTTAGTTTCAGACGGAGACCCCAGCACCCCGCATCTGTGTGGAAGGTTAAACCAGACTGTGTTCAGTCTGGATCTGCACTGATGGAGTGTGCAACATCAGATTATTCTCATTTAATGCTGCATCTCACCTGTTCAGGTGAGCCTATTACTGACATAATCTGTGCCATCATGTTTGACATTAATGCACCAGGTTGACACATTCACCAGCTTTCTTAGCTGATGGTTTCCAGCTGCAGCTTCTTTAGTTGCCATGGTGAAAGGAATCAATGACCTATTAGCCACAACTTTCATCTGCTCTGATCAGCAGTTTCTCCTTCAGCCTGAGCAGCTCTTTAAATGAACATGGTTAGATCTTTGGCATTTTCTAAACAGAGTTTTATTCTGGATAAAACTCTGGATTTTCTTCTCAGAAATACGTTGAAGTCAACTGTTGAAGTTTTTTGGTCTAAAAGCACAAATTCAGACGGGTGGTTGAGGAGGTGGTCCTGTGGAGCAGCCACAATAACCTGGTGCTGAACACTGAGAAAACAGTGGAGGTGACAGTGGACTTCAGGAAGAGCCCTCCAGCCCTGCCAGCACTCACCATCCTGGACAGAACTGTGATGGCAGTGGAGTCTTGCAGGTTCCTGGGCACAACAATTACCAGGGACCTGAAGTGGGACAGCAACATCAGCTCCATCGTCAAAAGAGCCCAGCAGAGGATGTACTTCCTGCGTCAGCTGAGGAAGTTCAAACTACCCCAGAAGCTGATGGTGCAGTTCTACACGGCCATCATAGAGTCTGTCATCACCACATCCATCACAGTGTGGGGCAGCTCAGCTTCCAAGCATGACCTCCACAGACTGCAGCGCATCATCAGGTCTGCAGAGAGAACAATTGGGGTTAAGTTGCCTACACTGCTGGACCTGCACGCCTCTAGAACCAGGAGGCGCGCAGAGAAGATCCTCACTGACCCCTCTCACCCCGGACACCATCTGTTTCAGCTCCTCCCCTCAGGTCGGCGTTTTAGCCAGATGAGGATCAGGACATCCAGGCTACAAAGGAGTTTCTTCCCACAAGCCATCACTCTCTTGAACAGTTAACTATCACACAAACAACATTTCAGTTTTTAGATTGCACCTTTTCAGACACTCTTATATAGTATCAAGTCCAACTCCACCCTCTGGAACTGCTGCTCAGACCAGTGTTTGTTCCAGAATCTTACATCTCCTGCCATATTATCCCACCGGACCTAACGGTTACCTCACTGGACCCTTCTGTGCCACTAGACATCCTTTAACTGCTGTTGCACTCAGCATTTTAACTTTAGACCCCTACTTCCCACAATATAAGGTTTATAGGTATGACCGTGTGTGCGTGTGCGCCTGAGGGAGTGAGGTAGTAATTGCAGGTTATAGTTTTTTTTTTTTTTTTTTTTTTTTTTTTTTTTTTCTTATTTATCTTATCTTATGTGAAAGTTTGATAATGTGCACTGTGAGCTCCTGTAACCAAAATCACATTCCTTGTATGCATAGCATACCTTGGCCAATAAAGTTCGATTTGATTTGATTTGATTTGATTTGATTTGATTCTGTAGTAGCTGAACAGAAGGAACAGAATAAAGAAATCTGCAGATGATGATCTTCTCTGATCTCTCTGTGTGATCTTCTCTGATCTCTCCAGACTCTGTCAGGCTGCTGAATGGTTCCAGTCTGTGTTCAGGCAGACTGGAGGTGAAGTCTAACCAGAGCTGGTCCTCAGTGTGTGAAGCTGACTTTGACCAGCAGGATGCAGAGGTGGTCTGTAGGGAGCTTGGCTGTGGGCCTCCTTCGGTCCTCCAGGGGGCGCTCTATGGAGAAGTGGAGGCTGCAGTGTGGAGCAGAGAGTTCCAGTGTGGAGGCCATGAGTCTGCTCTCCTGGACTGTAGAAGCTCAGGCTCAGCTAGAAGCAGCTGCTCACCTGGCAAAGCTGTTGGACTCACCTGCTCAGGTAGAAGAGGAGCTGCAGCTTTGATTTGGTTCAAACTCACTTTATTCTGTTACTGATGACTCTCTGCTTTCTGCTCAGATCCTGTATTCTTTTACTTTGGAAGCTTGTTTCTGCCACTGAAAAAATAAATATTCAGAAAAAAGCTTCCATATTTCACTGATGACTCTCTGCTTCCTATTTAGAGGTTGATCATGTCAGGTTGGTGGGAGGAGCCAGTCATTGTACAGGTACACTGGAGCTGAAACATCTGGGAGAGTGGAGACCAGTGGAAGTCTCTGACTGGAGATTGAAGACAGCAGCTGTTGTCTGTGCACATCTGGATTGTGGCTCAGCTGTTTTTACAGAAGAAAGCTCTGAGTCTCAACGCAGACCTGTATGGGCAATCACAGATGAGTGTGTTCAGAGTCGATCTTCTCTAAAGGAGTGTGTAACATCAGAGGAATCACGTTTTGTCACAATGCTCAAGTGTTCAGGTAAGCCCATTATCAGTGACATCATACATATAATCATCACAAGTTGATCAAGGTGAAAACTACTAAAGAAAAATAACTTCAGTTGAAAGTAGTGTGAAATTAAACAATTCATGTTAGACAAGAAATGACTAAAAAAATAACTTGAGTACATTTGAAAAAAAATGATAACATCAGGTCAATATTCCTGATGTGTGGCTGTCTGAAATCACAAGGTCTAAATATTGCATCAATAGCATGTTCTAACAGCCTGTTGTCCTCTCAGGTTGTGAACCTCACACTAGTATAATGAGCAGCCTGGTGTCCACATCACTGTTAAGCAGAGTCAAATGTTTTTGTCAAAGATTTCTACATGTCAGAATCTGCAGTCAACACATTCATAGTAAAGTTCATGGTACAAGAACTGGCTGAACACGTTGTGTAATGAGCTGCTGTGTGTCAGGAAGGACTCTGGAGATGAGACCTAGGTTCTATTCCAGGAAGCAGGTTTAGCTACAACTCCGGGTTTGTAACCCTAAAATAAGGAAACTGTTCAGGAGGAGAGCTAACCCCAACTCTGAGTCAGTCACCATGGTAACAGACTCTGTGACCCTCACCTGGCAGGTTTATCAAACTCTCTCTGACTCCGCCCCTCCTGCTGCACCTGAACCACCTGTCTGACACTCCCATTCATTTCCTCCTTCATAAAGTGGCTGTCAGAGCGTCAGAGGAGCGAATTCATCTGCAGACGTTTATGTTTCTACAAGCTCTGAAATCCCAGTTAGACGTTAGTTTGTTATTTTTGTAACATGAAGCTTTTACAGTCGTTCACTCGTCAACAGGCTGTAAGGACGGAGACAGCGATGATGTCACGCATTTATAATGAGGCAGCTGCAGCTGTCAGACTGTCAGTCAGTTCCTCTGAAACATTTACTGTAGTTACTGTAGCATCACTGTTACATCACACTGATCTGGATGAAGCTGCTGACACAGAACACACTGATCAATGATAATGATCCATCATTGGTCGTGTTGGAAAAGCTCACTGATGGAAAAATGTCTGATCCTGGAGATGATGGGAATGTTTGAGTGAAGATGAGGCTGAAATGATGAAGACTTCAAACTGAACTAAATGATTTAAAATGACTGAAATCAACATTTTGAAAGTTCTGCTGTCTGAAATTCAGAGTATGAATCTCAGCGTATTTTCACTGAAAATCACCTAAATCTGTGATCAGAGGCTCTATAAGCAAATTGTCTCTGAGTCCACCTGCACAGCAGGAGGATCCAAACAGATCAGGATCAGGGATTCAGACCGGATAAGGTCCAGATCCAGTTCAGGCTCCAGTCATTTCCCAGCTCATCCAGTCCGGGTCCGTTCATAATGGATTCATTTACCCGACACGATCTGCATTCTTTAATTAAAACGTCTCATCCTCCCAAACTGAAATATTAAAATCCTATAAAGCTGAGACATTTCTGAGAACATGAAACTGTGACTGACCTCTGACCTTTGACAGAGTGAAACATCTCTGCTGTGGCTGTCAGAGAGCCGTCATCTATCAGTGAAGCTGATCTGAAATCAGATTAGAAACATTAAAGCAGTTTTTCTGTAAATCTCATTTTTATTCAGCAATAGCAGAAATAATGAAATTCTCCATTAAAATCTTAATACAGTGAAGGTGCTATTCCATTAATAGACTCCATTTTTATTGTATGATTATTTAAACAGTTAAACGGTCATAAACTGAACTGTCTTAAAACAATCCATGGCCCGAGACCGGGCCGTCCCGCAGCATCTCGAACTTTACAGCCAAATTTCTCCAAAACTGCTTAGTCCACAAACACATGCGACACATCAAAAGAAAGCCACGGCTCTCCTCTTTCCAACCATATATGCCATTCCCAGGTACAACAATCACAGCATATACACCACAGGGTATTTTTAACTAATACCCGAAACTAGAATTTTGACGATCGTTACCTTTGAAGCCTCTCTCGAGTCCAAATGTTCTTAATTCCCCACAAATTTGGCATCATTCTGTCCATAACAGTCCAGTGAATATAATCCAATACATCCATGAGGTCCAAAACACGAGTCGCATCCACAAGGGCACCAAAAACAGAGCCTAAACTTTTCTTGAAAAAAGTAAAGACACTTTTTTGCCGACTTTCTCTCGTATAGCCGCTCGCATTCACTGCTAACACGGCTCAAAATGGCAGCCCGGAGTCTTAGGCTTTGACTGACACCTAACTTGACCAACTGGGACGCTGTGACGGCTGTCTGTACCGAGGGACAGCCAATGAGTGTCACAGACTGGCACAAGCTCCCTCCCAACTTTTTAGCATAAAGATCCAACATATCAGCTCACAGAATAAAAATGACGCTACAGATGTGTAGCCAATTAAGTTCTCAACACGCAGATGTGTAGTTTATGGGGCTTTCTTGTGGTCTGTAATCTTGAGACCCGTACGTAAAAGAGTTCAGTCATTACAGGATTTCTGTGCGCTCGTGCGTAAAAGTGCGCTATTGCTGTTTTATGTGCGCTATTGCTATTTTATGTGCGTTGTTGCTGTTTTGATGGGTTTTTACTTAAAAACAATGCCAAAACACAAAGAAAAGAACAGAAAAAGGCTAAAGTGCCATGAAAAAAACTCCAGTCAAGTGTGCAACATGCAAAATGCCTTATGTGTGTTGACTACTACAGTGACTGGCACAGAGAAAACAACATGTAAAATAATAATGTGCCAATAAATATGTAAATAGTTAAAATATTTGTGTGTTTATTGAAAAGTTTGTTGGCTAGAGCACTGGTTTGGACTACTTTTTATAATGCACACGATGAGTTTACTCTTTATTGCTTTTTATGATAAAATATGAATTTCTAAAACAGGGAGAGTGGCTTTTGCTCTATATTCTAATTCCTCTAAGTGTAAGCTTTCATTAGAGCCCTCATTGATGTCTGTAGGATGAAGCATTCAAAGGTTATTGCATTTTCAGGGTTTTCCAAAGTGTCCGTTTGTACTGTCCAAAAATGTCCCTCTGAAAAACGCACAACCTATACCATATGAAATATGCTGTAAAATGCTCATTTTTACAGCTATTGTTTTCAAATTTGAAATGGGAATAGCCAAGACCTTATTCTTTGTAGTCATGGTGTGTTTTAGTCCATAAGTACCAAATTCACCTGTCTACACTCTTGTTTTTTTGTTTTTTTGATCTAGGCGAGAAAAAAAATCTTCAAATCTGTCTGTTCCAAACAGTATAACTTTCTGATAGTTACACTTAGAGAAAATCTTACTTTTGTATTACGAAATACAGAATGTTACCTTTACAAAATGCCCAAGCTTTTTCACATAGTCCTAAGGGTTTAGAAACAGCTTTAACTTAAAAATTTGAGTACATTTTTAGGCGTTTTTGACAAAAAAAACCCGGAATGTTAAAGGGTTAAACTGCAGCAAAAACAGTTTTTATTAAATAAACTGACCTGAGGTCAGCCCCCCGGGGTCTGCTGCTGTCTCAGTCTCTAACACACAGGTCGGTCAGTAAACTCAGTCTGAGATGTTTCTCCACATTTTTATCTTCACTTTCTGTCTCCTGCAGTTTGTCCGTCAGGCTGAATAATTAGATTTAATAACTCAAACGTGAAATTAGGATTCAGCTTCATCTGATGGAGATTCAAGTGGTGTAAATGATGACAGCAGACATTATAAAATAAATTATATATTTTATAACAAACTTTTATTCTGTCCATGATGATGTCAGAGTGGGTCAGGCTGATTAAAGTGACTCGTCACGCTCCACACTGACACATGTGATCCTCCATCATCGGATTAAAATGGAGGCTCCACCCTTTATTTACCTGTTGCCATGGTGAATCCTGGTGTTGGCACTGCATTGATGATGGCTTTCTTTCCTTACTCATGTATGAGCTAACTCAGGGTGATCACACTCAGAGCTGATTGAACCAAATCTGATCAGCTGTTCTGGAACAGGAAACTCAGAGTTCCTGATCTCAGAGATTGTTTATAAACTCAGAGTTTGCTGAACACGTTTCCTGGAATAGGACCCAGCATGAACAGTCTCAGAATTGAATCAGTGCATTTTCATTTGCTGCCATCTTCTTCTTGTGTGTCTGCTGTCTCTGATCTCTCTGTGTGATCTTCTCTGATCTCTCTGTGTGATCTTCTCTGATCTCTCTGTGTGATCTTCTCTGATCTCTCCAGACTCTGTCAGGCTGCTGAATGGTTCCAGTCTGTGTTCAGGCAGACTGGAGGTGAAGTCTGACCAGAGCTGGTCCTCAGTGTGTGAAGCTGACTTTGACCAGCAGGATGCAGAGGTGGTCTGTAGGGAGCTTGGCTGTGGGCCTCCTTCGGTCCTCCAGGGGGCGCTCTATGGAGAGGTGGAGGCTCCGGTGTGGAGCAGAGAGTTCCAGTGTGGAGGCCATGAGTCTGTTCTCCTGGACTGTAGAAGCTCAGGCTCAGCTAGAACCAGCTGCTCACCTGGCAAAGCTGTTGGACTCACCTGCTCAGGTAGAAGAGGAGCTGCAGCTTTGATTTGGTTCAAACTCACTTTATTCTGTCACTGATGACTCTCTGCTTTCTGCTCAGATCCTGATGATGTGAGACTGGTGGGAGGAGCCAGTCGCTGTGATGGGATGATGGAGCTGAAGCATCTGGGAGAGTGGAGACCAGTGGAAGTGTCTGTTTGGATGCTGAAAACAGCAGCTGTTGTCTGTGCACATCTGGATTGTGGCTCAGCTGTTTTCACAGAAGAAAGCTCTGAGTCTCCACTCAGACCTGTATGGGAAATCACAGCTGAGTGTGTTCAGAGTCGATCTTCTCTAAAGGAGTGTGTAACATCAAAGGAATCACATTTTGTCACAATGCTTAACTGTTCAGGTAAGCCCATTATCAGTGACATTATACGGTACATATAATCATCAGAAGTTCGTCAAGATGAAAAATAGTAAAGTAAAAGAACAAATTAAACAACTCATGTTAAACAAAAACTGACTAAAAGAATAATTTTAGAAAATTTGTAAAAAAAAATATATATATATACTGTATATATGTATGTATATGTATGTATGTATATATATATGTATGTATATGTATGTATGTATATATATATATATGTATGTATATGTATGTATGTATATATATATATATATATATATATATATATATATATATATATATATATATATATATATATATATATATATATATATATATATATATATATATATATATATATATATATATATATGTATGTGTGTATATATATATGTGTATATATATATATATATATATATATATATATATATATATATGTGTATATATATATATATATATATATATATGTGTGTATATATATATAAAAAAAAAAAAATCCCAGCTCGCCCCTACGGGCGGTCTATTTTGCCCTCCAAGCTCGGGTCCTCTACCAGAGGCCTGGGAGCTTGAGGGTCCTGCGCAGTATCTTAGCTGTTCCCAGTATTGCGCTCTTCTGGACAGAGATCTCAGATGTTGTTCCAGGAATCTGCTGGAGCCACTCTCCCAACTTGGGGGTCACTGCCCCGAGTGTTCCGATTACCACGGGGACCACTGTTACCTTCATCTTCCACATCCTTTCCAGCTGCTCTCTGAGCCCTTGGTATTTGTCAAGCTTCTCGTGTTCCTTCTTCTTGATGTTCCCGTCACTTGGTATCGCAACGTCTATCACCACGGCTTTCTTCCTTTGTTTGTCCACCACTACGATGTCCGGTTGGTTAGCCACCACAAGTTTGTCTGTCTGTATCTGGAAGTCCCACAGGACCTTAGCTCTGTTGTTCTCAACCACCCTTGGGGGCATGTCCCATTTTGACCTCGGGACTTCCAGGTCATACTCGGCACAGATGTTCCTGTATACTATGCCGGCCACTTGGTTATGGCGTTCCATGTATGCCCTGCCTGCTAGCATCTTGCACCCTGCTGCTATGTGCTGGATTGTCTCAGGCGCATCTCTGCACAGCCTGCACCTGGGGTCTTGCCTGGTGTGGTAGACCCCAGCCTCTATTGATCTCGTACTTAGAGCTTGCTCTTGTGCGGCCATGATTAGTGCCTCTGTGCTGTCTGTCAGTCCAGCCTTGTCCAGCCACTGGTAGGATTTCTCTACGTCAGCCACTTCTTCTATCTGCCGGTGGTACATGCCGTGCAGAGGCCTGTCCTTCCATGATGGTTCCTGTTCTTCGCCCTCTTCTTTCTCAGGTTTCTGCTGCCTGAGGTACTCACTAAGCACACGATCCTTTGTGGCCATCTTCCTGATGTATTCCTTGATCTTCATTGTTTCATCTAGGACAGTGGTTCTGACACTCACTAGTCCTCGGCCACCTTCCTTCCGCTTAGCGTACAGTCTCAGGGTGCTGGATTTGGGGTGAAACCCTCCATGCATGGTAAGGAGCTTTCTTGTCTTAACATCGGTGGCTTCCATCTCCTCCTTTGGCCAGCTTATTATCCCAGCAGGGTATCTGACAACTGGCAGGGCGTAGGTGTTGATAGCCCGGATCTTGTTCTTCCCATTCAGCTGACTCTTCAGGACTTGCCTTACCCTCTGCAGGTACTTGGAGGTTGCAGCTTTCCTAGCGGCCTCTTCATGGTTCCCATTTGCTTGTGGGATTCCAAGGTACTTGTAGCTGTCCTCAATGTCTGCAATGCTGCCCTCTGGTAGTGTGATCCCCTCAGTTCTGACTACTTTTCCTCTCTTAGTTACCATCCGACTACACTTCTCCAGTCCGAACGACATGCCGATATCATTGCTGTAGATCCTGGTGGTGTGGATCAGTGAATCGATATCTCGTTCACTCTTAGCATACAGCTTGATGTCATCCATGTACAGGAGGTGGCTGATGTTTGCTCCATTCCGTAGTCGGTATCCGTAGCCAGTCTTGTTGATGATCTGGCTGAGGGGATTCAGGCCTATGCAGAACAGCAGTGGGGACAGGGCATCTCCTTGGTAAATCCCACACTTGATGTTGATGTGTGCGATGGGCTCGAAGTTGGCCTCTAGTGTTGTTCTCCACATACCCATTGAGTTCTTGATGAAGGCTCTGAGGGTCCTGTTGATCTTATACAGTTCTAGGCATTCCAGG
>JACBYM010000007.1:31876959-32258105 GCA_013435755.1 Amphilophus citrinellus
TTAAAAGCCAGTGAAGCCAGTGAAGCAGACTTCAGCACAGTGCTTCCTCCTGTGTAAGATAACAAACCTGTAAACAGACTGAATGAACAAACTTCCATCCTTCAGTCAGCAGGATTTCCAGCTCAGTATATCCATACGCTGACGTATCACAGCAACGGGCCCACCCACTCAATGCGGCGTCGTATCCACCAGCTGCATCACGAGAACACGTACAGACCCACTTCAGCTATTAAAGTCACAACAGCCAGGTACTCTTGGGGGTGTGAGCAATGCCAAAGCGTCTGAATGGACGCAGTACGAAGGCTCTATTTACACAAAACACAGCGATAGTGGAAGATTTCAGGTTAACAAAAAACTCTCCAAAAGCCACCGACATCACTCGCTAAATTTGTCGCTAGTCACTTTTTGGAAAAAAAACTCGCTAAGGGGGCCTAAAAAAACGCTAAATCTAGCGACAAAGTCTCCAAGTTGCCAACACTGGTTTCGGTGTACGCCCGGTCAACTTGGGCAGGAGCAATAAACAGGAAACGGGGGCTTGGAAGGGACAAACTACCTACCACTCGTCTTTTGCTTTATTATGGGGCGCCGAGAGATATTCAAGGAGTTTCACTCGGAAAGAAAGTCAAACCCATATAAGCAACTCCACGTTCAAAAACAAGCCCAAAAAACCGCAACCCGCGACTCACGAGATTTGCAAGCGACTTTAGAAAAAAACAAGCCCAAAGTCGCTTATAATAAGCGGACTTGGCAACACTGCTGCTGAGGGGCCAGTCAAGTATAAAGCAGGCTTGACCACCTTGAGGTGGAGCAGATCAGCCATTTGTTTCACCCATTGTCATCACAATTAGTGTCACTCATGTTACTGAGATCTAACAGCCTGCTCTCCTTTCAGGTTGTGTACCTGACACTAGTATAAGGAGCAGTTTGGTGTACACAACACTGTTAAGCACTATTAAGTAACTGTTAAGTAACATGTTTTGATCAGAATGTCATGAATGTCAGAATCTGCAGTCAACATGGTCATAGTAAAGTTCATGGCACAAGAACTGGCTGAACGCACTTCCCAGCTTTCCTGTGTCCTTCAGCTGAAGAAGGTTGATACATTAAAATCTTCCAACCTGCCCACATTCTCTTGATACAAAACCAAGAATCACCTACTTGGAATCATCTTTTCTTTAAACTGGCCAAAACTCTATAAATTACATCCTGGAGCCTAAATGAGCTACCAAGTGTGGATCAAGGCTACCACAGTTTACTAAAACCAAACTGAAAGTATGAAAAATATTTTACTTTGCTGAAATTAAAATATATAGCTGGACATTAGAAAAGAAAAAAAAACTTATGGATTAGATATTTTGCATTTAAAACCTTTAAACTTTAAATTTTTTCGGTTTTGGTCTTTCAATCATCCATCCATTCAGAAAGAACACATCGGTGTACAGAACTTGTTCTATACTTCATGTGAAATACTGACTGCAGGTCACTGTGTCACTACACTGACTAATATTATATGATGAAATTTTCCATCAGTGTTTGTGTACAACTCAATATACAACAATAGGAAGGAGGCTCCTACTTGGTGGGGCTATTTGGTAGCTGTACTTTCATTTTTACTAACTTAGTAAAATATCCATGTTCAGTGTGTTCTGAATGAGCTGGGCCCAGTCAGTGCTGTGCACAGATGGAGTTCAGGGTAACGACTGCTGCTTAGGGGAAACCCATGATGTAGCCACAGTCTCAGATTTAAATCAGTGCATTTTCAATTGCTGCCATCTTCTTCTTGTGTGTCTGCTGTCTCTGATCTCTCTGTGTGATCTTCTCTGATCTCTCTGTGTGATCTTCTCTGATCTCTCCAGACTCTGTCAGGCTGCTGAATGGTTCCAGTCTGTGTTCAGGCAGACTGGAGGTGAAGTCTAACCAGAGCTGGTCCTCAGTGTGTGAAGCTGACTTTGACCAGCAGGATGCAGAGGTGGTCTGTAGGGAGCTTGGCTGTGGGCCTCCTTCGGTCCTCCAGGGGGCGCTCTATGGAGAAGTGGAGGCTCCGGTGTGGAGCAGAGAGTTCCAGTGTGGAGGCCATGAGTCTGCTCTCCTGGACTGTAGAAGCTCAGGCTCAGCTAGAACCAGCTGCTCACCTGGCAAAGCTGTTGGACTCACCTGCTCAGGTAGAAGAGGAGCTGCAGCTTTGATTTGGTTCAAACTCACTTTATTCTGTTACTGATGACTCTCTGCTTTCTGCTCAGAGTCTGTATTCTTTTACTTTGGAAGCTTGTTTCTGCCACTGGAAAAATAAATATTCAGAAAAAAGCTTCCATATTTCACTGATAACTCTCTGCTTACTATTTAGAGGTTGATCATATCAGGTTGGTGGGAGGAGCCAGTCATTGTACAGGTGCACTGGAGCTGAAACATCTGGGAGAGTGGAGACCAGTGGCAGTGTGACTGGAAACAGAAAACAGCAGCTGTTGTCTGTACATCTGGATTGTCGCTCAGCTGTTTTCACAGAAAAAAGCTGAGTCTCCATCAGTGATGGCATAGTTACCTTGAAAAGTAATCTGATTACTGATTACTCATTTAAAAAAGTAACTTAGTTACTTCACTGATTACTTAATTTTAGAAGTAACTAAGTTAGATTACAAGTTACTTTATTCGTTACTTTCAACAGCTGCCAATGGTGAGCCAAAACGTGACTGTCTGCCATAAAGTGATCCAGATGTTTCTGTGTGTTTTTACGGCCGCGTTTCCATACGAAATGACTGAGGATGGGTCGACTCGACTCAGTACAACTCGGCACAGTCGTGTTGTGTTTCCATTGCAGATGAGGACCACCTCAGTGTGGATGGAGTCTATCCAGGTGTTAAGTGATGACGTAGAATTCCATTTCCAGGTCCAAACTGTCACATGATCAATATGCCGCAACACTGTGTCCCTGGTTGCTTTAACCAATCTGACTTGAAAAAAAAAAACACTCAGCTGTCATTTTACCGATGAGAAAGAGAAGCGTACATGGCTGCAGTTGATAAGGTATGTTAGAATCATCTTTAATAGTGAATAGTCATTGGTTATACCATTGCTGTTTATTTAGGAGCATTTGGACCCGAAAATGACGTCAGACTTAAAGACCGGATATAGCAGTGCAGTAGTCTCATGACGTAATTTGTATGCGACTAAAAACACAACACAACAATGGATGAGATAGAGTCGAGCTAACAGCTAATGACAGTTTAATATCATCATCATGCATAAGTACCCCGTACAATGTTTTAATAGATGAAGGTTATCAGTGTTAAACATAACCCTATACCCCCGAATATGTCATAATCGGCTCAGAGTACTTCAAAAGTGCTCCCGTTAGCAGAATAACACCACAGTAATACAGTAGTACCTTGATTTACGAGTGTCCCAACTAACGAGCTTTTTGAGATACGACTGGTCTCTTGGTCGAATTTTTGCTTTATGTTGTGAGTGAGTTACGAGCAAGCGAAAATACACCATCCGCGCATTCCAATAGTTTTTTTTCCCTGTCGCTGTGCACTTGTTTTTGTCGATGGTTGTTGATGTGTTTGATCATTTTTCGCATTTATTTTGGAACATTTCCTTCTTTTAAACCACGGGTCCAAAGAAAGCGAATGCCAATGGTGATGAAAAGGATTTTTTCACAATAAATATCAAATAAACAATGCATATTAAAGTGAATGCAATGTTTATTTTTAAATCAAAATATAATGTGCAAATAAATAACAATGGCCTTTGTCCAAAAGTTCAAATAAGACCTCAAATGAAACGATTTTTCGATGCAAAACAGTTGAAAAGTTTACAGATTCAGTTCATACAGAGTGTGGAAAACTCCCTGCTGGAGTCAGCATCATAACGCTAGAGACGTCAGTGGTGACGTACCCACGCACTGGCGTGCTCGCATGACTGTGAGGTTACTGCGCTAGCAGACACTTGCCGTGCCGCTCCGACATTTTGCTACAATGGTTGTATCGTTGTGTTTACGTGTGCGTTGATGACAATGTAAGTGCATCTGTTCTGCCTGTATTCATGTTGTATTTCACCCGCTGGTATTTGTTTACATGCTGTTTAGTCTGTTAACCGCGTAGCTTTCGTCTACCGGGAGCTCTAGTTCACTCCAAAGGGGAAATGCCCATGTCTTAAATGGCTCGCTAAACGCTTATTCCTCGGGTTGTAGTTGCGTTAATAGTCGGGTTTGGGAGTACCTAAAAAGTATTTCCGACCTGTGATGTTATTTCCACCGTTCTTTAAGTGTTTGAGGCATCAATCTAGATTCTCTGCTACATTAATGTTACTAGGTGCAGCTGTATTATTATGTATATCGTGTAATGTGACTCACTGTGTATATTCTGCATAATTTAGCATAATGTAGAACTTGGCTATATAGTTTCTAATTACCTTTCTGTATACCTTTATTTCACAGAGATCACACACACAAACGCACACACCCATACACCTGTATTCTGGCACCCACACTTGGATATCCTATATCTGTTCTTTATACGCCATACATTGAATGTGTATGCAATAGTTCAATGAAGAATATGACTTTGATGCTTGTTTGGCAATAAATCTCTCAACATCACCAATAAGTCACAGCTGTTCTCTGATCGGAGCACATAGTCAGTGGGGGGTAACCAGCCATCTACGTACACGTTTGTCACACAGAGGTTTATTATTCTGATATTAATGTGAGAAAACAAAAAGGAGCCACCATAGCTCCTATTTGTTTTCTCACATTAATATCAGAATAATAGCTGCTCCTGTTGTGCTTCACTCCTTAGCTAACATAACTGAAATGGTGGTGCTCAGTAATCATCATCCACGAGAGCACGCGTTAGTATAAATAGTTGCTATGGCGCCTGCTCTACGTTGTGAGCAGGCAAAAAAAAAAGCATGTTCCCCGAGGTCAGACCACCCCCTCCCCCACCCCGTTGCGCACCCCCCCCCCCCCCAATGGGGGCGCACCCCACTATTTGACAAGCACTGTCTTAAATTAACTTTCTGACTAGTCAGAATTATGTTTGAGATAGCTGTAATTACGTAGGGGAGGCATCCAAGATGGTGACAGGAGCAGACGTATAGTAATCGCTCTGCAGAGCAAACCCTGAGAAGGAAATTTATTTTGTCCGACATTCATAACTGAAAACATCTCTATAATCACCAAAGATACAAAAAGACCCTCAAAACCCAGGCGAGTAAGTCTGCTTTTCCTCTAGCAACTTTTACACTGCAAACATGTCCAAAGTCAATCCTAAAGCTACCGCTAATGCTAAAGCTAAAGCGCTTCTCTCACATGACTACTGTGCACCTGAAGACATGCAGATGAGTATTAAAGGCACTAAAAACATCCTAACCTCACCTATGAAGTCTCCAGAACCCTGGAAAAGGTTAAACCTGACAGAAACGCTACTGATGAAAATGATGCAGAGCACGTGTCCAATGCTACTATTCTCACTGCTGTCAACTCTCTTCAAAAGTTGATAATTGACCTCAGAGCCAAAATACAGCAAAACACATTGGCCATAACCAACCTCAACAAAGCGGTGGAATTCAATTCTGCTGAAATTCAAGAACAAAAGAAAAAGGTGCTGGAAAAAGAGGTAATATATCTGAAAAAAGGCAAACACAGTGTTGGAAAGGAAAACATCAAAGCTTGAAATTAAAGCAGTGGAACTAGAACGTTACAAAAGAAGATGGAACTTAAGACTAAATGGTCTAAAGAAGAAAAAGGAGAAAACACCTGTGATCTTGTTAACAGCATTCAACAAATCA
The DNA here is from genome assembly GCA_013435755.1 of Amphilophus citrinellus. Classification (NCBI taxonomy): domain Eukaryota; kingdom Metazoa; phylum Chordata; class Actinopteri; order Cichliformes; family Cichlidae; genus Amphilophus; species Amphilophus citrinellus. The sequence continues at coordinate 31,882,747 of JACBYM010000007.1, forward strand.
CTCCACAATGGAAGGACAAGATTGATTTTATTCTGGGCTCCGTACACCAACTCGGCTCAAACACCACCATTCGTTCTCGGCAGATCATCATGCAGTTCACCGGAAGGATCTACAGGGATGAACTTTGGCGGGCAACAAAAAAAACCACCCTGTTTGCAGAGAGCTCCATATTCGTTTTGCTGAAGATCTCACCAAAGAAGATAGAGAGGCAAGAATGGCTGTCTGGCCTAAAGTGGAACAAGCAAGGAAAGAAGGGACATAAGACTATGTTCTGAGGTCCCTTTGTTTTCATCAGTGGTCACAGAGTTACACCATAGTGCAATGGTCCTACACAATCACAGGTTTCAATACAACAATATACTCAGGTTTGGCTACTGCAGTTTTGTATTTGTTTAGCAACATTATAAAGAGAGAAAAGAAAGAAGAGAAAAAAACTTTTTTGTTTATTTCAGATCACTAAATCTTGTTCTGTGTTTTATGTTCCAACTCAAAAATGGCATTTCCTTTTTATTTGTTAATACAAGGGGCCTAAGAGACTTAACAAAAAGGAAAAGCATTTTTTTATTTGTGTAAGGGGAAAAAAAAGCCCATTTTATTTTTTTACAAGAAACGCACTCTAAGAATGAAGATGTTGTATTTTGGTCTCAGCAATGGGGAGATAAGGCTTATTTTAATCATGGCTCTTCAAGGTCAACAGGGGTTGCTATTCTCTTCAAAGGTTTTCAGGGAGACATTGAACTAAATATGGCAGACAAACATGGTCATTGGTTGATTCTTATAAGCATTGACAATCTGAAATTTATCCTAGTTAACATATACGGCTACAATAACATCAAAGAAAATGAAAGATTGTTAGATCAGATAAATTCGCTTTTAGAACAGCTTAAATTATCGCATTCAACTGACAAGTTAATAATCGGTGGTGACCTTAATTTGGTCCAAGACAAATATTTTGATAGATCCATCCATCCATCCATCCATTCTCCTCCGCTTATCCGGGGCCGGGTCGCGGGGGGCAGCAGCCTAAGCAGAGAAGCCCAGGCTTCCCTCTCCCCAGCCACCTCCTCCAGCTCATCCGGAGGGACCCCAAGGCGTTCCCAGGCCAGCCGAGAGATATAATCTCTCCAGCGTGTCCTGGGTCTACCACGGGGCCTCCACCTGGTGGGACATGCCCGGAACACCTCACCCAAGAGGCGACCAGGGGGCATCCTAATCAGATGCCCGAGCCACCTCAACTGGCTCCTTTCGATGTGGAGGAGCATCGGCTCTACTCTGAGCCCCTCCCGGATGGCCACACTCCTCACCTTATCTCTAAGGGAGAGGCCAGCCACCCTTCGAAGGAAACTCATTTCTGCCGCTTGTATTCGCGATCTTATTCTTTCGGTCACTACCCAAAGCTCGTGACTATAGGTGAGGGTAGGAACGTAGATCGACCGGTAAATCAACAGCTTCACTTTTACACTAAGCTCCCTCTTCACTGCGACAGACCGGTGCAGTGTCCGCATCACTGCAGAAGCAGCCCCGATCCGTCTGTCGATCTCCCGTTCCCTTCTCCCATCACTCGTGAACAAGACCCCGAGATACTTGAACTCCTCCACTTGAGGCAAGAACTCGTTCCTGAGCCGGAGAGGGCACTCCACCCTTTTCCGGCTGAGGACCATGGCCTCAGACTTAGAGGTGCTGATTCTCATGTCAGACGCTTCACACTCGGCTGTGAAGCCAACAGGACCACATCATCTGCAAAAAGCAGAGATGAGACTCTGAGGCCACCAAGGAAGAAGCCTTCCGCCACCTGGCTACGCCTAGAAATTCTGTCCATAAAAACGATAAACAGAATCGGTGACAAAGGGCAGCCCTGACGGAGTCCAACACCCACAGGAAACGAATCCGACTTATTACCGGCTATACGGACCAATCTCTCACTGCGATTGTACAAAGACTGAATGGCCCACAACAACTGGACCAGACACCCCATACTCCCGCAGGACCTCCCAAAGGACACCCCGAGGGACACGGTCGAATGCCTTCTCCAAGTCCACAAAGCACATGTAGACTGGTTGGGCAAACTCCCATGCACACTCGAATATCCTTGAGAGGATAAAAAGCTGGTCCATCGTTCCACGACCAGGACTAACACTGCATTGTTCCCCCTGGATTTGAGGTTCGACTAACGGACGGACCCTCCTTTCCAGCACCCTGGCATAGACCTTACCGGGGAGGCTGAGGAGTGTGATCCCCCAAAAGTTGGAGCACACCCTCCGGTCTCCCTTCTTAAAGATGGGGACCACCACCCCGATCTGCCAATCCAATGGCACTGCCCCTGATCTCCACGCGATGTTACAGAGGCGTGTCAACCAAGACAGCCCTACAACATCCAGAGCCTTCAGGAACTCAGGGCGAATCTCATCCACCCCAGGGGCTCTGCCACCAAGGAGTTGTTAAACTACCTCAGTGACCTCACCCCCAGTGATGGTAAGTCAACTCCCTCGTCCCCAGACTCTGCTTCCACTACAGAAGGCGTGTCAGTGGGATTCAGAAGGTCATCGAAGTATTCCTTCCACCGTCCGACTATAGCCTCAGTTAAAGTCAGCAGCACCCCACACACACTATAAACTGTGTGAGTGAAGCACTGCTTTCCCCTCCTGAGTCGCCTGATGGTTTGCCAGAATCGCTTCGATGCCGTCCGAAAGTCTTTTTCCATAGCCTCACTGAACTCCTCCCACACCCGAGTTTTTGCTTCGGCCACCGCCCGAGCTGCATTCCGCTTGGCCTGCCGATACCTGTCAGCTGCCTCCGGAGTCCCACAGGCTAACCAAGCCTGATAGGACTCTTTCTTCAGCTTGATGGCTCCCTTCACCGCCGGTGACCACCATCTGGTTCGGGGGTTACCACCACGACAGGCACCAACCACCTTGCAGCCACAGCTCTGAGCAGCAGCCTCAACAATGGAGGTGCGGAACATGGTCCATTCGGACTCAATGTCCTCAACCTCCCTCGAAGTTCTGCCGGAGGTGGGAGTTGAAGATCTCCCGGACTGGGGCTTCTGCCAGGCGTTCCCAGCACACCCTTACAATACGTTTAGGTGTGCCAGGTCTGTCCAGCATCTTCCCCCGCCACCTGATCCAACTCACCACCAGGTGGTGATCAGTTGACAGCTCAGCTCCTCTCTTCACCCGAGTGTCCAGAACATACGGCCGCAGATCTGATGATACGATTACAAAATCGATCATCGACCTGCAACCTAGGGTGTCCTGGTGCCATGCGCACTTATGGACATCCTTATGTTCGAACATGGTGTTCGTTATGGACAAACTGTGGTTTCCACAGAAGTCCAATAACAAAACACCATTCGGGTTCAGATCGGGCAGGCTGTTCCTCCCAATCACGCCCCTCCAGGTCTCACTGTCATTGCCCAGATGAGCGTTGAGGTCTCCCAGCAAGACTATGGAGTCACCAGATGGAGCACTCTCCAGCACCCTGCCCAGCGACTCCAAAAAGGGTGGGTACCCTGAACTGTCATTCGGCGCATAAGCACAAACAACAGTCAGGACCCGTTTCCCAGCCCGAAGGCGCAGGGAAACTACCCTGTCGTCCACCGGTGAAAACTCCGACATACAGGCAGCAAGCCGGGGGGATACAAGAATACCCACCCCAGCTCGCCGCCTCTCACTGAGGGCAACTCCAGACTGGAACAGAGTCCAGCCCTTCTCCAGGAGACTGGTTCCAGAGCCCAGGCCATGCGTTGAGGTGAACCCAACTGTATCTAGCTGATATCTCTCAACCTCACGCACTAGCTCAGGCTCCCTCCCCACCAGAGAGGTGACATTCCATGTCCCAATAGCCAGTTACGATAGCCGGGGATCGGTCTGCCAGGGCCTCCGCCCTCGGCCACCGCCTGACACACACTGCACCCGACCCCTACGATGCCTCCTGTGGGTGGTGGGCCGGCAGGAGGGTTTTTTTGATAGATGTCCTCCCAAATATTTTTCAAGTCATCCTAATCCCATATTTAACAACTTCTGTATCGAACTGAACCTAACTGATGCTTGGAGTCATCTTCACCGAATAGGTTCTCAATACTCTTGGTTCAGCTCAAGTTATAATCTAAAATCTAGAAATGACCATTGGCTAATCTCAACCCATCTGCTGAGTTACTAAATAAGTTGTAGTATATCAGCAGCTCCCTTAACAGACCACTGTGTTATTTACTTAGATATTCGTTCTAAAGCAAGAAGTACTTACTCAAACAAATATTGGAAATTCAATTCAAATCTTCTAAATAATGATGAATATTGCCATAGTATTAGATCTCTAACTGAAGAAATTAAGTCCTCCAAAGAAGTTACAGCTCCAGTCAAGCAATGGGAATTCCTCAAATACAAAATTAGTCAATATAGTATTTCTTTTAGTAAATGACTTAAAAAAGATTGACCCGTGGTGTGCTCAAGCCGCACCGCGCTCTGAGGTTCTCGCGGATGAGAGGGTGGCGGGTTCCCCATATGCTGTCATTCCAGCAGGCTACCCGTACCTCACGTCGTTCGGCTGCCAAACGTCTCCTGCATCCACTAGGTAGTGTGGCTGAGCACTACTAATTAAAGTCCCATAATGCTGTATGTAATGCCTGCACCCAGTCAATGAAATTGTAGTGATCATAGGATGATGATTATCAGTGTACTGCTGATTTCCTGTCGCCACTAGATCGCGTTATGAGTGTGATACAAAGCTGGTACGTGGGTGTGTCCTGAGTCAGTTACCCTCTCATGAAGCATGTGAAGTTTGGGACAGATTGGACAATGTATACACTCCTGATCAAAATCTTAAGACCAGTTAAAAAATTGCAAGAATTTACATTTTGCACTATTGGATCGTAAGATGGTTCTAAGTAGAGCTTCACAATGCTAAAAGAAGAAATCGGCTCAAGAGACAAAAACCTTTGAGCAGGGAATTTATTGAAAACTGCATTAACACTCAAACATGATTTTTTTCAGCTGATCAAAAGTTTAAGACCATAGCTCAAAAAACCCAGAAAACCCCCCCAAAACAGAAATCAAAGTGTCAAAAAAAGGACTCAGTAATGAGCAGCTCCACCATTCTTGTTGATCACTTCAAACAATCGTTTTGGCATGCTTGATGCAATGTTTTTAACTGGTCTTAAGATTTTCATCAGGAGTGTATTTGAGATGTGACAATTTGGTGACCTGTGGTATATGATTGAATTCCCAGATTCAGAGGGTTGTCATGGCAACACCGTTCAAGATACTATAAAACCTCGAATAACTTTTGATGGGCTACTTGTGTAGATGACCTGGAGCCATTTTAGTGTCTCTGAGTCAAATGCCCTAGGAGGAGATGATTCAAATATAAGACCTGAAAATGGCAAAAAATGCTGCAAAAAATGACACCTTAAACTGAAGGTGGCTGACTTCCTGTTGGGTTTCGGGTATGGGTCCAAGAGATATTTTTGTTTGTCTTACGATGTTACATGATCCTGCACAATTTCAGATACAAGCATAGGCCTGGGACTCATGTTTAGAATCTTTCTGGAGCTTGAAATTTAAAAAGTCCAAATTCAGAGGGTTGCCACAGCAACACCGTTGACAATTTTATAAAACCATGAATAAATTTTGTTGCCCTACTTGTGTAGATGATCTGGAGCCATTTTGGTCTCACTGGGTTAAATGCCTTAGGAGGAGTTGATTCAAATAGCAGGCCTCGAAATGGCAAAAATTGACACCTTCAATTGAAGATGGCCAACTTCCTGTAGGGTTTCGGTTATGGCTCCAAGAGACTTTTTTGTATGTCTTGCAAAAAACATGATATTTTATGATATTTTCATGTGCAGCTAGGTGGCACACTAACATTTATGGACTTTATGCATATGAATGTGTTCAGGGCAGGAGGCTTATCAAACCACTAAAGTTTGATCCAGATTGGGCAATGTGGCTTTGAGTCATTTTTGTCTTCATGGCGAAACATCAAACTTTTGCATCCCGCCAGGGTCACGCCCTTTGGCAAAAACTCACAGTAATGAAAGCAATGTAAGATAAAGTCCTTAAGGCTTTCCAGGGGAAATTTGAAATGGTTTTGCTCAACCACCTTGGATCTGGACCTCAAAGTGTAAAACATGACATTTCCTGCTCCCACTAGGTGGCGCTGTGATTGTCATAAAATATTGCCATATGTATGTGTTCAGGGGCAGATGCTCATCCTACTGAAGAAGTTTGATCCAGATTGGATTATGTAAGGATGAATGAGAGCCAATCAAAATTTCATAGCGAATGATCAAATTTCAGGGGGGCATAAGGGCCACACCCCTTTGGCAAAAATTCGCAATTTTTTGAATATAGATTCCCCTTCGTGTGCAGAGTAGACTAACCAAATATGAACTTGATAACATCTAAAACCTCTGCGTTATTAGTAGAAGTCTGAGGGGTGCAAATCACCAAATTTGCATGTTTAATTAAAAATGGCAGACTTCCTGTTGGGTTTAGGGCATGGCTCCAAAAGGATTTTTTGTGCATCTGGATGTGTTACATATGTGTATGAAATTTCATACTTATACGTGAAACACAGCGGTGGGGCTCCAGTTTAGGGGGCGCTAGAGAGCCATTTTGGCTGGCCCGTGCCCAAACACATTAAAATACTTAAGTTTTCACCAGGTGTGATTAATGTGCAAAGTTTCATGAGTTTTTGAGCATGTTAAAGCCCCCAAAAAGCCAATTCATTTGCCTGAATGATAATAATAAATGGAGCAATTACAATAGGGCCTTCGCACATTTCGTACTTGGGCCCTAACAAAGTAACAAAGGAAACACTGAAACAAACCAAACACCAGCCGTTAGAGATAATCTGAGTGAATTATAACTGTGTTTAACTTCCACTCAGCGGCGAAAGCCAGTGGGGGTTTGAAAAGGATGTGCCGGCAGTCGGACGCTTTCTCTGGCTAAAGGGAGCCTCGAAGTCCCGGTGAGCTGACAGCTAGTGACACGAGCTGCTGGTAGAGCAGCGGCAACGGAAAGCTCCAAAAACAGCAGAGCACTTTTCAATTAAGTAATATATTGATAAAACAAGCTGATATTTGAGGTTTACACATTTACATTCTCAGGGTAGCACGGTGGCGCAGTGGTTAGCACTGCTTCTTCACAGTTAAAATAACATCTGGAAGGTCTGGTTTCGATTCCACCTTTGCTCAGGCCTCTCACTCTCTCTGTGTGGAGTTTGCATGTTCTCCCCGTGCTTGCGTGGGTTTTCCTCCCACATTCCAAAGACATGCACTTACTGGGGTTAGGTTAATTGGCTACTCTAAATTGCCCATAGGTGTGAAAGGTTGTTTGTCTCTCTGTGTTGGCCTTGCGACAGGCTGGCCACCTGTTTAGGGCATACCCTGCCTCTCGCCCAATGACAGCTGGGATAGGCTCCAGCCCCCCAGCCCCCAGCCCCCCCCCCTTCCCCCGGACAGGGCTTTCAGGGCTTGTTTTGGAGCAGGGGGGCATGGCAAAAGTAGCAGGCGCCTTATGACCAAGACTGAAGCCATGACGGCAGCAGACGATATGAATAGTCACGTGGCAGTCGTGAACCAATCAAATGGCTCAGATTGAAAGAATGTAAATATTGCCACATGTGTCCACATGGCGCTGGAAATGGAGACGGCGGACGGTGCAAAAAATTTTTTTTTAGGAAAATTAAAAAGTAGATGGTGCAGACTGGTGGAGTAGGTGGAAAATGCGCCTGCCGCCGGCATAATTTCAAAGCCCTGAGCGAAAGTGAGTGGATGGATGGACATTTACATTCTCGCCTGAAAACATCGTAAAAGTTTATTTTGTGTCACAGAAACAGTCATTTTTCAAACTTTTCAGCCACTATACTTGGCCATTGTTGTGTTTGCGTTTTGATGCGCAATGAATCATGGGATATGGTAGGCTACGAAGGATACACCAGACCATCCTTCAAATTAAAGAAAAGGACACATTCGTTGACCGCATTTGGAGGAGTCTTCAAATTTCAACAGTCTTCGTCACCTCGCTCTCACGTAATCGGCCTACAAATGTGGCCTTCGAAGGATTCGGCCCCTGAATTTGGACACAGGTATTGTAATTACAGATAAGTGACCCGTCAAATGACGAATCCGGTGACATCATTGGAGATATCTTGAAAGGAATTTTGACTCATCAAAATGTAATTGAAGATATCTTAAATTATTATTCTTTGTAGTCAGAATGTAATTGCAGATATCTTAAATTACCATTCTGGATAGTCAAAATGCAGTTTTAGATATCTTAAATGTAATTACGGATAGTCAGACAAACGGATTTTATGTTAAAACGGCCTGCCATAAGCAACGTTCCTGTACAAACATTAACAGGTATCAACGACGCACTAACGTACCCATCCAGAGCTGACGTCACAGCTCCAGAGTCCCGGTGTTTTAAACGCTCAGCACTGCAGTGATGGAAGGAAAGCTCTGCTCTGCACAGTCTGCATTCAGCTTTATTTTTGTTTTCTGTCAAATGCTCCCACACCTTTGACAGTCTGTCTCCATTTTCTTTTCTCCACCCTCCTCTCTGTTCCACCATTGTTATTTTATTCAGGTTATGATCTTCTTCATTAGTATGTTGTTATTGGAAAACATTAGAGGCAATACTGCCCCTAGCTCTTCCTGTAGTGTAATGCATTTACAAAATCACATGATAATCAAAAGAAAATAGGTGGACGAGTTAAAAAACATGACGCTTCGATGCGGAAATTTCCTGTCGGCTAATCTTTGTAGTCGATGTCATCAATTACGTCAGTGAATCGTTGCACCGCTATTAAACAAAAAGTGGCTAAAAGAAGAACTTGAGTAAAGACAAAAAAACTTACTGATTAGATATGATGCATTTAAAAAAATTAAACCTTATAAAAATATAAAGAAAATGTTTTGAGTTTTAGTCTTTTTCAATCCTCCATCCATCTTCATAACTATTCAGGGCGAGAACTTTGAGACTCTCCCAGCTCTTATTGGGCCAGAGGTGGGGTACACTCTGTACATAACTGCATGTTTCAAAAACAAGCATTGTATCATAGCCACTATGAAACAATACATCAGTATACAGAACTTGTTCTATACTACATGTGATATACTGAATACTGTGAGATTTATCCTAACATGAACCACAGACTGCCAGGTCACCGTGTCACACTGACTAATAATATATGGATGGATGGATGGATGGATGGATGGATGGATGGATGGATGGATGGATGGATGGATGGAGCTTATTCTGTTACTGATAACTCTCTGCTTTCTGCTCAGACCCTAACGTACTCAGGTTGGTGGGAGGAACCAATCACTGTGATGGAATGCTGGAGATGAAACATGTAGGAGAGTGGAGACCAGTCGGTGACTATGCCTGGACCCCGAAGAGAGCAGCTGTTTACTGTGAATATCTGGACTGTGGCTCTGTGACTAATGTACAAAAGAGACATTACTCCAGTGGCATACCATCGTGGAAGCTCAGTAACAACTGTGCTCAATCTAGATCTGATCTGAGGGAGTGTGTAACATCAGAATTTGTTTCCTATTTCCTGCATCTTACCTGTTCAGGTAAGAAGATGTGGCATACATGCTGCATGAGCTCTTTAAAAAACAGTCTCTGTTCTTTTTAAGAGGAAGAAACCTCCAGCAGAACCAGGCTCGGGGAGGGGCAGTCATCTGCTGTGACTGGTTGGGGCTGAGGGGAGAGAGTGATATCTCGTGTTTGTTTATTTGTGAAGGAAGAAACCTGAACACACGTTAATTAAAAAATGAAGACATTTAATATATTATAGGATCAGAAGATATCACACATGTACATGTGGGGCTCAGAGTTCAGGAAGACAGGCCTGTGTGTGCTCTGTCTCCCTCCCCTCTGAGCCCGTGTTCCTCACTAACATAAACAGTTTCATACTGCCACTATCTACACGTGAACAGAGTCTGTGTGCTGTGGCCTGGCCTTTGTCATTGGTCCGTCCAGTTGCTGGTTCTCATGACTCAGATTTTCTTCCATCAGCGATAAAGCCTTGTACAAAAAGCACACCTTCTCCCCTGATGTTTCAGTTTAATCAATACAAAGCAATTTTATCCAGATTAATAACAGAACGTGGTGATGTTTTAATTGTATGTACTGTGGCCGAACCTTCAAGATAAGATACACTGAGACTGGGAAGTTAGTCTGTCACTTTCTAATGTCTAATGTATTTATTTATTTATTAAATTGCCTGCTGTTTGCTTCAGCCACAGTTTATTAATTAATTTCGTGGAGTTTACTTTTAAACATTTGTCATTTTATTATTTGGGTAAAAAATAAACCCCAACAGGGGTGATATGGTACTATGAGGTCTTTAAGATAAGATGGGGCCTGATTATTCAAGACCTTGTAGGTGAGGAGAAGTATTTTAAATTATATTCTAGATTTAACAGGGAGCCAATGAAGAGAAGCCAATATGGGAGAAATCTGCTCTCTCTTTCTAGTCCCTGTCAGTACTCTAGCTGCAGCATTTTGGATCAGCTTGAAGACTTTTCAGGGAGCTTTTAGGACAGCCTGATAATAATGAATTACAATAGTGCAGCCTAGAAGTAATAAATGCATGAATTAGCTTTTCAACTTCAGTCTACCTTTGTCCAAATTCAGGGGCTGCATCCTTCGAAGGTCACATTTGTAGGCCAATTACGTCACAGCGAGGCGACGAAGGCTGTCCAAATTGAAAACTCCTCCAAATGAGGTTGACGAATACATCCTTCCTTCCATCCATCATCCATTCACTTCCACTTATCCTGGTCAGGGTCGCGGGGGGCTGGAGCCTATCCCAGCTTCGTTTCTTGAATTTGAAGGATGGGTCCGGTGTATCCTTCCTGGCCTACCATATCCCATGATTCATTGCACATCAAAACTCAAACACAAAACTGGCGGAGGATAGTGGCCAAAAAGTTTGAAAAATAACTGTTTCTGTGATGCAAAATAAACTTTTAAGATGTTTTCAGGCGAGAATGTAAATGTGTAAACCTCAAATATCAGCTTGTTTTATCAATATATTACTTAATTGAAAAAGTGCTCCGCTGTTTTCGGAGCTGTCCGTTGCCGCTGCTCTACCAGCAGCTCTCCTCGCTAGCTGTCAGCTGACCGGGCTATCGAGGCTCGTTTACCCGGAGAGAACGTCCAACTGCCGGCACATCCTTTTCAAACCCCCACTGGGTTTCACTGCTGAGTGGAATTTAATCACAGATATAACTCACTCAGATGATCTCTAACGGCTGATGTTTGGTTTGTTTCAGTGTTTCATTTGTTCCTCAGCAAATAGGTTTGCCTGAAATTAAAGTCAAGCATCATAACTGGATAGTTTTATTCAACATTAATGTCTCACTTAATATAGTTGGAAATTAATCACTGGCTCAATTATATTAATTGATGTTGAAATGTGTTATGCTTGTTTTAACAGCTTATTTTGAATTAAAGATTTAAATTAAACCACAAAAAGAAGCAAAAGATCGGCTCCATAATAACAGCTGCTTTTCCACAGCTGTGCTTCACATTGTCACGGTTACGAGGCGAAATGAGCTACGCTGAGGTGAGGGCAGGCGACGCTGATATGAAGGCTAGACCGTCCAATTTCACAGCCGGCCTTTGCGGTCTTTGTGGGCTGTGAAGGACCCAGTCTGCGTAGGACGGGTCCATTGAAGGATGCAGCCCCTGAATTTGGACAGCTTCTGAGACAGGTTTTTCTCCACAAACATAAGGTGTTGGCTGAGGCTGCCTTAGTGCTATATGTCAGGTTCGTTATCCTCTGTGTTTCTACATTACAAGCTTGCCTGCCTGCTGTTTCTACCAGCCTACACAGACACAGTAGGCTATTATTGGCCCTGTCACTAATGAGCATGAATGATCTCAGGTTGGAATTTGAGCTTAAAGCACTGAATAGTTGTTTGCTGCCATCTTCTTCTTGTGTGTCTGCTGTCTCTGATCTCTCTGTGTGATCTTCTCTGATCTCTCCAGACTCTGTCAGGCTGCTGAATGGTTCCAGTCTGTGTTCAGGCAGACTGGAGGTGAAGTCTGACCAGAGCTGGTCCTCAGTGTGTGAAGCTGACTTTGACCAGCAGGATGCAGAGGTGGTCTGTAGGGAGCTTGGCTGTGGGCCTCCTTCGGTCCTCCAGGGGGCGCTCTATGGAGAAGTGGAGGCTCCGGTGTGGAGCAGAGAGTTCCAGTGTGGAGGCCATGAGTCTGCTCTCCTGGACTGTAGAAGCTCAGGCTCAGCTAGAACCAGCTGCTCACCTGGCAAAGCTGTTGGACTCACCTGCTCAGGTAGAAGAGGAGCTGCAGCTTTGATTTGGTTCAAACTCACTTTATTCTGTTACTGATGACTCTCTGCTTTCTGCTCAGAGGGTGTCGATATCAGATTGGAGGGAGGAGACGGTCACTGTGATGGAACACTGGAGATGAAAATGGGAGGGTGGAAGTCTGTGGAATTTCCAGAGTGGACCCTGAAGGAAGCAGCCATTTTGTGTGAATATCTGGACTGTGGCTCTGTGGTTTCTTACAGACGAATAAAGCTGTCCTCATACAGAGATGTATGGTTTGTTCACCCTTTGTGTCTTCAGTCTGGATCTGAACTGAGGGACTGTGTAAAGCCACATCGGCTTAACTCTGTTCTGGATCTCACCTGCTCAGGTAATTAAGGGGCCAGGAGTCTGCTAGAAGCATTCACTGTACATAAAGGGCAGATCCAGCCTTTGTGCAAACACCCTTCGTTTGTAAATGTTGCATTTTGAAGCCTCCACTTCATTTTTATGAGAACTGTCTTGTTGATTTTCTGGTGCTAGAAGTGTACTGCTTAGTAAATTAGCTAATGCTAATGAGCTTTTTGATCTTTGATAAGCTGTGATCATCAACCACTGCACAGACACCTGATAATTAGTGCAAAGTAGCAGATGAATATAATACTAGGTATGTTACAAAAAAGTTGCCAAATGGCTTAACCACTTAACTGGCAAGGGCCCGGTGACGGGCCGTTTGTAGTCCCTTTTATATGGCAGGCTAGACCCTCCCATTTTTATTGACACGTCATTCGGCCAATCATGTAACTGGCTGCACCAAATCACCTGACAAAGCTACGTGACGCCCTCTGAGTATTATTGGCTCTGGGAAACCCATTTCTTAACATGATTGGCCGAATGAGGTGTCAGTCAAAATGGGCGGGTCTAGCCTGCCATATAAATGCACTTCATTCGGCCTGCGGACCAGACGCAGCCGATTAATAGGTTATGAAATGGGTTGTTCAGAGCCAATAATAACCAGAGGGTGTTATGTAGTTGTTTCAGGTGATTTTTTTTGCTGCCAGTTAAGGGGTTAAAAATTCACACCACTGGATGGAGCCTTTGAATACAAACAGAATGACACCATCTGTGTTAAAATTGGTTTAAAAAATAAGGAAGTTATGACATTTTAAGTGAAGAAAAATAGGCACTTTCCTCCTGTGTTACTGCTTTACTGAAGAAAGTCTGTGAACTCTAGAGCTAAATGGCCATAACTTCCATATTTCCCAACAGAATCAAATGAAATTTGGAATGTAATTAGTTTTTAGTGAGGGCATGTCAGTACAAATTTTAAACCAAATATTTAATGATTAATCATAAAATATCTTTACAAAACTCACAGATCATTGAGCATATAATGCATTAATATTTATAAATGAAATTATAATTGTCAATTTAAGATGTTCTTACGGCATGATGATGCAATGTATAGCAGATTTCATGAATACGTGTTGGTGTAATTGGGCAGAAATCATACGCGTTTTTCATTGATTTTCCGGCGGCCATGAACCAGCCAGTCAGACCTCCTAAATTCCAGCTCTCCAAAACCACTTTCGCATCTACAGATTTTAATGAAACTTCATCAACAGAAGGAAAAAAGGCTGGATTAAATTCCTACATATCTTTCAATCAATCCTATATGAAGTGTGACTTTATGTTGATTGAATTAGAGCCAAATCTTCGATGGGACCAAGCAGACTGAAATCTTGAACCGAACAAAGTAAAACTAAAACGAGGCAGAAGAGGAGGAATTGCTCTACGTAATACCAGAAATTCCAAGGAAATAACCTGTCGTAAGCCATTCAAAAACCCTAATTGCTGAGAAACCCCTGTGCCGTAGCTGAATGCTGTGGACATAGTGGAAAAATCAACAGAGCGCATAGGCAGGGTTTGTAACATACCTAGTGTCACAATTTAAAGCTAAAATCTTTAAAAATGTTTTCTATCCAACGCTGTGGTATCTGATCAGATCCCACAGGTCTCATCATCAGAGTGGTTCTCCTGCCGCTGATTCTGCTGTTGGAGAACATTGTCTTGTACTTCTACTGTAAGGTACTGAGCAACTCTGCAGCTCACAGTGAAGCCCTCAGTCTGTTTATTGAACTGAAGTCGGTCTAATCTGTGTGCCGTCATTCCTCTTTAGGCCAGCAGGGGGCGCAAGTCAGGCAGACGGGAGCACATTGAGCTGGTGGAGCGTAAACTCGGTGTTTGTGCAGCTGAAGGAGGGCCGGCTGAAGAAGGAGCTCATGGAGAGGAGGAGGACGTCCCAGCAGCTCATCGGACATCCTGATAAATTTGTGAGCAGAAACAGAAACGACCATCAGCTCAGTCAAGGATTTGACTTTAACCACAAGGCTGGAATTATCCTGTAGCTCTCTGAGAGGCAGCATGAAGAGAGCACAGACTGTATATAAAAGATGCACATATGCCTGAATCTGACCTGCTTTCCTTCTAATGTCCAGCAGGGGGCGACTCCTCTGGTTGCAAAAAGAAGTCTGATTGTATAGAAGAGAACATGAGCCTGCTGCTCAGCTGCTCTCTGAGCTCAGTAACACTTCCTGGTGTTGGTTGGTGAGTAAAACAGTCAGTGGAACATGAAGAGCAGAGGTGATGGAGCTGAAGAAAGTCACTGAGCACAAACACAAGCTGCCTGCAGCAAAGTCTGGGCCTCTTTGAATCCCTGTGTTCATGTATTGATGGATTATAGAGACGCCTGCTGAGACCGACCAGCTTACAGCTTACCTTCATCACAGGTGTTTTAATAAATATGCTTCAGGATACATCACATGTCCCCTTACAGCGCCACCTACAGATGGATTTGTTGATCTAGAAGAAGTCCAGGGTTGGTGGATCAAATATGGTGATAGTGAAGTTTTAGTTTAAGATAAAATGGTCTTAATCATATTAGTGAGATATTAACCAAAACAAGTTTCTGGCTCTGTTGTTGTTTACATGGATCATTTTCTGCTGAGTGTCAGATTTTCAGGAATCAAGGCCACGTTAGTTTTTGTAAATCAGGACTTTCTTTTTAAGGATTTTGAGTCATTTTCATTCTTTGTAACTCCAGATTTTACTTACAGAACAAGAAGGAGGCTTACAGTAATCTTTCTCACCTTTATATATAAAAATTTGCAGTTTTTAACTCAAATGTGTCATTTTGACTAACTTTTCTTACCTTTATATTGATTTTATACATATTTGCATATGAATATCTAAATAAAGCAATGTTTCAGGTGTTTCCTCTGTGAAATGTCTTCTGTCTAAATAAAAGGGTCTCAGGCTCAGGGGTGGGTGCCACTGGTGGGGCACAGAGCCACTGCAGGTGGAGTGTGGACACCAAGGGTTGAATGACTGAGATTTCTGAAGGGAAAATAAACAGTGTTTGTGGATGCTGAGCGTTATTTCAGAGAAATTAAACTTGGTTCCATTTTCAGTGATTGATGGAAAGTCGGGGGTGTGGGGCGTGGGCTGCTTTGGGCTTTTGAATGAGTTAGAAACCACAGCTGTGAATCAGTGCTCTGGAGGGGTCAGGTTTGTGCTCACAGCCCGTTTGTTGCACATGTGCAGCTGCATTAATGGCAGAGCACAGCAAAGACCACATTACAGCCAGCCAGTGATCATCGAGAGGCAATAAAACAAAGTATTCAACTTAAAAATAGCAAAATGAATCCATGACAGGTAATATCCAAACATATAATTGAATTCATATTATTTCCCACAGACATTCACATACAGGTCACCGCTGCAGCAAACATTTGAGACAGCAGGTGGCGTAATTTAGCTGAACCTTTTATAAAATGTTACAGCCTGTTCCTCAGTTTGATCTGCACCTCAGCAATTTTCATAATGCAGTCATCCACAACTTTTTCACAGCATACACTCACAGACACCAGCACATACATCTAACATATCGCATCCAACACTGCCCGTGTGTGTATGTGTGTGTGTGTGTGTGTGTGTGGCTCAAAGTACAAATACTTTGTTACTGTACTTAAGTAAATTTTTCAGGTATCTGTATTTTACATGAGTATCTATTTTTCTGACTACTTTTTACTTTTACTCCCTGCATTTTTACACAAGTATCTGTACTTTCTACTTCTTACATTTTCAAACAGACTCATTACTTTAGGTTTGACACGTCTGAGAGAAGTTTTTGTTTCCGGTCACTGCGCCGTCAAACATCAAACCGACCTGAACCTAAATGAAGGAACAATAACACACACAAGTCAATCCTACTGTATCCTCCATCACCGGGGCTTATCACATACACTGCTCAAAAAAATAAAGGGAACACTCAAATAACACATCCTAGATCTGAATGAATGAAATATTCTCATTGAATACTTTGTTCTGTACAAAGCTGAATGTGCTGACAACAAAATCACACAAAAATCATCAATGGAAATCAAATTAATTAACCAATGGAGGCCTGGATTTGGAGTCACACACAAAATTAAAGTGGAAAAACACACTACAGGCTGATCCAACTTTGATGTAATGTCCTTAAAACAAGTCAAAATGAGGCTCAGTATTTTGTGTGGCCTCCACGTGCCTGTATGACCTCCCTACAACGCCTGGGCATGCTCCTGATGAGGTGGAGGATGGTCTCCTGAGGGATCTCCTCCCAGACCTGGACTAAAGCATTCGCCAACTCCTGGACAGTCTGTGGTGCAACGTGATATTGGTGGATGGAGCGAGACATGATGTCCCAGATGTGCTCAATCAGATTCAGGTCTGGGGAACGGGCGGGCCAGTCCATAGCTTCAATGCCTTCATCTTGCAGGAACTGCTGACACACTCCAGCCACATGAGGTCTAGCATTGTCCTGCATTAGGAGGAACCCAGGGCCAACCGCACCAGCATATGGTCTCACAAGGGGTCTGAGGATCTCATCTCGATACCTAATGGCAGTCATGCTACCTCTGGCGAGCACATGGAGGGCAGTGCGGCCCTCCAAAGAAATGCCACCCCACACCATTACTAACCCACTGCCAAACCGGTCATGCTGAAGGATGTTGCAGGCAGCAGATCGCTCTCCACGGGGTCTCCAGACTCTGTCACGTCTGTCACATGTGCTCAGTGTGAACCTGCTTTCATCTGTGAAGAGCACAGGGCGCCAGTGGTGAATTTGCCAATCCTGGTGTTCTCTGGCAAATGCCAAGCGTCCTGCACGGTGTTGGGCTGTGAGCACAACCCCCATCTGTGGACGTCAGGCCCTCATACCATCCTCATGGAGTCAGTTTCTAACCATTTGTGCAGACACATGCACATTTGTGGCCTGCTGGAGGTCATTTTGCAGGGCTCTGGCAGTGCTCCTCCTGTTCCTCCTTGCACAAAGGCAGAGATAGCGGTCCTGCTGCTGGGTTGTTGCCCTCCTACGGCCTCCTCCACATCTCCTGGTGTACTGGCCTGTCTCCTGGTAGCACCTCCAGCCTCTGGACACTACGCTGACAGACACAGCAAACCTTCTTGCCACAGCTCGCATTGATGTGCCATCCTGGATGAACTGCACTACCTGAGCCACTTGTGTGGGTTGTAGAGTCCGTCTCATGCTACCACGAGTGTGAAAGCACCACCAACATTCAAAAGTGACCAAAACATCAGCCAGAAAGCAAAGGTACTGAGAAGTGGTCTGTGGTCCCCACCTGCAGAACCACTCCTTTATTGAGTGTGTCTTGCTAATTGCCAATAATTTCCAGCTGTTATCTTTTCCATTTGCACAACAGCATGTGAAATTGATTGTCAATCAGTGTTGCTTCCTAAGTGGACAGTTTGATTTCACAGAACTTTGAATTACTTGGACTTATATTGTGTTGTTTAAGTGTTCCCTTTATTTTTTTGAGCAGTGTATATATCACTGTCCTCAGAGGTTACAGTGGACCGGACCAAGTGCAGATGTTGTGCTCGCGGTGCTTCAGCATCTCAGCTAGTGCTACTGCAGGGGAGTGAGCATAAATGGAGTAACAAGTTGTGGCAGGAAATGTCAAATGAAATGTTTCTATCAGCTCAACAAATATCAGCAAACACACAAACTGTTTGCGAGCAGTTTGTCACACAGCGTGTCTGTGAGCTAACGTTCAGGCTGCTGTTTTACAGAATGAGTGAGAAGCTCACTCAGAGATGGAGAAAGATGGAAAAAGAGGAAGCAGAGAGGTTGGATTTAAAGGGAAGGGCTTGAAGGAATATACTCATGGTATATGTTTGCCCTTACCTTATGTACATTTATTTGCCTGAGAACTTTATCTTAGACTGGAAGATAAGCATAACTGATTAAAAATACAGAAGCTCATAATGTTTCATGTCATCAGGAACTTTGTGTTCTCACTGGGCCACAGACCACACTGATGGAGACTACACAATGATAGAAATGAGACTTCGAGGTCACCCTGCTGTTGAAGTTCTCTGTTTTCCACATTTTGTTTTGTATAACAATGTAACCAAGATTGATAAGATGTGACTATATGAAAGTGTGAACTGAAAAAGACGGTGTCAGTACTTCATGTCAATTCAATTCAATACAGTTTTATTTATATAGCGCCAAATCACAACAAACAGTCGCCTCAAGGCACTTTGTATTGCAGGTAAAGACCCTACAATAATACAGAGAAAACCCAACAGTCAAAACGACCCCCTATGAGCAGCACTTGGCGACAGTGGGAAGGAAAAACTCCCTTTTAACAGGAAGAAACCTCCAGCAGAACCAGGCTCAGGGAGGGGCAGTCATCTGCTGAGACCGGTTGGGCTGAGGGGAGAGAAAAGACATGCTGTGGAAGAGAGCCAGAGATTAATAACAATTAATGATTAAATGCAGAGTGGAGTATAAACAAAGTAAATAAGGTGAATGAAAAGAAACAGTGCATTATGTGAACCCCCCAGCAGCCTAGGCCTATAGCAGCACAACTAAGGGATGGTTCAGGGTCACCTGATCCAGCACTAACTATAAGCTTGATCAAAAAGGAAAGTTTTAAGCCTAATCTTAAAAATAGAGAGGGTGTCTGTCTCCTGAATCCAAGCTGGAAGCTGGTTCCACAGAAGAGGGGCCTGAAAGCTGAAGGCTCTGCCTCCCATTCTACTCTTAAGTATCCGAGGAACCACAAGTAAGCCAGCAGTCTGAGAGCGAAGTGCTCTGTTGGGGTGATATGGGACTATGAGGTCTTTGAGATAAGATGGGGCCTGATTGTTCAAGATCTTGTAGGTGAGGAGAAGGATTTTAAATTCTATTCTAGATTTAACAGGGAGCCAATGAAGAGAAGCCAATATGGGAGAAATCTGCTCTCTCTTTCTAGTCCCTGTCAGTACTCTAGCTGCAGCATTTTGGATCAGCTGAAGGCTTTTCAGTGAGCTTTTAGGACAGCCTGATAATAATGAATTACAATAGTCCACCCTAGAAGGTTAAACATGGTTAGACACCATGTTTCTAAGATTTGTGGGGCCAAGTACAAGAATTTCAGTTTGATCTGAATTTAGAAGCAGGAAATTAGAGGTCATCCAGGCCTTAATGTCTTTAAGATATTCCTGCAGTTTAACTAATTGATGTGTGTCATCTGGCTTCATTGATAGGTAAAGCTGGGTATCATCTGCATAACAATGAAAATTGATGCAGTGCTTTCTAATAATACTGCCTAAGGGAAACATGTATAATGTAAATAGAATTGGTCCTAGCACAGAACCCTGTGGAACTCCATAACTGACCTTAGTGTGTGAAGAAGACTCCCCATTTACATGAACAAATTGGAGTCTATTAGATAAATATGATTCAAACCACTGCAGTGCAGTTCCTTTAATACCTATAGTATGCTCTAATCTCTGTAATAAAATGTTATGGTCAACAGTATCAAAAGCTGCACTGAGGTCCAACAGGACAAGAACAGAGATGAGTCCACTGTCAGAGGCTCTAAGAAGATCATTTGTAACCTTCACTAATGCTGTTTCTGTACTGTGATGAATTCTGAAACCTGACTGAAACTCTTCAGATAAACCGTTCCTCTGCAGATGATCAGTTAGCTGTTTTACAACTACTCTTTCAAGAATCTTTGAGAGAAAAGGAAGGTTTGAGATTTTCCTATAATTAGCTAAGACAGCTGGGTCAGTGATGGCTTTTTAAGTAGAGGTTTAATTACAGCCACCTTGAAGGCCTGTGGTACATAGCCAATTAATAAAGACAGATTAATCATTTTTAAGATTGAAGCATCAATAATTGGAAAGACATCTTTGAACAGTCTAGTAGGAATGGGATCTAATAAACATGTTGCTGGTTTGGAGGAAGTAACTATTGAAGTTAACTCTGAAAGATCAACTGGAGCAAAAGAGTCTAAACAAATACCAGCAGTGCTGAAAGCAGCCGAACATGAAGATAAATCTTTGAGAGGGTTATGAATAATTTTTTCTCTAATGTCTAAAATTTTATTTGTAAAGAAATCCATGAAGTCACTACTAGTTAAAGTGAAAGGAATACTCGGCTCTACAGAGCTCTGACTCTTTGTCAGCCTGGCTACAGTGCTGAAAACAAACCTGGGGTTGTTCTTATTTTCTTCAATTAATGATGAGTAGTAAGATGTCCTAGCTTTACGGAGGGCTTTTTTATAGAGCAACAAACTCTTTTTCCAGGCTAAATGAGCATCTTCTAATTTAGTGAGACGCCATTCCCTCTCCAGCTTACGGGTTATCTGCTTTAAGCTGTGCGTTTGCGAATTATACCACGGAGTCAGACACTTCTGATTTGAAGCTTTCCTTTTCAGAGGAGCCACAGTATCCAAAGTCGTACGCAGTGAGGATGTAAAACTATTGACGAGATAATCGACCTCACTGGGAGCAGAGTTTAGGTAGCTGCTCTGCACTGTGTTGGCACTGAAGAGCATAATAATGAAGGAATTAGATCCTTAAACTTAGTTACAGCACTTTCAGAAAGACTTCTACTGTAATAAAACTTATTCCCCACTGCTGTGTAATTCATTAAAGTAAATGTAAATGTTACTAAGAAATGATCAGACAGGAGGGGGCTTTCAGGGAATACTGTTAAGTCTTCAGTTTCTATGCCATATGTCAGGACCAGATCCAGAGTATGATTAAAGTGGTGGGTGGGCTCCTTTACATTTTGAGAGAAGCCATATCCAGTCATATCCAGTATCCTACTGGGCATGGTGTGCAGTTCTGACCCAGATTAATCTGTAAACTGTATGAAAATGGTTAATTAAATTTAATAATTGGACTCCTTATTCTGTTGTGTTGTCTCATTCCTGTTCGATAAACGAACACACAGAAACCTAAAAGGCTTAAGCAGCAGCACTTTTTTTTTTTTTTATTTCTTCAGGCTGCTCAGTAACATCTGATGAACTAGAAATTTGAAGCCTACATGTAATGTTCTCATTTTAAAAATTCAGATATTGATCTGTATATGATGTGAAGCTATGTTTTTGTCATACTGTGAAATTTGTTATTCAAAGGCTGCATGAAAACCCTGCAGGTTAGTGCAGGATAAACTCTTTGCTGTGCTGTGTTGGACTGGTGCACAGTGTCTGTGTTCATCTGTTTGGTTTGGAGCATCAAGTGTAGCAGAGCTGAGTTTGAATGTAAGCTGGTGGTGCTTAGATCCATTCACTGACTTCAACCTTTATACACAGTAGACTGTCTGTGTAGGGGATGGAAATCAGCCCAGATGTCTTGTGAAGTACTGGGTTTCATCTTTTTGAATTCATTTCATCCACCAAGAGCAGTAAACCTCAGAGCAGCAGCAGCAGCACCAGCAGCCAGGTCAGCTGATCACAGCCTGCATCCAAAGATTTGTCTGCTGGAGCTCACAGGAGAATTTGTGTTTATGTGCAGAGGCTGAGCCTACTATGTAGGTAGGTAATGTAATGTAGGTAACAGATTCCAGATGAGTACATTCATTAGACTTTAGGTTGGAATAATGTTTGTATTCTCAGTTTATACCATTTTATGATATTAATATAGCAGGTTCAGTTAGCTGTACACAAAAATAGCTGGTAGAAATGTCCTTCAAAGAGCTACTTTTACTTTCTTACTTTGAGTACATTTCAGAGCATGTACTTTTTTACTTTTACTTGAGTAAAGAAGTCGACCAGTACTTTTACCAGAGTATTTTTTAACACAAGTACTTCTACTTCTACTTAAGTACAGAATCCACCAACCAGGACCCTGGTTTGTCTGATTTTATTTAATTTATCCACAGCATTTCTCTACCCAACCTGGTTTCCTGGGTTATGTGTGATGTCACACATCATCATGTGACTGGGAAGTATCAAAAACCTGGACTGAATTTTCTTAATAGCACTAGCGTGGATTTCTACAATTTTTTGCTGCTATATCAGCATGTTATCCTCTGCAGCTCTTTTTCTTTTAGTGACCTTATCAACAGCTCTGCGTCCAGGTGAGGTATGGGAACAGTCTGAAGACCAACGTAAATCATATAGATTTTTTTTTTTTTAAGGGCACAAACTGGGATTTTAAAACCATTAGAACCTGCTTAAACTTTGTCATCAGTGGATAACTTGTTTTATCTGATTTAACTGACTCATTTATTCCACATGACTGGTTTATTTGCCTGTTTTGTCATCTCCCAAAGGGACTGAGGGCAAGAAGAATTCAGTCTGAAATACTACAAAAATCTGTGCAAAGAAAATGCCTCATTGTTCTTTTGCTTCTCTTATCTGGAAACGTGCAACCTGATCCTGGTCCAGATTATAACTGTGTGTCTCCTCCATGTGATTTTATAGTGAGATCTGGTCTTGGTATTATTCACCTAAATGTCAGAGGTCTTCTTCCTAAATTGGGTGAAAACTTCAGATCCTGATATTCTTGTATTGTCTGAAACCTGGCTTACAAAATCAGTTACAAAGATACTGCAATTACAGGTTACAGTCTTTTTTGTTGTGATCGCCTCATAAGAGATGGTGGTGTTGCAGTTTATGTGGAAAAATAAATTCCAGTCTTCAGTGTCTCTTAGCAAACATTTTGAATTCCTTTGTTTCAGATGTTTTTTTATTAGAAGCACAGCACAAAAGTATAACGGCCACATAAGACTTATGCTTCATTTTTTTGTTTTACAATGCCCCGAGGGCAACGACACAAAAAAAAAAAAAAAAATTAGAAAATAAACACGAGGCCAAGGTATTAACCATAATAGTAATGCTTAGACATTCAAAAAAACAAACAAAAAAAAAAAACAAAACCAACAACAACAAACAAGGTGAATAATTGACAGAAAGACAAACAAGTTTAGAGGTAAACAAAATCAAAGCAAATCATACAAAAACACTATAATTTTGTTTTTTTAATATTTTTTTTGCAATGATTAGTGCATATGATAATAGGCATCTTTATAAGCTCCAAAAATAATTACCACTGGACTTGGGCTTATTGTAACTTTTAGGACATTGGACAGAGATGTTAAGATGCCACCAAAAACCTTGAAGTTTTGAGCACAGTGCAAAGCTGTGCAGCAAAGTACCATGTTGAGTCAAGCACTTTTCACAAAGAGGAGAACAGTCAGGATAAATTTCATGAATTTTCTCTCTCAAGTAATGCAACCTGTGTATAATTTTAAATTGGATCAGGCAATGATGAGCATTTGCAGAAATTGTACCGATGTTGCGCAAAGCTTCCTGCCAAGTATCCTCAGGTAGAGGAGTCCCAAGTTCTTTCTCCCACTCTTCTTTAATTGAGACTGTAGAGGGAGAACTAATTTCCTGTAGTGAACTATTAAACAATGAAATTCTCCTTTCAGGCCCAGGGCGTTCACTTAGGCAAATGTCTAAAGCATCACGCTGGACCTTCTCAAATTGTGGCAGCACTGAACGAATGTAATTTCGTAGTTGAAGATATCTAAAAAGATGACTGCTCAGTAAACCAAATTTATCTTGTAATTGTTGAAATGACATTAAGTACAAGTCTTTCCATCAATACAGGAAGCAGTAAACGAGGGGTTACATAAAATAGGTGTACAAAGTGATAACGTTTTAAGTCTGAGTTGTTTAATTATTTGTTTCCAAATTCGTATAGTGCTGCATATCAGAGTTATGAGTGTAGTGTGCACCTGTCAGAGGGATGGGTGAGAGTAATATTGCACCGATAGAGAAGGGGAGGCAGTCCTCTCTCTCCATCTGTAGTCCTGTAGGGAGCAGTGCTGACTCATCCAGCAGAAGAGAGATTATTCTTAAGTTTGTAGCCCAATAATAATGCATGAAAGTAGGTAGTGTTAAACCTCCCAGTGAGCTGTGTTCACAAAGATGTTGTTTTTTTATTCTATGTGATTTGTAGTTTCATATAAATGGCATAATAATTCCATCCAATTTTTTGAAAAATGATTTGGGTAAAAAGACAGGCATATTTTGAAGCAGGTACAAAAATTGCGGGAGAAATACCATCTTTATTGAATTCACCCTTCCTATCAATGAAATGGTAGGTGTTCTCCAAAACTGAATGTTGTTCCTTAGCTTCTCCAAGACAGGAAGGAAATTTTCCTTAACCAGGAAGCTGTACTTTTTGGTTACTACAGTGCTGAGTGATGTAATCTTTTCCAAAGTCACTTTAAATGGGAGAGATGCAAGCTAATCACAACTTTCTATTTTAATGGGTAATACTTCACTTTTTCCCCAATTTATCCTGTAACCTGTGAAAGTGCTGAACTTATCAATAATAGAAAGAATTAAAGCCGCAAGCGGCGTTAAAGGCCCTCGCCGCCTGCGCGCCCGCCAAACCCTGCACGAGCCGCCCGTGAGC
This sequence comes from Amphilophus citrinellus, assembly GCA_013435755.1. Taxonomy (NCBI): domain Eukaryota; kingdom Metazoa; phylum Chordata; class Actinopteri; order Cichliformes; family Cichlidae; genus Amphilophus; species Amphilophus citrinellus. Next base: position 31,907,810 of record JACBYM010000007.1, read on the forward strand.
CCCCGCGAACCCCCAGCAAGCCGCCTACGAGCTCCGCAAAACCCCACCCAGTGCCTGCGAACCCCGCAAACCCCCCGTGAGCCGCCTAAGAGCCTCACAAACCCCCAGCGATCCACATCTTCTGCCGAATGTAAAACCCGAGTTAGAGCTGTTATTGTATGTGTGTCCAGTAGGTGGCGCTGTGGCTATCATTCAACAATGTCATATGCATGTGTTCAGGAGTGGGTCCTTATCACACTTTTGAAGTGTGGTGCAGAATGGACAATGAGTGTTTGAATTAGAGCAACTTCCTGTTTCCAGTAGGTGGAGCTGTCACTGTCATTCAATGTCATATGGATGTGTGCAGGGGTGGGTCCTTATCACAGTTGTGAAGTTTGGTGCCGATTGGACAATCAGTGTTTGAATTAGAGCAACTTCCTGTTTCCACTAGGGACGCTATATCTGCATTCAATAATGTGACCTGGATGTGTGCAGGGGTGGGTCCTTATCACACTTGTGAAGTTTGGTGCAGATTGGACAAGGAGTGTTTTTATTAGAGCAACTTTGCTGTTCCACTAGGGGCGCCATCGCTGCATTCAATAATGTCATGTGGATGTGTGCAGGGGTGGGTCCTTATCACACTTGTGAAGTTTGGTGCCGATTGGACAATGAGTGTTTGAATTAGAGCAACTTCCTGTTTCCACTAGGGGCGCTATAGCTGCATTTAATAATGTCATGTGGATGTGTGCAGGGGTGGGTCCTTATCACACTTGTGAAGTTTGGTGCCGATTGGACAATGAGTGTTTGAATTAGAGCAACTTCCTGTTTCCACTAGGGGCGCTATAGCTGCATTTAATAATGTCATGTGTATGTGTCCAGGGGTGGGTCCTTATCACACTTGCGAAGTTTGAGGGTAATCGGACAAAGTATATGAGAATGAGAGGCAATCGAAATGTCATGGCGAAGGATCGAAGCTCGCCATGGCGCCAGGGCCACGCCCCTCTGCAGTGTAACATCATCATGGGCTTTAGTGGAAATGTTTGTGGTCAATGTACAGCTCAAAAGACGTGAATAAAGTGTGTCATGCAGAAATGTTCGTTTTTCCATTGAAAATGAATGGGGAATTGGGGGCGTGGTTACGGGGGCGGGGTGCAAAATGAGGCATGGGTCTCATTGACTTTTTTGATCAGGGTCATATACAGAATGTGTAAACCAAATTTCATAATTCTAGGAGTAACTAAAACTTTTGAGCTCCATGTAAATTTTAGTTTGATTATCTAGGGGGCGCTATTGCAGGAATTGCCATTGTTTCTCCATTTATGGATTCATGCATGGTCTGTACATAAGTTATTAAAGTTTGGGACAAATCGGGCAAAGCATGCACGCATGATCACAGAAAAGGGGAGAGAAAAAAAGGCCAAAACGAAGGCCAAATTCAGCGCCCCCTTGTGAGAAGACCGTTTAATATTCTACAAAACCATGAATAACTTTTGATCTCCTACTTGTGTAGATTATGCTCAGCAATTTTAGGGTGTGTAGGTACGCCCTAGGAGGAGATGTTTCAAATACGAGGTGTGCGCAATTGCTGAATTGGAAAAGGTCAGAGTTCAGGCCAAGATGGCTGACTTCCTGTTTGTTGAGTGGGGGTGCTCCAAGAGGATTTTTTGCTTGTCTTGACCTGATCTGTGTGTGACGCGAATTTCGTGGTTCTAGGACAAAGTTGATCGTGGCCTCTCCCATAGAGGGCCGAAAAATGAAATTTCCGGGGGGCGCCGTGGAGCCCCCTTTGAGAGTTTGCTCTTGGCGACATTAAAAAACAAAATTTTTCACCAGACCTGACCTCTGTAGTGAAAATGGTGAGTTTTCGAGTATGTTCAGGGGGTCAAATTTGAGGTCAAACTGGAAGAAAGAAAAAGAAGAAGAAGAAGAAGAAGAAGAATTAAAGCCGCAAGCGGCGTTAAAGGCCCTCGCCGTCCACGCGCCCGCCAAACCCCGCGCGAGCCGCCCGTGAGCCCCCGCAAACCCCCAGCAAGCCACCTACAAGCTCCGCAAACCCCCAGCCAGCCACCTGCGAACAACGCAAACCCCCAGCGAGCCGCCTGCGAGCACCGCAAACCCCCAGCGAGTCACATGCAAGCCTCACAAACCCCCAGCGATCCGCGTCTTCTGCCGAATGTAAAACCCGAGTTAGAGCTGTTATTCTACGTGTGTCCAGTAGGTGGCGCTGCGGATATCATTCAACAATGTCATATGCATGTGTTCAGGAGTGGGTCCTTATCACATGTGTGAAGTTTGTTTCAGATTGGCCAATGAGTGTTTGAAATAGAGCAACTTCCTGCTTCCAGTAGGTGGCGCTGTCACTGTCATTCAGTGTCACATGGATGTGTGCAGGGGTGGGTCCTTATCACAGTTGTGAAGTTTGGTGCTGATTGGACAATGAGTGCTTGAATTAGAGCAACTTCCTTGTTCCACTAGGGGTGCTATATCGACATTCAATAATGTCAGGTGGATGTGTTCAGGGGTGGGTCCTCATCACACTTGTGAAATTTGGTGCAATTTGGACAAGGAGTGTTTGAAATAGAGCAACTTCCTGTTTCCACTAGGTGGCGCTGTCACTGTCATTCAATGTCATATGGATGTGTTCAGGGGTGGGTCCTTATCACACTTATGAAGTTTGAGGTTAATCGGACAATGTATGTGAGAATGAGAGGCAATCGAAATGTCACGGCGAAGGATCGAAGCTCGCCATGGCGGCATGGCACCAGGGCCACGCCCCTCTGCAGTGTAACATCATCATGGGCTTCACTGGAAATGTTTGTGGTCATTATACAGCTCAAAAGACGTGAATAAAGTGTGTCATGCAGAAATGTTAGGTTTTCCATTGAAAATGAATGGGGAATTGGGGGCGTGGTTAAGGGGGCGGGGTGCAAAATGAGGCATGGGTCTCATTGACTTTTTTGATCAGGGTCATATGCAGAACCTGTAAACCAAATGTCATAATTCTAGGAGTAACTAAAATTTTGGAGCTCCATGTAAATTGTAATTTGATTATGTAGGGGGCGCTATTGCAGGAATTGCCATTGTTTCTTCATTTATGGATACAGGGGGGGAGACTACATAAGTTATTAAAGTTTGGGAGAAATCGGGCAAAGCATGCACGAGTGATGACTGAAAAGGTGATGGTAAAAAAGGCCAAAACGAAGGCCAAGTTCAGCGCCCCCTTGTGCGAAGACCGTTTAATATTCTACAAAACCATGAATAACTTTTGATGCCCTACTTGTGTAGATTATGCTGAGCAATTTTGGTGTCTGTAGGTATAACGCCCTAGGAGGAGATGTTTCAAATACGTGGTGTGGACAATCGCTGAATTGGAAAAGGTCAAAGTTCAGGCCAAGATGGCTGACTTCCTGTTTGTTGTGTGTGGGTGCTCCAAGAGGATTTTTTGCTTGTCTTGACCTGATCTGTGGGTGACGCGAATTTCGTGGTTCTAGGACAAAGTTGATTGTGGCCTCTCCCATAGAGGGCCGAAAAATGAAATTTCCGGGGGGCGCCGTGGAGCCCCCTTTTAGAGTTTGCTCTTGGCGATAGTAAAAAACTAAATTTTTCGCCAGACCTGACCTCTGTAGCGAAAATGGTGACTTTTCGTGCATGTTCAGGGGGTCAAATTTGAGGTCAAACTGGAAGAAAGAAAAAGAATAAGAATTAAAGCCGCAAGCGGCGTTAAAGGCCCTCGCAGCCTGCGCGCCCGCCAAGCCCCGCGCGAGCCGCCCGTGAGCCCCCGCGAACCCCCAGCAAGCCGCCTACGAGCTCCGCAAACCCCCAGCGAGCCACATGCAAGCCTCACAAATCCTCAGCGAGCCGCTTCTTCTGCGAATGTAAAATTTCAGTTAGAGCTGTTACTGCAGGTGTTTCCAGTAGGTGGCGCTACAACTGGCATTGAATAATGTCGTGCATGTGTTCAGGAGTGGATCCTTATCACACTTGTGAAGTTTGGTGCAGTTTGGACAATGAGTGTTTAAATTACAGCAACTTCTTGTTTCCAGTAGGGGCGCCATAGCTGCATTCAGTAATGTGACATAGATGTGTGCAGGAGTGGGTCCTTATCACAGTTGTGAAGTTTGTTGCAGATTGGACAATCAGTGTTTGAATTAGAGCAACTTCCTTCTTCCACTAGGGGCGCCATAGCTGCATTCAATAATGTGACATAGATGTGTGCAGGAGTGGGTCCTTGTCACTGTTGTGAAGGTTGGTGCAGTTTGGACAATAACTGTTTGAAATAGAGCAACTTCCTGTTTCCACTAGGTGGCGTTGTCATTGTCATTCAGTGTCACCTAGATCCGTGCAGGGGTGGGTCCTTATCACACTTGTGAAGTTTGGTGCAGATTGGACAATGACTGTTTAAATTAGACCAACTTCCTGTTTCCACTAGGTGGCACAGTCACTGTCATTCTGTGTCATATGGATGTGTGCAGGGGTGGGTCCTTATCACACTTGTGAAGTTTGGTGCAGACTGGACAATAACTGTTTGAATTAGAGCAACTTCCTTGTTCCACTAGGGGCACTATAGCTGCATTCAATAATATCATGTGGATGTGTTCAGGGGTGGGTCCTTATCACACCTGTGAAGTTTGAGGGCAATCGGACAAAGTATATGAGAATGAGAGGCAATCGAAAGGTCACGGCGAAGGATCGAAGCTCGCCATGGCGCCATGGCACCAGGGCCACGCCCCTCTGCAGTGTAACATCATCATGGGCTTCACTGGAAATGTTTGTGGTCATTATACAGCTCAAAAGACGTGAATAAAGTGTGTCATGCAGAAATGTTAGGTTTTCCATTGAAAATGAATGGGGAATTGGGGGCGTGGTTACGGTGGTGGGGTGCAAAATGAGGCATGGGTCTCATTGACTTTTTTGATCAGGGTCATATGCAGAACCTGTAAACCAAATGTCATAATTCTAGGAGCAACTAAAATTTTGGAGCTCCATGTAAATTGTAATTTGATTATGTTTCGCACAGTTCGTGCTCGGGCCCTAATAATAATAAACGGAGGAAAAACAATAGGGCCTTCGCACAGTTCGTGCTCAGGCCCTAATGAATAACGCTAACAATTCCAATATTCCGCTTTTTCAGGCACCCACATATATACGTTTTCGGAAACGTCTCGACATGACGCACGTCCCCATGAGGTCCGGGGACACTTGCGACCGCGTCCCATGCGCCCGCCCCCATTTATGCACCGCCCTCCCCTTACAATCACTATAGGCTCCTCGCCGAGACTTCGTCGGCTCGGGCCTAATAATAAACGAAGCAATTACAATAGGGCCTTCGCACGTTTAGTGCTCGGGCCCTAATAATAATAATAAACGAAGCAATTACAATAGGGCCTTCGCACGTTTCGTGCTCGGGCCCTAATAATAAACGAAGCAATTACAATAGGGCCTTCGCACGTTTCGTGCTCGGGCCCTAATAAACGAAGCAATTACAATAGGGCCTTCGCACGTTTCGTGCTCGGGCCCTAATAAACGAAGCAATTACAATAGGGCCTTCGCACGTTTCGTGCTCGGGCCCTAACAATGACTAATGCTAACAAATCCAATATTCCGCTTTTCCGGGCAACCACATATATACCTTTTCGGAAACGTCTCGACATGGCGCACGTCCCCATGAGGTCCGGGGTCACTTGCGACCGCGTCCCATGCGCCCGCCCCCATTTTTGCACCGCCACCCCCTTACAATCACTATAGGCTCCTCGCCGACCCTTCGGTTGGCTCGGGCCTAATAATAATGAATAACGCTAACAAATCCAATATTCCGCCTTTCCAGTCACCCACATATATACCTTTTCGGAAACGTCTCAACATGGCGCACGTCCCCATGAGGTCCGGGGTCACTTGCGACCGCGTCCCATGCGACCGCCCCCATTTTCGCACCGCCCCCCCTTTACAATCACTATAGGCTCCTCGCCGACCCTTCGGTTGGCTCGGGCCTAATGAACAACGCCAACGATTCCAATTAGGCGCTTTTCCAGTCACCTACATATATACGTTTTCGGAAACGTCTCGACATGACGCACGTCCCCATGAGGTCCGGGGTCACTTGCGACCGTGTCCCATGCGACCTTGGGGATTTTTGTGCATTTTTGGGGTTTTTGGCTAAGCGAATACAATAGGCTCCTCGCCGAGACTTCGTCGGCTCGGGCCTAATAATAATAATGAACAACGCCAACGATTCCAATTAGGCGCTTTTCCAGTCACCTACATATATACGTTTTCGGAAACGTCTCGACATGACGCACGTCCCCATGAGGTCCGGGGTCACTTGCGACCGCGTCCCATGCGACCTTGGGGATTTTGTTGCGTTTTTGGGGTTTTTGGCTAAGCGAATACAATAGGCTCCTCGCCGAGACTTCGTCGGCTCGGGCCTAATAATGAATAACGCTAACAATTCCAATATTCCGCTTTTTCAGGCACCCACATATATACATTTTCGGAAACGTCTCGACATGACGCACGTCCCCATGAGGTCCGGGGACACTTGCGACCGCGTCCCATGCGCCCGCCCCCATTTATGCACCGCCCTCCCCTTACAATCACTATAGGCTCCTCGCCGAGACTTCGTCGGCTCGGGCCTAATAACGCTAACAATTCCAATATTCCGCTTTTCCAGTCACCCTGAAATATACCTTTTCGGAAACGTCTCGACATGACGCACATCCCCATGAGGTCCGGGGTCACTTGCGACCGCGTCCCATGCGACCGCCCCCATTTTTGCACCTCCCCCCCCTTACAATTCCAATAGGCTCCTCGCCGACCCTTCGGTTGGCTCGGGCCTAATTATTGGAACAGAAATTTTCGTACAGCTTTTGCACATTTCTTTCACGTCCTCATTCTTATCACTGCCTCGTGTTTGTGTACTAAAGTATAGTTGTCATGGTGCCGGGCTGGTATGGGGGGTTTTTCATCAGTCTGTTCACCTTCTAGGCTGCTGGAGTTCACACCTGGGGGTGATCGGCTTATTAACCCCTTAACTGGCAGCAAAAAAAATCACCTGAAACAACTACATAACACCCTCTGGTTATTATTGGCTCTGAACAACCCATTTCATAACCTATTAATCGGCTGCGTCTGGTCCGCAGGCCGAATGAAGTGCATTTATATGGCAGGCTAGACCCGCCCATTTTGACTGACACCTCATTCGGCCAATCATGTTAAGAAATGGGTTTCCCAGAGCCAATAATACTCAGAGGGCGTCACGTAGTTTTGTCAGGTGATTTGGTGCAGCCAGTTACATGATTGGCCGAATGACGTGTCAATAAAAATGGGAGGGTCTAGCCTGCCATATAAAAGGGACTACAAACGGCCCGTCACCGGGCCCTTGCCAGTTAAGTGGTTAACAGCGAGGTATTTAAGGACCAGCTGGGGCAGTCATTCTCCGCCAGTTCGTTTGTCCTCCACGGAGTTCACTAGAGGAGCTCGGCTCACTGTCTTGGGAGATACCATCTTTCATCTATTGGCCCTAACCTGTTTGTCTTGCTGCTGCCTGTTGGCAGCAACAGCTCCATAACCTGGGGTATCGAACACCACTTTGGGGGTAAATTATCCACATAGGAGACAATCTGCTGCAGAAGAAGAACGGCCCGGCCAATAAAAACACTCTTTAGTCCAACTCTGGACTTCATCTCCAGACTCAGTGTGTTTGGAGCTGTTTTAACTTCTGTGAGCTGTTCTTCCAAAATGATTTATGTTACTGTAGCATCTTCCCATCAACCCCGTGTGACACCTGAGGGGTCATGACCCCCAGGTTAAGGACCACTGCTTCACTTCAGCTGTTTTAAACTAATAATCTATTATGTGAGAATCATCTTTCACATAATACTGAGCGGAGCTGTTTCTTCTCTAAGCAGATTTTAGCAGTAAGATCAGCAGAAGTTGATAGTTTTGATCTGATGAGTGCGGGTCAGTGCATCATTGTTGTCATGGTAACACAAACTTTATCAAAGTTAAACTGAATTTCTCGGAAAGAGAAGATCAGATATGTTAGCAGGAAATCAGAGTGCAAAACTTCTCTGTAAAGGACATTTTTACATCGTTCACAGGGACAGAATTCAGAACCAGCAGGAACCAGAACCAGATCAGAGCTCAGTGTGCCGTCCTGACTCTGCTGCATCGATCTGATCATGTGTCACTGACTGTCCAGTTCCCTGTTCCCACATCCACACAGAGACACAGTCACAAATTTACCCACACAGTCAGAATTTCAGGTCTTACAAGCTTCTCTTCACCAAGATTATTGAAAAGACAGCAAACATTTCCTCTGTTATGAAGATGATACAGTGATGTTTATGAGGGTATCAGGGCTGGAAGAAATGTGGTTTTCTTCCTCTACATTAAAACCAACTGAGTTAATAACTTAATTAATATTAATAATATTTGTGTCTGTTATATTAATCTTGTGATAGACTCCAGCAGTGCAGACATAAACAGTTGACAGTAAAATGATTGTGCAACGCTGTCTAGGTTAGAAAAAAAGAAAATCTGATGTAATGGAGTGAAGCTCCGCCTCTTCCTGCAGGCAGATATTTACTGAGGACAGAACATGTGATGATGAGAGCAGTGAGCAGACAGAGAGAAGTCTACCTGGACATGGATCACCTGTTTGTGCTGCTGCTGCTGTGGAGCTCAGGTAGGACTCTGGTTTAAAGATCAGCTGTTTGCATTCACTGATTTGATTGGATTTGATTTCACTAAATGAATGACACAGAGCTGCTGTCTGCGCACTGAGGGAGAAAAGAAAGATGAGATTATTAACCATCTAAAACATGGAATAAGTACCAGAAAATTCAAATTGTCTAAAACTGCAGTGTTTACTGAACCTTCTGACAAATAATATAGATTTGCACGAATTTTAATTTCCATCATATTTTCTACATCTGGCGTTTTCTTGCTTAAATTGTGCATTTTGTTTGGTTTTCGGGGGGGGGGGGTCATGCCGATGATACAGAGAACTCAAAAACTCATGTGTCATATATGATACACTGTGCATTACAGGGTTAAAAATAACAGTGACACTCACACCATGTGTGTGTGTGTGTTTGTGTGTGTGTGTGTGTGTGTGTGTGTGTACCTTTCTCAATATTAACAATATTAACAATATTATTTTACTGTACCAGACTTTGTTTTATTTACTTACTTATTTATTAACTTAATTAATAGGTTAACTGACTGCTGTTTCCATAGAAAACAGGTTTTATTTCTCATGTTGGTGGAACAGGTGTTTTTCACTGATGTAAATGGACTAGTTCTTATATAGAGCTTTTCTACTTCCATGATTAAGCTAAGTGCTTTTATTATCTAACATTCACACACACTCCAACGCTTGTGTCGGAGAGCAACTTGGGGTTAAGTATCTTGCCTAAGGATACATTGGCATGCAGCCTGGAGTAGCCAGGAATTGAACCCCCGACCTTCCGATCAGTAGGTGACCTGCTCTACCTCCTGAATTACAGCCACCCATGTTAAATCTTAATTTTGACCAGAAAATAATTATTGAAATATTTCTTTGTTCATCTACAATTAAATGGCTGAATTAAACTCTGGATTTGTTTCATGACTGGTAAGATTTACACACGTGGAGAGGAGAAATATATCAAAGTTTTCTGACATACTTTCTTTTTTAGAGTATTTTTATATCTGTATGGACCAGGGGAAACCACCTGTTAAATACAAGGATGCTAATTCCCCATCACTGAGAGATTATCCTTAATTACCTGGAACATAACCAATCAGCTGCCAGTTTCACCAGCAATCTAAACTTTCATAATTTCTCTATTTTCTCATTTTTGAAGGCAAATTCAATTCTGGAAAGTAGAAAAGAACAGTAAATAAATGCATGTAAATACTGATCTTAAGAGTGTTTCCCACAGCTATATCCATCCATTTTTGCATCTTCTTATTTCTCTGATCTTTTGGCTCTGAAGCACTTTGGATAACCTCTGCTTAGAACAACAGACACACACACACACACACACTCATATCTGATGATCAAAGGAAAAGAACTCTGACTGTGAGTGATGGAGGTGATGCAGCCATATAACACAGGGGAGAAGGCGACTCTTATCGCTCAGATTCACTGCAGAAAATGCTGTGAGGGGAATTCAAGTAGCAGAGCTGAAAACATGCTGAGAGCGCCCTCTTCTGGATGTCTGTGTAGATTCTCAGTCATCCAGGTCACAGTAGTCTCTGGAGCTTGAAAAAAAGGCGACTGGACTTCTTTTCGTTTCTTGAAGACGTTTCACCTCTCACCTCTATTTAAACCCCTGTGGGCGTGGTCCCTTATGACCCTCTATTGTTCATGTGCGTAAACACATGTACCAAGGTGTGAAGGAGGCGTGGGTCATTTCAATCAATGGTTTCAGTTGAAACCAATTTAGGACTCTGCTCCATTGTTTCATGTGGCCTATTGAGGTCACTGGAACAAAGGTGTGAATGGGGGTTGAGACGTCTGGGAAGGGAGCTCAGGACAGCACTGTAAGCGGGGGAAAGTTGGTGACGTAATCCACCTCCTCTGTTCAATGATGGTTGTTCACAGTGGACATAGATGGCTTCTGAAGAGGAGTGAGTCTTAGGGAGCTACAAAATATAATCATGTTATGCATTTGTTCTTATTTCTTACATTATAACCATGTCGTGCATTTGCTTTTTATTCTCACATTTTATTTAGTTGAGAAAACTTTGCCTTAGAGTATAACATAAATAAAGTTAGATGCTTAATAAAACAAAAGTATTATGTTTAGGTTAGGCAGGCACAGTGTGTTTTGGTGGTATGTGTGTATCAATCACAGATGTTCGAGGTTTCGGCAATGGTCCGTCGGAATGGCGCCCTGAGCAACCGAGAAGGAGACTAAACTGGGAGATAAGAGGAGACTTCGAGGCCGTCCAAGGAATCAGCTGCTGAAATCCGTTTTCTTGCACATTTCTTGTTTTGTATATGATGTAACAGAGCTGATAAGCTCTGAGTATATGAGATCTGGACAGACTTAGATAGGAATCAGACTTCATGCTCTGATTCTGCTTATGTATTAGTTTAGTCATATTTTGCAGTCTGATCCAGATCGATCTGTAACCTGTGTGTGAAGTGGCTGATTAAATTCAATAACTAACTCCTTATCCCTGGTGTGAGTGTAACTCCTTTCCGATAAACGAACATGCTGAAACCTGGAGGAATAAACTGGTGACAGGTTTCTTCAGATGGTGACCCCCGACGTGATCAGAATAGGACCTTGATGTTTTTTGTGTTTGTTTTCTGAGTTTCTTGGGAATAAGGAGTAATCAGGCTGCCGATAATCGCCGTTCCGAGGTCCCGCGCGACAGTGCTGACTCCTCGAGATCACCAGTGACCAGGACGTCCACCTAAGAGGTAAGCAGAGACCTTTCTAAAATTTCTGCGCATTGAGCTTTGTCAAATTGGTGGTCACTGGTGATAAGACAGGAGAAGGTGTAGGTCGAAGCCAAGTCACAACAGGTGTAAAAGAGAGTTTAAGAGAAAAAGAGACTTTAAGAGAGAAAGAGTTTAAGAAGACAAAAGAGTTTAAAGAGTTAAAGAAATTGAAAAGAGTTAATAGGGTGCTGCTGGTGAGAGCCCGAGTGGGAAGTGATCAACCCACTGAGAAGCCCACCCTAAAATAGAGATAAAGAGTAAAAGAGAATAAAGAGAGAATAGAGATAAAGAGAATAAAGAGAAATAAAGAGTTAAGAGAAAGGACAAAGAGGTTTTTTGTAATAAAAATAAAAATAATTAAAAAAAAGAGCGAATAATAGAAGTGCTGGTACCTGGTTTAAAAGTGTGTTGTTGTAGTATTGTGTGTTTGTGCGCGTTGTTTGATTGCTTGGTTGGGTGATTGAGTGATTGACTGACGGATAAAATGACTGACGGTTGTGAGTATGATGTGTTAATTCACTGGGAAAACATGAGAAATCAAAATAGTGAGTGGGGAGGTTGCAGACAGAAAGGAGGACATGAAAAGGGAGTTGCAGGAGGTTTGGACTGAGTATTTGGTCAATGCAAATGTTAAATCTGTTAAGGAGATGAAGATTAAATTGTTGGAGGAGGAGACAAAAGCTAGAGATAGATTGACAGAGCATAGAAAGACTAAAAAACCTTTAATGGGTAAAATAACATGGTTAAAGGAGGAACAGAAGCTTGACACTATACGTGCTGCGTTCCATAAATTAGGCAATGTGTGCTGTGATGTAGCCTCCAGCAGACGGGAGAAGGAAGCTGTAAAAGCTCCTTCTCTGCCAACAGCCCCAGCTCCACCTCTACTTTATAACCCAGGCTTAATTAAGGGTTTAGAGCATCTACAGATGCCCCTTTTGCAGATTGAGGGCCAGCTTAAAGTAGACTCGACACCTACTGAACAGGAAACGCAGATTGCAGAATTGAGAAGGCAAATACAGAAACAACAGGAGGAGCTAGCAGAGCAGGCTCGGTTAAATTACAGAGTCTTACAAACAGCAAGTAATTCAAATAAAGCATGTGTTGATTTAATATGTGGCTCTCCTGTACAGTCTGAGGTAGATGGTGAGGATAGTACAGAGTGTCTGGCAACGGTGGGTTCCCCGCCGAGGAGTTCTGTGTTGAAGGGATCTTTTAAAGGACCCCTTGTGACAGACTCTGCAGCCCCTTTTAAAAGTAGAGCAGAGAGGGAGAGTTTTGATACTGAAATAGAGCCGGAAAGAGTAGAGCGTTGTGCAGACAGGCATGACTCTGTGCCTGCAGAGGACAGACCGGACGTTCTCGAGGCAAAGGAGGAGAGGTTTCTGAGGGACGGAGAGGAAGTGCACTTTAGAGGCACCGTACGCAGAACGTCAGATACAGGAAGTGAGAGAGGAGAAACACACACACACTTACAGCCACATGCATACAGCACACGTAGCAAGAGTAAAATTTCAGCTGGCATTATGGCACCCTTGATGCAATACCAACCTAATCAGTGACCGGTTTATTCTCCTTGGAGCTTAACTGATTTAAACTGTGTGGTGGATAAAATGCCTCCTCCTACGGAAGGAGGCAGTAAATGGATGCACATGCTTAGTAAATACACAATGAGTTTTACTTTGGCTTTGGGAGATTGGCGTGGTGTGTTGGGAAGACAGATTGGAGAGCATGAGGTAGCAGATGTGGAGAATAGGGCTGGCACAGGACATTTAACTCATGAAACCTCATTTAGTCCCCTCGCTGCGTTGATTGGTGCAGCAATGTGAGACAAATATCCGGTGCCTCCAATACACTCATTGGTTTTTGAAATGGGGGAGAAGGAAGTTTCAATTTCCTGTGACTAGTGCTGCACCTGAACCAACTCCACCCCTGCCAGTGGGAGGTGGTCCAGATTTTTCTAATGCTCATTCATATCAGTTTGCATTATCTACCCAAGGGGAGGCACCCCCTGCTGGAGGTGCATACACTGACAGCCAAAATTCTCAGACAATAAGTACTGGATATAGAGGGCGTGGAGTGGGCTGGGGTGGTCCGCGTGGGGGTGCTGGCCAGTGGCTGCGTGGTGGCTTTCGACGGGGCCGTGGAAGGGGCTCCTTTGGAGGGAGACGACCACAATGGTTTGATGTCTGCTACTATTGTGGGAGTCAAGGACATTGGGCTTTCAACTGCCGTACTTGGGGTCCTAATATGAATGGACAGCCACAGGCGCCTCCTGCTGCACACAATTTGAATGCATATATTCATCAGGCACCAAATCCCTCTGCTGCCCCTGGTGGACAATACCCACAACAATATTACTGAGGATGCCTGGGAATGCCAAAAGAGGAGGTGTTGGCAGACCCTCTTCTGAAAATAAAGGTTGGAAACCTTGAACTGCCTTTTCTTGTTGACACAGGAGCAAGATATTCTACTTTGACTTTTGCTGTACACAAAGATTTCTTAACTAAAGATACTGTATCAGTAATTGGGTTCTCGGGAAAACCACTTGATCTGCCTGTCACTCATCCTCTGCCCGTGCAAATGGCCAATCAGACGCATCATCATTCTTTTGCGGTGTTTCGCTCTTGTCCAGGTAATTTACTGGGACGTGATTTGTTGACCAAAAGTGGAGCTTCAATTCTCTGCAGTTCTGATGGGGTCATTGTGACTTTTCCAGATGGATTTTCTACAAACTGTACGCTCACCTGTCACTGGTCTTCCACTCAGATGATGCTTCAGGCTGACACTTCGCCTAGTTACAATCCACTGGCCAAAGTTCATTGGGGATTGCTACAACCTGCTCCTGAAGGAGGTGGTCTCTTTTCGCGGTTTCTTTCGTGGTCCCCGTGGCTCCGTGTTTTGCATCCTTATGCCCCTCCCCCAGACCCATACCATGTCACGCTGTATTATGATCGACAGGAGGATGATGTTTATCTTGAAGCTTTTTCCCAACTGCAGGACACAACATGGTCAATGACATCTGGTGACATCATAGCTGGTCCTGAGAGCATAGCCGCCCTAGTGGACTTGACACCTGAGCAGTTACAGTGGTATAGGATGAAGGGCACGGCGGTGCCTCATCTTACATTACTGGTTGCCTCAGATCACGAAGCTCGTGAATTGGGGCCTATGTGTAAAAGAGCAACTGAACAGACAGATTGGGCGCCCACTCAAATTCCACAAGTTACTTATTCACCTTCTCTCCAGGCTTACCGGATTGTTAACACAACACAAGATCAGTTTGTATTGGAAGCTGAAGATGTTGCTAGGACTCATGGTCGTGAGCGCACTGATCATGAGCAAGCACAATCATTATTGGACTCTCTCCCATGTGACCTATGGTCAACAGGTCCAGAGGATGTCGGGTATTGTGTTAACACTCCTGATGTCAAGTTCACTTATCAAACTAGTGAGCCTATATGGATTCCACAGCACGGTCACAAACAACAGGCAGTTGAGGGCATTTCAGATACCATAAATGGCCTGATAAAGGCTGGAGTATTGGAGTGTTGTAACTCTTGTTGGAACACTCCGATTCTTCCAGTGGAGAAAAAGGGCACTGGGAAATATCGCATGGCCCATGATCTCCGAGCAATCAATGCCATAATAACCACCCCAACTGTGCCAGTTCAAATCCTTATACGGCCCTGTCAGCTCTTACCTCTGAGCACAGGTGGTTTACTTGTATTGATTTGGCTAATGCTTTTTTCTGTCTTCCTCTTGCAGAAAAATTGAGAGATATTTTCTCTTTTACACATAATGGCAGACAACTAAGGTATACCTGTCTCCCCCAAGGGTTTGTTTTGTCGCCGGGTATATTTAATCAGGTTTTGAAACAGCAGCTGGCGAATTTTCACCTGCCAGATGGTGTAGTGTTGATACAGTATGTAGATGATCTCATGCTGGCTGCTCCATCAGCTGATAGCTACCTGACGGCTACCATGTCTTTGTTGAAACACCTACATAAATGCGGGTTCAAGGTTTCACGTCAGAAGATTCAGTGCTGTCGCCCAGAGGTTGTTTTCCTGGGACGGGCGGTATCTGGTCGAGGCTCCACGGTCTCTGGAGCTCATCGATCTGCAATTTTGTCTCATACTAAACCCTTAACAGTTAAAGGCATGCTCTCTTTTCTGGGTCTCACTGGGTTTAGTAGAAACTACATTCCTGGCTATCGTGATTTGACAGCCCCTCTCAGAGCCCTAGTAAATGAAAAAGGGATGAGAAATCTCACTGCTATGTTAGATTGGACAATGGAAGCAGAACAATCTTTCATTTCATTGAATCAGCTGTTAGCACGTGCTGCTGACCTTTCTAGCCCAGATTATAAGCACCCCTTTTTCCTGGATGTTTCTGTAAAAGCACACACGGCGGATGGCGTGCTTTTCCAGAAAAAAGGGGGGGAAAGACAGGTATTGATGTACATAAGTGTTGCACTTGACTCAATAGAAACTAGACAACCATCATGTGTCAGACATGCTGCAGGAGTGGCCAAATTGATACAAAAAACAGCACACATTGTAATGGGACACGCATTAATGGTACTCACTACACACAGTATTGTGGCATTTGTAAACTCAGCAGCATTTACTATGTCATCACTGAGACAGAACAGGTTAGAAAAAATCCTAAATGCAGCACATATCACCTACACACACGAAGGGATCAACATGGCAGAACAGATAGGAGAGGGAGAACCGCATTGCTGTGAGGAGAGAGTAGAAAGAGACGCTAAAGTGAGACAAGACCTGAGAGGAGAACCAATTGAGGATGCTGAAGAGAATTTTTTCACAGATGGATGCTGTTTCACACACCCGGTAGAGGGTCTGAAAGCAGCGTATGCAGTTATCAGACAACATCCAGATGGGACTACAGAAACTGTTAAGACAGAAAGGGTGTTGGAGAGACCTTCAGCCCAATTGGCTGAGCTCTTAGCCCTTACAGTAGCCCTAGAACAAGCAGCAGGTAAAACTGTAAATATTTACACTGATTCAGCTTATGCATCTGGGGTGGTACATATAGAGCTTACTCAGTGGGAGAAAGCAGGGTACAAAACAGCAGCAGGCACTCCGATTAAACATGAGAGGGAAGTGCGAAGGTTTGCTGAAGCATTGCACGTACCAAGACAAGTAGCAGTAATTAAATGTAAGGGACATGACAAAAAAGGAGGATGAGTTGCTAAGGGAAATGATGCAGCAGATAGTGCTGCTAAGCAGGCTGCAGGCTACATACCACAGTACATAAAGACACAAGCTGAGGTGACAGTGTACGACATCCTACCTAAAATAGATGTAGAGTATCTAAAAACAGAACAGGAAAAGGCGTCCCCTTATGAGAGGTCAGTTTGGGAAGAAAGGGGGGCGACACAAACACAGGGTGTATGGAGAGCACCTGATGGGAGACCAGCGTTGCCGGCCTCTTTAGCTGTTGGCCTGTTAGAAGAGGCTCATGGGTTAACTCACTGTGATAAACAACAAATGGAGAGAAAACTCACACATTGGTGGCATCCACATCTACCAGCAATAGTGGAGAATTTTCTGAAGGAGTGCACAGTTTGTAATGTATATAATGTAAAAAGTACAGTGAAACCTCACCAAGGTAAATTTCCTATCTCTCCAATGCCAGGACAGGAAGTAGTGATTGACTTCACTGACATGGGAGAAAGGGTTAACGGTCTAAGGTACCTTTTGGTGGCAGTTGATGTATATACAGGGTGGCCAGAGGCCATCCCTACCAGAAGGGAAGATGCTGCATCAGTAGTGAAGTTTTTGATTAATGAGTACATACCAAGACATGGCTTTCCAAAAAGGATCAGATCAGATAATGGAACCCACTTTAAAAATAAAGATTTGCAGCAAGTGGAGAAAGCATTAGGGTTAAAACATGCTTTCGGGAGTGTTTACCATCCTCAGTCTCAAGGTAAGTAGAAAGAATGAATTGCACATTAAAAGATAAAATGGCCAAAATATGTGCGCAAACAGGAATGACCTGGGTGCAAGCATTACCTATTGCTCTCCTAGGTGTTAGAAGTGAGGTGAATAGGAGCACTGGATTCACCCCGTATGAACTAACTCATGGTTTGCAATTTCCAGGTCCAGGTGCCGGAGGAGTTTCTGGACGAGAGGCTTTTTCTCTGAAACATAAGCCATATTATGATCAGCTAATGAGTATTATCTCAGATTTTTCTCAACAGGGGAAGCCAGGAGATCAGACCAAGGAAGGAACACCACATGTCGCTGGATGGGTCTGGCTGAAGGCTATAAAGAGGAAGTGGTCTGAACCAAGGTGGACAGGACCCTACCAGGTGGCTGAACGCACCGCGTGTGTGGTAAGATTGAGGGGTAAAGGTGACACTTGGTATCATTGGAGTAACTGTGTTCCAGCAGCAGAACCGGACAGGACTCTGAAGGACGTCCAGAGAGAGGTCAAGGAGGTTGCAGCTGGACAGCAAGGTTAATGGTATGGACTAAGGTGTGAAGGTCAAAACGCTCTCGGGGGGACGGTGTCGCCCCTGATACAAGGACGGTATTGCCTGCTATTGAAGGAAAAAAAAAAAATTATCACAGTAGTCGATCACAGTAGTCGATAGTTGAAATAACAGTTGATACTTTCCATTTTTGATTGGTTTTCAAGTTAATCATGCAAGTCTCTAAGTGGAAATTGATTGCAGTGTTAGTTAGGATAACTATAGCCATTGTGTTACCTATTTTAATATGGGAAACTTTGCAGAGATGCCAGATTGGAGAGGAAGAGGAGCCAGATTCCATACACATGCCTGAACAAGGTAGGTCAAAAAGAGACATAGCTCAGCAGAAAGGCACACGACCAGAGGATGTGTGCTTGCATCATATTGGTGGGATTGAATTAAATTACACCTATAATACTGAAGTGGCTTGGATTTTCGATTTCTGTTCAGTGATTGATTGTGGGGGAAAACCATCAGCATGGAATGGCTATGATGTATATCTTTGTGCACCTCCTGACATTGATGATATGTGTGGGAGACAACAGCGGCCTTGCAGGTGGCTGGGATGTCAGACGTTTTGTGCTTCATGGCAGCATGTGTGGGCCTACACGGGACCCTGGATCCCCGCCCCAATCACGGAAAATTCTGAGGTATCGAAGATCAAACTGGTAAGACAAACTAACTCTGATCCAACTAAAAATACATTGATACTTACATTTTCGAATTTGACTAAAAATCCCCAAGATAGTTTCAGAGGACGGTCACGGAAAAAAGACGTATATTTAACAATAGGTGTGGATGTTTCAGGCAGAGACCCCGAAGCCTTAATCAAAATGAATTTGATTACCCCTAAAAAAAGGACTAGTCCAAAACCAAGTTCTAGCCAAAAACCTGTAAAGAAAGGTAAAATTGAGACTGGAGTCTCTGTAGGGAAAGGAATAGTGAAGGTAGACTTATCTAAATTAACCCCACAAGGGGCACTAACTTTAGCCACCGGCTATGCTGATAGAAACTTGGGGTTAGATTGGCTGGTGAGCACAGCACAGGAAAATAATTGGTCGCCTTGTGTAGCTTGTGCAGCAGCTAGGCCCAAACTAAGGACTGCACCTGCTCCCCTGCACCCCAAAGATGACCCAAAGGGGTTCCATTGTATTCTAGGACTTCACATAACTAGGAATCCAAAAGGCTGTGTTCAGTTTTCAAAATTGTACCCAGTAGTTAGTAACACCGTTTCTCCTCCAGGCTTTACTCCAACCCCAGGTAATTACACATGCTTAACTAGATGTGGAAATACAACTGTAGGACAGATAGATGTCGCGTGGTGTGAGAGTCTGATTGACGTTACAACTTGGACAAACAGCTCTCAATTTGTCTGGTCTAGAGCGGACCTGTTCTGGTACTGTGGTGGTGTGACACTCAGGAATGTCCTTCCACCCGGATGGTCAGGCATGTGCGCTCTGGTCTGACTTTATCACCCTGTAACAATAATAACAGCACTCGAGGCCTCCACCCTAGACAAGATTAGGATTAAAAGAGGTGCTAATTGGGACTTGACAGGTCCCACCTATATAGATGCGGTTGGAGTACCTTGAGGTGTCCCAAATGAGTATAAATTGATAAATTGATAAATTGATTGATCAGATAGCGGCAGGGTTTGAAAATCTCCCCCTAATATCAGCCTTATTTCCTGTCACTCCAAACAAAAATGTGGATCACATAAATTATCTCTATTACAATGTGCAACGTCTATCTAATTTTTCGAGGGATGCAATATCAGGGATAGCAGAGCAGCTCTCTGGAACCTCACTTATGGCAGTTCAGAATAGACTAGCCTTAGATATGCTGTTGGCCAAAGAAGGGGGCATCTGCCACATGTTTGGGGATCAATGTTGTACATTGATTGCTAACAACACTGCGCCTGACGGCTCAGTGACTCGCGCCCTGCAAGGCCTGAAAGCTCTGAGTGACACTATGGCCTCCCATGCTGGAATTGTAAATCCTGTAGATGATTTATTCAGTGCATGGTTTGGTAATTGGAAGGGTGTGGCACTCTCTTTCTGCACCTCTCTGGCAGTGATATTCGGTTTCCTGATACTATGTGGATGTTGTTGTGTGCCTTGTTTCCGTTCTTTGTGTGTTTGTTTTATTGTCACCATTATAGAAGGACGTGATCCCCGTGGGCAGGCGGTCTATCAGATGCCCGTACTCAGTAAGGAGGGCGGTGACTCCAGAGAGGAGGAGGAAAATCACTTGGCCACTGGGATCACCAGCCTGTGAAGGGTTGACCTCAGAAATGTCTGAGGTCAAAAGGGGGATTTGAAGAGGAGTGAATCTTAGGGAGCTACAAAATATAATCATGTTATCCATTTGTTCTTATTTCTTACATTATAATCATGTCGTGCATTTGCTTTTTATTCTCACATTTTATTTAGTTGAGAAAACTTTGCCTTAGAGTATAACATAAATAAAGTTAGATGCTTAATAAAACAAAAGTATTATGTTTAGGTTAGGCAGGCACAGTGTGTTTTGGTGGTATGTGTGTATCAATCACAGATGTTCGAGGTTTCGGCAATGGTCCGTCGGAATGGTGCCCTGAGCAACCGAGAAGGAGACTAAACTGGGAGATAAGAGGAGACTTCAAGGCCGTCCAAGGAATCAGCTGCTGAAATCCGTTTTCTTGCACATTTCTTGTTTTGTATATGATGTAACAGAGATGATAAGCTCTGAGTATATGAGATCTGGACAGACTTAGATAGGAATCAGACTTCATGCTCTGATTCTGCTTATGCATTAGTTTAGTCATATTTTGCAGTCTGATCCAGATCGATCTGTAACCTGTGTGTGAAGTGGCTGATTAAATTCAATAACTAACTCCTTATCCCTGGTGTGGGTGTAACTCCTTTCCGATAAACGAACACGGAGGAATAAACTGGTGACAGGTTTCTTCACTTCTTTCACTCCTCTTTCAAACCATCTGTCTTCCCTGTCCAAAATGTGAACATTGGCATCCTCAAAGAGTGACCTTTGACCTTCAGATGCAGATGTACAGCTGAGTCTTGTCCTGTCGAGGTGGCTCTTCTATGTTGTGCCATTCGTTTGTGTAGAGGCTGTTTGGTTTCTCCAATGTAGAGGTCCGAGCACTCTTTACTGCGCTGGACAGCAGACACTACATTGCTGATCTTGTGTTTGGGGGGTTTGTCCTTGGGATGAACCAGTTTTTGCCTTAGGGTGTGACTTGGTTTGAAGTATACTGGGATGGCATGCTTTTTTCTGAGCTTCTCTGACAAGCCTGACACACAAGGGATGACAATGTTGTTCCTCTTGTC
The DNA here is from genome assembly GCA_013435755.1 of Amphilophus citrinellus. Classification (NCBI taxonomy): domain Eukaryota; kingdom Metazoa; phylum Chordata; class Actinopteri; order Cichliformes; family Cichlidae; genus Amphilophus; species Amphilophus citrinellus. Next base: position 31,929,054 of record JACBYM010000007.1, read on the forward strand.
CTTCTTATTCTCTGTAATTTGTGTTTGGCCTTCATTCCTGTGCATCTTGGCTGATTTGATGAAAGCCCAGTTGGGGTAACCACATGTTTTGAGGGCTTTCTTGATGTGTGTGTGTTCCTTTTGTTTCCCTTCTGCTTTAGAGGGAACACTTTCCGCCCTGTGTTGTAGGGTCCTGATCACCCCAAGTTTGTGTTCCAGAGGGTGGTGGGACTCCCACCAACTTACGTCACCCACTTTCCCCCACTTACAGTGCTGTCCTGAGCTCCCTTCCCAGACGTCTCAACCCTCATTCACACCTTTGTTCCAGTGACCTCAATAGGCCACATGAAACAATGGAGCGGAGTCCTAAATTGGTTTCAACTGAAACCACTGATTGAAATGACCCACGCCTCCCTTCACACCTTGGTACATGTGTTTACGCACATGAACAATAGAGGGTCATAAGGGACCACGCCCACAGGGGTTTAAATACCGGGGTCTCTCCACCACTTGGTTGAGAACTGAAGAAGCCTTTCGGATGAGAGGTGAAACGTCTTCAAGAACCAAAAAGAAGTCCAGTCGCCTTTTTTCAAGCTCCAGAGACCCTCTTCTGGATGTTTGGAGGTCTCACACGGGGGCCAATCCCCTCCCCCTGGATGGATGTGAATGTGCTCAGAAAGCATGTGTACTTCTTTAGACTAAAAGGAGGTTATTGTGCTGCAGTTTTACTCTGATGTGCTAGAAAATAAAATGACAGATTCTCAGATTCATGATTCTGTCTAACTGCATTACTCCTGCTGATTTAACCTATTATTAATTCCACTCATGACCATTTAAAATGCACTGTTTATTCCACACATGTAGTTTGCATTCATTGATCTGGCACGTGCATGAAGTTAAAGCTTGCAGTTCAGATGTGCTCAGGTACGAGGATTTGTATTCTATCAGAGGCTGTAGTTTACTCCACCTGCCTTTCTCCTCTTTCTTCATCCCTGCACTGAATGAATTTACTGAGCTGTTTCTGTGCTGATAGAAAATGTTTGACAGCAGAACCTCAAAGACTTTGTTCTTCTTTGGCTGAGCTTTGATCAAAGTCCTGCTTCATACTGATGGTTTCCTTGATTTTCTCTTCAGGAGTTCGAGCTGAAAGGAAACACAATTCAGCAGGTAAACACAGACCTCCGAGAAAAATAAAGACTCTGCATCAGCGGGAAAGTCTGACTTTAATCTTTGCACAAGTAAATTCATTTCTTTACTGATGACTCTCTGCTTTCTGTTCAGAGTTTGATGATGTCAGGCTGGTGGGAGGAGCCAGTCGCTGTGCAGGTATACTGGAGGTGAAACATCTGGGAGACTGGAGACCAGTGGACTTCTTTAACTGGACCCTGAAGGCACCAGCTGTTGTCTGTGAACATCTGGATTGTGGCTCTGCTCTTACTTTCAGACGGAGACCCCAGCACCCCGCATCTGTGTGGAAGATTAAACCAGACTGTGTTCAGTCTGGATCTGCTCTGATGGAATGTGCAACATCAGATTCTTCTTCTAGAATCCTGGATCTCACCTGTTCAGGTGAGCCCATTAGTTACATAATCTGTGCCATCATGTTTGACATTAACGCACCAGGTTGACACATACAATGACCTACTGGCCTCAGGTCTCAGCTTGTCGGTTTCTCCTTCACCCTGAGCAGCTCTTTAAATGCAGATTGTTATATCTTTGGGTTTTATTCTGGTTAATTAGTCCTGAAGGAACAGAATAGAGAAATGTGCATATGATGATCTTTGGGTGTTTTAGGAACTCCATCAAACACAGTGAGAGCTCTTTCAGTGTATGAAATATAAATGCGACGCTAACATGTCTGCTGTTATAACAAGTGGCGATGGTTATATCTTTGGCATTTTCTAAAAAGGTTTTTTCTGAATGAAACTCTGAATTTTTGTTCATGGAAAAACGTTGACGCTGAGTGTTGAAGTTGTGCAAAAGCAAGATTTTTGAGTAGCTGAGCAGAAGGAACAGAATAGAGAAATCTGCAGATGATGATCTTCTCTGATCTCTCTGTGTGATCTTCTCTGATCTCTCCAGACTCTGTCAGGCTGCTGAATGGTTCCAGTCTGTGTTCAGGCAGACTGGAGGTGAAGTCTAAACAGAGCTGGTCCTCAGTGTGTGAAGCTGACTTTGACCAGCAGGATGCAGAGGTGGTCTGTAGGGAGCTTGGCTGTGGGCCTCCTTCGGTCCTCCAGGGGGCGCTCTATGGAGAAGTGGAGGCTGCAGTGTGGAGCAGAGAGTTCCAGTGTGGAGGCCATGAGTCTGCTCTCCTGGACTGTAGAAGCTCAGGCTCAGCTAGAACCAGCTGCTCACCTGGCAAAGCTGTTGGACTCACCTGCTCAGGTAGAAGAGGAGCTGCAGCTTTGATTTGGTTCAAACTCACTTTATTCTGTTACTGATGACTCTCTGCTTTCTGCTCAGAGCCTGCTGATGTCAGGTTTGTTCCAGGAGCCAGTCGCTGCTCAGATGGAATCGAGGTGAATGTTGGAAAGTGGAGACGTGTTCTTATCAATGCGCACACCCTGAAGCAGCTGTTTGCTCTCTGTGAACATCTGGACTGTGGCTTTTTTAAGAGCAAAGGATCGTTCAGGGCAGGACCACAAGCAGTCTCACATGAGTGGCTGATAAAACTCGACTGTACAGAGACTGGATCTCCTCTGAGGGAGTGTCTAAGTTTCTCCAACTTTTATATATCACCAAATGTTTTCCCATTCAATCACCTGACATGTTCAGGTAAGCATGTAAAAATTCAGTTGACATAAAAATGATTTGTAATGTCTACTTGCTGTTGAAGGTGACATATACACATTTATATACTGATGACTGGACAGTTACCCTAACTTTAAGAGTACTCAAAAGGCATACACTGACAGTGAGCCATAACTGCCAATGGGTACAGGATAATTTGGTAATTATATTATAGTTTATAGCTTAACATTTTTTTTCTGGCATTAAATCTCTTTCCAACTCTGTTGTCAACATGAAACACACAAGACACAACAAACACACAATCCCAGTCATTACATCCTCCATCTTGTTGTTGCCATGTCAACCACCAGCTGCCAATAATTAGCATTCGCCTTCCTGCTGACTCAGCAAATTCAAGAGGAAAAAAAGAAAGAAACTTGAGGGCATGCAGCTGTGTGGTGAGCATCACACTGGGCACAGAATCACTAAAACTATGAAGGCAACTATAGTAAATGTAGCACTATGCAATATAAAAATATAAATATCAAATTTAGCTCTTAAGACCTCTGAAAGTGGATTTTCAGCACTGATGGACCATACCATTTTGGACTGTACCATTTTGCACTTGCTGTGACTCATTGAACAGCACATCATATGGTTCCCTCAGGAGCTTCACATAGACATAACCCTGAATGATGGGGAGGCTGCTTATAGCGTCAGTGACAGTGATCTTACCAAGTGGTTTTTAACTAATTCTTACGTTGTACAGTGACAACTTGGCTTCCTGCTTTGGGGTTTGTGAGGATGTAACTGAACTGATTATTGGCCATTCACAGGGTGAAGATGTTCCAGGGGACAGAAATATGGAAATGGTTTAACATTTCAGGCATGTTAACAGGAGTAATATTCATTTTGGCAGACCAAAACACACACTGTGTACCTCAGGAAGAATAAATAACTTTGCGTCATTAATTAAAGTCCCTGTCCTACAGCAGATAAACAGGGTCTGTGAAAAAATGTCCATGAAGGCTGGAACTATACAGAAATATTGATTTATGGTGGAGAATTTCCCCACAGTATTTGACAATGTTCATCAAAACATATTTTTAAAAAAGAACAAATTGTAGATTCAGCAACACAGAAACTAAAGATCACAACTTTGAGCAGCTCAGCCAGGATCCATCAGTATCTTTGTACCTACACAGACTCCTTCACCCTGGGCAACACCTCCTTATGGAGACAGTTCAGTGCTGGTTCCTGTCAGATCTTTGGGGAATTTTCTAAAAAGAGTTTTATTCTGAATTACAGAAATCTGCATATGATGATCTTTAGGTGTTTTAGGAAATCCATCAAAATCAGTGAAAACTGTTCCAGTGTATGAACCATGAATGTGATGCTAACATGTCTCCTGTTATAAAGATGTGTTCTGCTGTTAATGATGAGCTCATGTTGTTGTGCTGAGTGTGAATCAGTGAATAGTTGTTTGCTGCCATCTTCTTCTTGTGTGTCTGCTGTCTCTGATCTCTCTGTGTGATCTTCTCTGATCTCTCCAGACTCTGTCAGGCTGCTGAATGGTTCCAGTCTGTGTTCAGGCAGACTGGAGGTGAAGTCTGACCAGAGCTGGTCCTCAGTGTGTGAAGCTGACTTTGACCAGCAGGATGCAGAGGTGGTCTGTAGGGAGCTTGGCTGTGGGCCTCCTTTGGTCCTCCAGGGGGCGCTCTATGGAGAAGTGGAGGCTCCGGTGTGGAGCAGAGAGTTCCAGTGTGGAGGCCATGAGTCTGCTCTCCTGGACTGTAGAAGCTCAGGCTCAGCTAGAACCAGCTGCTCACCTGGCAAAGCTGTTGGACTCACCTGCTCAGGTAGAAGAGGAGCTGCAGCTTTGATTTGGTTCAAACTCACTTTATTCTGTTACTGATGACTCTCTGCTTTCTGTTCAGAGCCTGATGTCAGGTTGGTGGGAGGAGCCAGCCGCTGTGCAGGAATACTGGAGGTGAAACATCTGGGAGACTGGAGACCAGTGGAGGGCTCTGACTGGCCAATGAAAGAATCAGCTGTTGTCTGTGAACATCTGGATTGTGGCTCTGCTGTTTCTGTAGGACGGAGAGAGGAGTCCTCAGCCTCGGCTGTGTGGGTGATCAGACCTGACTGTGTTCAGTCTGGATCTGCTCTGAGGGACTGTGCAGCATCAAATTACTCTTCTTCCATCATGAATATCACCTGCTCAGGTAAGTCGACCCTAATCTGTGACATTATGAATAACACTCATGTTTCCAATGACAGTCAGTGTGTTTTTTATTGGGATGAATTGAAAAGATTCTGGAAGCTTCAAACCCTCCATGGACTGCTGAACATCACCTGAGATGACACACCTGGAGGAAACTGAGTGCACCTTGCACTGTTACTAACCATCGTCTGTGTGTGTGTGTGATTACAGACCTGCTGGTTCAGCCAATCATTTCTTTGTCCTCCATGGACGGGGTCTCCGAGGGGCAGCAGGGGCTTCATGTGTCCAGAAGCTCCAACTTCACCATCAGCTGCTCCATCCAGCCACAGTACCCAGGAGGCTCCTTCCACCTCACCTTTAACAAAGCATACAAATACACACAGGCAGCTGTCAATCACTCTGCTCACTTCCTGTTTCCTGCAGCAGAGCCCGCCCACCAAGGAAGTTACAGCTGTGTTTATGACGTCTACGTTTTTTCCCATAACTTCTCCTCTGAGAGCCGCCTGCTGTCTGTCACTGTCTCAGGTAAGATGAAGCAGAGCTCAGCCATCAACATCAACCTGCTGATATTCACACATTCAGCCTGAGGACAGAAGAAAAAAGTGGAAAAGACAAAACACAGGAAACAACTCTGATCTGAGTGCACATTATAAGCTTCACTTTAACTAGCAGGTAAAAACTCTGAAGTGTCCTCGACCCAGAGGCAGAATTAACTGAGCTGGTTCTTCTTTGTAATGAAAAGGTCCAAGAGACAGAGATCCTGTTGTTCACTTTTACACACAAGAGATGAAGCTGTTGTACAAATTTGTGACACTAAGTCAGTGAAGTTCGGTTCAAAGGGTAACTGAATCAAACAGGTCATTTTCAGGTTGCTGCAGTCTGAGTTTAATGAGAGCTGCTGGACTGATGATGGCTGTGAATGTATCTGATCAGATCCCACAGGTCTCATCATCAGAGTGGTCCTCCTGCCGCTGATTCTGCTGTTGGAGAACGTTGTCTTGTACTTCTGCTGTAAGGTACTGAGCAACTCTTTGCAGCTCACAGTGAAGCCCTCAGTCTGTTTATTGAACTGAAGTGAGGAGCGATGCAGTCGGTCTAATCTGTGTGCCGTCATTCCTCTTCAGGCCAGCAGGGTGCGCAAGTCAGGCAGACGGGAGCACATTGAGCTGGTGGAGCGTAAACTCGGTGTTTGTGCAGCTGAAGGAGGGCCGGCTGAAGAAGGAGCTCATGGAGAGGAGGAGGACGTCCCAGCAGCTCATCGGACATCCTGATAAATTAGTGAGCAGAAACAGAAGCGACCATCAGCTCAGTCAAGGATTTGGCTTTAACCACAAGGCTGGAATTATCCTGTAGCTCTCTGACAGGCAGCATGCAGAGAGCACAGACTGTATATAGAAGATGCACATATGCCTGATTCTGACCTGCATTCCTTCTAATGTCCAGCAGGGGGCGACTCCTCTGGTTGCAAAAAGAAGTCTGATTGTATAGAAGAGAACATGAGCCTGCTGCTCAGCTGCTCTCTGAGCTCAGTAACACTTCCTGGTGTTGGTTGGTGAGTAAAACAGTCAGTGGAACATGAAGAGCAGAGGTGATGGAGCTGAAGAAAGTCACTGAGCACAAACACAAGCTGCCTGCAGCAAAGTCTGGGCCTCTTTGAATCCCTGTGTTCATGTATTGATGGATTATAGAGATGCCTGCTGAGACCGACCAGCTTACAGCTTACCTTCATCACAGGTGTTTTATTAAATATGCTTCAGGTTACACCAATTTTGAGGTCCACAGTTAGCCGTAGCTATAATAATAATAATAATAATAATACATTTTATTTATAAGTGCCTTTCATGACACCGAAGGACAATTTACACAGCAGAAAACAAGACAAACCACAAAAGCACAAACAAGAAACTAAAATGAGCAAAAGAACTAAAGTGAGTTTGCAGTTTGGAACAGGCCAGTTTTGAGTTGTGATTTGAAAATATGAAAGAGTTGATATTGTCAATGTCTGGTGCGAGAGAGTCCCATAGCTGGGGAGCAGAGTGGGAGAAAGCTCTGTTCCCCATAGTACTGAGGTGGGCAGGGGGAACAGTAAGGCGGATAGAGGAGGAGGAGCAGAGGGTGCAAGATGAGGAGGTGATGTGAGGAAGATCAACTAGATAAGGAGGGGCGAGGTTGTGGATGGCCTTAAATGTGAACAGGAGAATTTTGAACTGAATTCTGAACTTAACTGGAAGCCAGTGGAGCTGATGTAGGACTGGGGTGATGTGGTGAAATGAGGGGGTTTTGGTGATAATGCAAGCGGCTGAGTTTTGAACTATTTGAAGCTTCTGGAGGGATTTGTGAGGGAGGCCAATTAGAAGGAAATTACAATAGTCCAGGGGTGGCCAACTCCAGGCCTTGAGAGCCGGTGTCCTGCAGGTTTTAGATGCGTCTCTGCTTCAACACACCTGAGTCAAATGTAAAAGTCATTAGCAGGACTCTGGAGAACTTGACTGCATACTGAGGAGGTAATTCAGCCATGTGATTCAGGTGTGTTGGATCAGGGACACATCTAAAACCTGCAGGACACCGGCCCTCGAGGCCTGGAGTTGGCCACCAGTCCAACAGTCAATATGGGAGGTAACGAGACTATGAACAAGGATTCAGTTGGTATGCGGGGAGATGGAGGGGCGGCGGAGTTTATGTTTCATAGGTGAAATATGCAGACCGGGTAATATTATTGATATGGGAGTGAAAGGATAGAGTGCTATCAAGGATGACACCCAGACTCTTAACCTGAAGGGAGGCGGAAACTGAGGAGCTGTTGATGGTGAGGGAGAAACTGCCAACTTTGGATAAGGTGGATTTCTGTGAACTGTTTAATTTAGGGAAGTTTGAGGTGAACCAAGATTTGATTTCAGATAAGCAGGTGGTGAGGGAGGAGGGTGGGAGGGAAGAGTTAAGCTTGGTGGATAAACAGAGCTGGGTGTCATCTGTGAAACAATGGAAATGGATTTGGAATTTACGGAAAATATTGCCAAGAGGAAGAAGGCAAGTGATGAAAAGGAGGGGCCCCAGGACAGAGCCTTGAGGCACACCTGAGGTAACATGAGAGGGGTGGGATTATATAGCCCCACATGTCATGTTACAGCGCCACCTACAGATGGATTTGTTGATCTAGAAAAAGTCCAGGGTTGGTGGGTCAAATATGGTGAAGTTTTTGTTTAAGAAAAAATGGGTTTATTCATATTAGTGAGATGTTAACCAAAACATGTTTCTGGCTCTCTTGTGGTTTACATGGATCATTTTCTGCTGACTGTCAGATTTTCAGGAATCAAGGCCACGTTAGTTTTTGTAAATCAGGACTTTCTATTTAGGGATTTTGAGTCATTTTCATTTTCTTTGTAACTCCAGATTTTACTTACAGAACAAGGAGATTTGTAGTAATTTTTCTCATCTTTATATATAAAAATTTGTTGTTTTTTTACTGAAATGTGTCATTTTTGAGTAACTTTTCTTACCTTTATATTGATGTTTTGCTTAAGAAATTGATTTTAGACATATATTGCTTATAAATATCTAAATAAAGAAATGTTTCAGGAGTTTCCTCTGTGAAATGTCTTCTGTCTAAATGAAAGGGTCTCAGGCTCAGGGGTGGGTGCCACTGGTGGGGCACAGAGCCACTGCAGGTGGAGTGTGGACACCAAGGGTTGAATGACTGAGATTTCTGAAGGGAAAATAAACAGAGTGTTTGTGGATGCTGAGCGTTATTTCAGAGAAATTCAACCTGGATCCATTTTCAGTGATTGATGAAAAGTCGGGGGTGTGGGCTGATTTTGGCTTTTGAAATGCCTGAAAGAGTTTGAAACCACAGCTGTGAATGAATGTTCTGGAGGGGGTCAGGTTTGTGCTCACAGCCCGTTTCTCCTCCATCACCCTCTTTCTCGGACAAACAGCCCTTAGACAGCCTGGAGGTGTGTTTGGGGTCATTGTCCTGCTGAAACACAAATGATGGTCCCACTAAGCTCAGACCAGATGGGATGGCAGGTCTCTGCAGAATGCTGTGGTAGCCCTGCTGGTTAAGTGTAACTTGGATTTAGAATAAATCTCCAACAGCGTCACCAGCAAAGCACCTCCATCACACCTCCTCCTCCATGCTTCACGGTGGGAGCTACACATGTAGGAACCATCTGCTCACCTTTTCTGGATCTTACAAAGACATGATGGTGTTTGGACTCATCAGACCAAAGGACAGATTTCCACTGGTCTGATGTCCATTTCTTGTGTTCCTTGGCCCAAGCCATTCTCTTCCTCTTGTTGTTCTTCCTTAGAAGTGGCTTCTTTGCAGCAATTCGACCAGAAAGTCCAGATTCACACAGTCTTCTCTGAACAGTTGATGTGTAGACGTGTGTGCTGCTTGAACTATGTGAAGCATTTAGTGGGCTCTTATCTGGGGATCTGTTAATGTGCAGTTTCTTATAGAAACAGGATCATAGTGAGCTGCAGCAGTAGCTCAGTTTCTTAGCAGATGCTATCATCTGTAGCTGAAATAACAAACAGACGCTGACAGCTTTAATCTGATGAGAGCAGCTTACTCTGGTCGTCATGGTAACTCAATAGCAGCAGGATGGTGGTTCAGTGATTACAGCAGTTGACTCACAACAAGAGGGTCCTGGGCTCAAACCTGGGCTCAAACCTGGGCTCAAACCTGGGCTCAAACCCGGGTTGGGCCCTTCTGCATGGACTTTGCAGGTTCCTCCTGTGCTGGGTTAATGCTGCCTGGATCAGCCCAGGACACACTCAAGAGATTCTTAATCTCAAGTGCTTCATTTCCTGCTGCAAACCACAGCCCTGACAGCAGCTTCTTATCAAATTAAAGTTCATCAGCAATTTTCTCATAAATAGAAAATCAGCAGGGTCTCCAGGAAACAGATTAAAATCAGCTTCCAGCCTGCTCTGTCTCGCCGACTCTGGGTTAAATGAGGGGGCTGGAATGGATCAAGCTGATATTTCATATGCTACGCGTCAGCATGGAGGAAACAAGCCAACCTTCCCTTCATTTCACAACTTCTCCAGAGTTACTGTAAAACAGCAGAGTGATGATTTTCAGAGGAACGGTTTAATCGAGGGTTTAGAGAGCATCACTGCACAGAAACATCCTCTGTCCTCCTTCAGAGTCCACTCAGTCCTGCAGTCATCAATAATCTGCTCTTCAGTCATACTAAAACGTGTGCCTCATCTTCTTAACACCTTTTATTTCCGGAGGTTTATATTTGTATGCCCAACCCTTTCAGGTTGCCTTGAGTACCCTTATTGTTGACACTTGTAGTTCAGAATGAAACATTTCTGTACACTGATACACCAAAAACACAACCGTCCTCCAAAAGCTGGTCACACATAACAAAAACACACTTTATGTCTCAACACAGATCATCTGGTTACAGGTTATCCTCTTCTAACACACTTACTGTTTTTCTGCCGCTACAGATTTCTGCTTATGATCCTGTGAGGATGGTAAATTAGGATTTGTTGGGCATCAAAATCAGATCTGGTTTAATAACAGTGTTTAAAATAACAGTTTTTGATGAGACAGTAAAGTAAATGTGTCAATATTTGCAGCTGATCAGGAGACTTATTGCATTTCAAATGTCCTCTAAAGTTGTCAGGTGGGAATGACACACAACAGCAGGGGTTTGTGGGAAAATGAGCAAAGCATTAAATATCCACAGCATCTGTAATGGCAGTAACACATCTGACACAATAAGCACTCACACACACACTAAGGTTGTGCTATTTTTTACTAAAATGTAACATATTAAACTTTAAATAGGAACCTTGGTCATATTTTTGGATGGAAATACAGTTACTGTTGTTCACTTATTTTGTGGTAACAATCCTACATTTGAATTCTTTTGGATGATTTACTTGTATATTCAAAATAAGTGATTTTTCCAAACTTTTGTTTCTTGCATTGAAGCCTTCCTTCTTCAGTTTCTTAAAAGTCACCAGTTTGATGTGTTTGCTGAGAGATTTGTTAACACAAGCACAAACTTCATCTGAAATTTATGAGTAAGCTGATGCCCTCTAAGTTACTCCTGGGCAGGAGTTATCAGTTTAATCAAAGGATTTAATAAAAGGATGACACAGATTGGCACAGGCTGTTTGTTCTGTCAGTAAACCAAGACACCAAAACATTTTTAGTTCTGCTGTTAAAATCTGAGGATTGTGCCACCATCTGTTGGTGTTTTTTTGTTACTGTATCTAATCTTTTTAACTGGCTATTGTCAAATTGTGGACATATTCACAATCTGGGCAGTAGTAGTTTTGACATGTACAGATCAACAAAGGCAGTTTCAAGGGTAATAAGGGAGACAGGAGGACAAAAAAAGTATCATTTTAGGCCGATCTGTCAACTATTTGCTATTTTTATCTCTCTAACCAGCAGTGGTCTTATTTCATATATTAGAATGACCTTTTCATGGAAAAAGTATGCAACACTAACCAGAAGATGTCAACATCTTTTTAACTAAATCTCAATCACATGAATCTTCTGTGTGTTTTTTTTGTTTTTTTTTTTAAATATGTGACATCAAATATTTTATTCAAACAAGTAGGTACATGTGGTTCCAATCATATCACTATTCAAACACCCAAACAGAGCTTTTCACTCTCAGACTGCTGGCTTACTTGTGGTTCCTAGGATACTTAAGAGTAGAATGGGAGGCAGAGCCTTCAGCTTTCAGGCCCCTCTTCTGTGGAACCAGCTTCCAGCTTGGATTCAGGAGACAGACACCCTCTCTATTTTTAAGATTAGGCTTAAAACTTTCCTTTATGATCAAGCTTATAGTTAGGGCTGGATCAGGTGACTCTGAACCCTCCCTTAGTTATGCTGCTATAGGCCTAGGCTGCTTGGGGGGGGGGGGGGGTTTCCCAGTTTTTGACTCTGTTTATACCCCACTCTGCATTAAATCATTAGTTATCATTAATCTCTGGCTCTCTTCCATAGTGTGTCTTTTGTCCTGTCTCTCTGCCCTCAGCCCCCCTCAGCAGATGACCCCCCCTCCCTGAGCCTGGTTCTGCTGAAGTTTCTTCCTGTTAAAAGGGAGTTTTTCCTTCTCACTGGTGACAGTGAGAAAGAAAACCTGCTTGCTAATAGGGGGTCATTTTGACTGCTGGGTTTTGTCTGTAATTATTGTAGGCTCGTTACCTTACAATATAAAGTGCCTTGAGGCAACTTGAATTGAGTTGAATTTACCGTATTTTGCGAACCATAAGGCGCACCGGGCTATAAGGCGCATGATAAAACATGTAGAACGAAACAAAAGCGTCAGGTAAGCTGAACTTTATTCAACTCATTCACAATAACTCAGAATATTATTCAGTTGTAAGAAATACAGAAAAATACCCTCACATTTTAAATCATTCATCTTCCACAAATCCATCAAATTCCTCATCTTCAGTGTCTGAGTTGAACAGTTGGGCGATTTCAGCATCAAGCATGCCGGGTTCCCTCTCGTCATTATCCGAGTCAGTCTCGTTGTTGTTACTGTTTTGTTTTGGTTGCGTCACACAGCAACCATTTAAAAAAGTGCAACTTTTGCTGGCAATCTCTCACCATCTTCTTCAACGTCTTAACAGACACTGCGATATGTTCTTTATTAATGAGGGTAAAAACAAGTCATTTCTTCATTTTATATATAAGCCCTTCATAAATCCTGTGCACCTGTCTATTTACCGATGTAACCAAAGAAAAAATAGTAAAAAAAAAAAAAAAAAAGGAAATCCCTTTTTGGCACAACACCGGAAACCTGAAAACTCCGCTGTCACCGTGTTTTGTGTACATACAGCGCTCGTACTGCGTCCCTTCATACACTGTGGTATCGCCCGGACCTCTCTTTGGCACCGAGGGGGACAGCACACACACCCCCGGACCTGGATTCGTCCTTTAGCTACTTCTAGGCCTCTTTCCCACCAACAGGGTTCCGGAGCCGGTGCCTTTATTTGAACCATTAGGCAGGTTTTTCACCGTGGAAGCACTCTTTGCTCGGCCGAAAAACGGGTTCAACGCCGGCCTTGCAAACTAGCTGGTCTGGAACCAAGAACGTGTGCCGAAAGCGGCAGAAGGGCGTGACTCTGCTGTCTCAGCATCAAGTTTTCTACCATATTACATGTGTATTACAGGAGAAAAGCGAAGCGATTTTCACGGCTGTGAATTAGGTTGGGCTCTAAGGCTGAACTTGCTGCTTTGTATCAGTTCATATCACAGATAAAAGGACACAAAGTGCGTACTTGTCGTCTTGCTCTAATCGCTGTCTGTGTTTCCCTCTGTGCTGCACACAGATGCTGCAGTAGTTTGGTTTGGACCCTAAAACGTATTTGCAGCACAGAAAGGGGAGCGTGTTCTCCCACGTTTGTGCGCTTCAGCTTCCGTGTCCAGTCGAGGACCCACCCACACTCATACGTAAAGGAGCAGTTCACAGAAACGCGGTGGGATCGCGGGCCCATTCTTAAGCTTTTCGCCGGTTCATTGAGAACAGCACGAGCACTGGCACGAGCACCAGCTCCTCGGCGGTGGGAAAATAGCACTAGTGACTTTTGAGACAGCCGACGGCGAGTTTTGTTGCACAAAATTTGGCAACAGTGCCGATCGTCAGATTAAGGACAAATGAAAGCATAGATGAAAATAGGCCAAATCCATCATCGTTTTCTGCGGTTTACTGTGTACGGTTTCTATTTTTGGAACAATGCTTCCACTTCTTTTTGAATTTATCTTCGGCGGCTTCGGCTGCTTTCCACACCTGCTGCGCTGCACTCACAGCTTGTTCCTGTCTAATATCGTCAGTAGAGTAATTTTGTGAATCGATGATGGACTATTTTAGAGGATTCAATGGGGCCTTTGAACTGATCTGCCAGACCTGAGGCCATATTGCTGCAGACCACGCAATGGTGCAGTGGTGTGGATGCCTCGGGCATCAGCGGTCAGACGTCAGCGCTCAAATGACACAGACCGACCGACATTTTCTAACTATTTGAAAAGCGTACGCTGGGTGTCACCCCCCCCCCCCCGTCATACGCTTTGTATGCTCTGGAAAATGTGGATATTTTTGAAGCGTTCCTTACCAAAGTCGCACTAAAACATTTTGAAAGATTTTTGAGTGCAGTGTATCACATAAAATTGGTTCAAGGTCATAAGCACAACAAGAATTCATACATACACCGGATTATAAGGCGCACTGCCGATTTTTGAGGAAATTTAAGGATTTTAAGTGCGCCTTATAGTCCGAAAACTATGGTAATTGAATTACCATTTGAAAGGACGGCAGGTGTCTTGGGGCAGATAAACATGTGGTACCATTACAATTCTTGTTCACCTGAGTAAGGCCAGGCTTTAAGAAACTCTTCATGTAGGTCAGTCGGTGCGGCATTCTTCCAAACATCTATTTTCTTCCGCTAATCCGGGGTCAGGTTGCAGGGGCGTCAGCCTAAGCAGAGAAGCACAGATTTCCCTCTTCCCAGCCATCTCCACCAGCTCATCCAGAGGGACCCCAAGGTGTTCCTACGCCAGGTGAGAAATATAATCTCTCCAGCGTGTCCTGGGTCTGCGCCGGACCTCCTCCCAGTAGGACATGCCCAAAACACCTCACCCAAGAAGTGCCCATTAGGAATCCTAGTCAGATGCCCGAGCCACCTCAACTGACTCCTTTCGATGTGAAGGAGCAGTGGCTCTACTTTGAGCCCCTCCCACTTTACACTTGGCTGTGAACCATTCCACTGTGAGTTGGAGGCCACCCCCAGATGAAGCCAACAGGACCGCATCATCCGCAAAGAGCAGAGACGAGATTCTGAGGCCATCAAGGCACAAGCCTTTCGCCACTTGGCTACGCCTAGAAATTCTGTCCATAAAAATTATGAACAGAATTGTGACAAAGGGCAGCCCTGACGGAGTCCAACACCCAGAGGAAATGAGTCCAACTTATTGCCAGCTATATGGACCAAACTCTTGCTGGAATTGTACAGGGACTGAATGGCTCACAACAATGGGTCAGACACCCCATACTCCCGCAAGACCTCCCACAGGATTCCTAGAGGGATGCGGTCGAATGCCTTCTCCAAGTCCACAAAACACATGTAGACTGAATGGGCAAACTCCCACTCACACTCAAATATCCTCGAGAGGATGAAGAGCCGGTCCAGCGTTCCATGCCCAGCACAAAAATTGTTCCTGAAAAGTGTGATCCCACACCTCTGGTCTCCCTTCTTAAAGATGGGGACCACCACCCCGGTCTGCCAATCCAGTGGCACCACCCCAGATCGCCACGTGATGTTGCAGAGGCGTGTCAACCAAGACAGCCCTACAACATCCAGAGCCTTCAGGAACTCAGGGCAAATCTCATCCACCCCAGGGGCCCTGCCACCAAGGAGTTGTTTAACCACTTCAGTGACCTCACCCCCAGTAATGGACGAGTCATCCCCCTCATCCCCAGACTCTGCTTCCACTACAGAAGGTGTGTCAGTGGGATTAAGGAGGTCCTCAAAGTATTCCTTCCACTGCCTGACTAAAGCCTGTTGAAGCTGAAGTCAGCAGCACTCCACCCGCACTATAAACAGTGTGATTAGAGCACCGCTTTCCCCTCCTGAGTCGCCGGACGGTTTGCCATAATCACTTCATCTGAAAGTCTTTTTCATGGCCTCACTGAACTCCTCCCACACCCAAGTTTTTGCTTCGGCCACCGCCCGAGCTGCATTCTTCTTGGCCTGACGGTACCCGTCAGCTGCCTTCGGAGTCCCACAGGCTAACCAAGCCCGATAGGACTCCTTCTTCAGCTTGATTGCTCCCTTCAGCTCTGGTGACCACCACCTGGTTCAGGGATTACCACCATGACAGGCACCAACCACCTTGCAGCCACAGCTCTGAGCAGCAGCCTCAACAATGGAGTTGCAGAACATGGTCCATTTGGAGTCAATGTCCTCAGCCTCCTTGAGAATGCTGTCGAAGTTCTGCCGGAGGTGGGAGTTGGAGATCTTGCAGACTGGGGGCTCTGCCAGGTATTCCCAGTGCATTCTCACCCTCCCCACCACCTGGTCCAACTCACCACCAGGTGGTGATCAGTTGACAGCTCAGTTCCTCTCTTCACCCGTGTCCAGAACATACGGCTGCAGATCTGGTGAAACGATTACAATGTCGATCATCGACCTGCAACCTAGGGTGTCCTGGTGCCCCGAGCACTTATGGACATCCTTATGTTCGAACATGGTGTTCATTATGGACAAACTGTGGTTTGCACAGTAGTCCAATAACAAGACACCATTCGGGTTCAGATTGGGCAGGCCGTTACCCCAATCATGCCCCTCTGGGTCTCACTGTCACTGCCCAGGTGAGCATTGAAGTCTCCCAGCAGGACGATGGAGTCACCGGATGGAACACCCTCAACCACCCCACCCAGTGACTCCAAAAAGGGTGGGTACTCTGAACTGTCATTCGGCGCATGAGCGCAAATAACAGTCAGTACCCAATCCCCGGCCCAAAGGCGTAGGGAAGCAATCCTCTCATCTGCTGGTGAAAACTCTAACATACAGGCAACAATCCTGGTGGATACAAGAATACCCACCCCAGTTCACTGCCTGTCACCAAGGGCAACTCCAGACTGGAACAGAGTCCAGCCCCTCTCCAGGAGACTCGTTCTGGAGCCCAGGCCATGCATTGAGGTGAGCCCAACTATATCTAGCTGGTATCTCTCAACCTCACACACTAGCTTAGGCCCGTTTTGACATTTCCATAGGGGTCTTCTGAAGCTGAGGCTGAGGCTTTAACCCCTTAACTGGCAGCAAAAAAAATCACCTGAAACAACTACATAACACCCTCTGGTTATTATTGGCTCTGAACAACCCATTTCATAGCCTATTAACCGGCTGCGTCTGGTCCGCGGGCCGAATGAAGTGCATTTATATGGCAGGCTAGACCCGCCCATTTTGACTGACACCTCATTCGGCCAATCATGTTAAGAAATGGGTTTCCCAGAGCCAATAATACTCAGAGGGCATCACGTAGCTTTGTCAGGTGATTTGGTGCAGCCAGTTACATGATTGGCCGAATAACGTGTCAATAAAAATGGGAGGGTCTAGCCTGCCATATAAAAGGGACTACAAACGGCCCGTCACCGGGCCCTTGCCAGTTAAGGGGTTAAGAAACTCTTCATGTGGGTCAGTAGGTGCAGCTATCTTACTGCTGTCAGTTCTTAGGCTTCTACAGCTTCAGGCAGCTCATAGGCAAATGTAGGATTCCATCTATAAAGCAGACGATCACCTCCTTAAGTTATTGTGTTAGGCCAGGAGTCTTTATTTTATTTTTGTAGAATAGAATAGAATAGAATAGAATAGAATAGATTAGAATAGAATAGAATAGAATAGAATAGAATAGAATGCCTTTATTGTCATTATACAGAATGTACAATGAGATTGGAGGGCCACTCCTGTTCAGTGCCATGCTGTAGAAAGTCACACTTCCTAAAATATAAGATAGAACTTCTAAAAGTATACATAAAATAAAGCAATGTATAAAAATATAAACATTGTAAAAAAATAAAATAAGTATATACATATAATAATGAATATGGTGAGTATTGCACTAGTGGATCAATATTGGATATTACACAATATAAGAGTGATAGATATTGTTCAGTATAAATAATATAATATTGCACAGAGATGTGGGTGTTGTACAGTTAGAGTGTGTGAGCTCAGGGTGGTGATTGCTTTGGCGAAGAAACTGTTCTTGAGTCTGTTTGTTCTCCCTGTTTATTCCCATATGTTAGTAATAACTTTATTAAATGGTAGATGGACTAGTTCTTATACTCAAAGCGCTTTATACAACACGTTTGTCTTTACCCATTCACACAAGCACTTCCTCCTACAGCTAAGTGCTTACTATCTAACATTCACACACATTCATGCTTCGACAGTTGCATCAGAGAGCAACTTGGGGTTCAGTATCTTATTCAAGGATACTTTGACATGCAGACTGGAGCAGCCAGGAATCAAACCACCAACCTTCCAATTAGTAGATGACCTGCTCTACCTCCTGAGCCACAGCCACCACAATAATAATTGTAATTGTTGTGTCTGTGTTATTACTCTTGTGATCGACTCCAGCTGTGCAGACAAAATCCAAACACTCAGGAAAAGCTGAACATGTGACGTGTCAGTGCAGCAAGAGCACTTCCTTTTCAGGATTTTTTAAAAAAGAATCTGACCCGCCTCTTTCTGCAGGCAGATATTTACTGAGCACAGCACATGTGATGATCAGAGCAGTGAGCAGACAGAGAGAAGTCTACCTGGACATGGATCACCTGCTGGTGCTGCTGTTGCTGTGGAGCTCAGGTAAGACTCTGGTTTAAAGAGTTGCTCAAAGAATTCACTGATTTGATTGGATGTTTTCATCAAATGACTCGCTTACTCAGACCTGCTGTGTGCACGCTGAGAAAATCAAATATATGCAAATATATACAGTAACACAAATATGAATGAATCTCAGGGTCATCTTGGTGTAGATTAAAGTTTCAGTTACTGCATGAACGCTGAGCCAAAATCATCACTCTGATATCCCAGATGAGAAGGGGACTAGTGCAAAGCAGCTTGATGGCTCCAACAAGACCAGGACACATTTGTGGGGTGGCTGTAGCTCAGTAGGTAGAGCAGGTCACCTACTGATCGGAAGGTCAGCGGTTCGAATCCTGGCTACTCCAGGCTACATGCCAATGTATCCTTGGGCAAGATACTTAACCCCAAGTTGCTCTCCGACCGTTCTGTCGGAGTATGAATGCGTGTGAATGTTAGTTAATTAAAAGCACTTAGCTTCGTAAAAATGGAAGTGCTTGTATGAATGGGAGTGCATGGGTGAATGCAAACAGGTTGTATAAGCGCTTTGAGTGCTCATACTGAGTAGAAAAGCGCTATATAAGAACTAGTCCATTTACCATTTACATTTCCAATGCTGCTGCTAGAATCCTAACAGGAATGGGTTACTGCAACTCTTAGATCTGTGCTGCAGCTTCCGTTTATATACACTCAACAGAAGCACAATCATAAAAAGCTTTACCCACCTCTATAAAATGTCATTTTGTGGATATTTGATTTGAGCAGAGCAAAAGAAATGCCTAAAACTGCAACTGTTCATTTTCTCTCTCTTAAATTGAGTTCTGTTGACACAAGAAAACAATCATTAGTTCAAATTTCTCACACATCTCCTAAAGCAGAACAAGAAATGGTATTTCTTTGACCGAAGGTAACAAACTGTTCTGAAGGAGTTCACATATTAACTTTATGATAGTTTGAACATACATGCCGTTTATATGTCTTTGGTTGGACCCATTTTTGCCTTCAGAGCTGCAGTAATTCTTCATGGTACAGATTCAACGGGGTGCTGGAAATGTTCCTCAGAGATTTTGGTCCATTTGACATGACAGCATCGCACAGTTGCTGCAGATATGTCAGCTGCAGCCATGATGAGAATCTCCTGTTCACCACATCCCAAAGATGCTCTGCTCTCTCACCTTCCTTTTATTTCTAGCTAACTGATCATGTGCAGAGGAACGATTTATCTGAAGAGTTTCAGTCAGGATTCAGAGTTCATCACAGTGCAGAAACAGCATTAGTGAAGGTTACAAATATCTTCTTATGGCCTTGAAGTGACTGTTGTTGTGATTTGGCCCTATGTAAATAAAACTGAACTGAACTGAATAGAAACGCCTATAAGTAGCTGAAACAGCTGGGCCCAGTAACAGCTTTTAAGTAATGCCTGATTGTTCATATTTAAGATCGGGTACACTATGGACATAAAAGAATGGACATGGTCAGCATCAATACTCAGGTTGGCTGTGGTGTTAAACCAAAGCTCTGTTGGTACCAAGGAGCCCAAACTGTCCCAAGAAAATATTCCCCACAGCATTACACCACCTCCAGACTGAACCAGGCAGGATGGATACATGCATTCATGTTGTTTACACCAAATTCTGACTCAACCATCTGAATGCTGCAGAAGAAATCATCAGGCCAGGCAACATTTTTCATTTGTTGCCCACTTTATGGTGAACCCATATGAAATGTAGCCTCAGTTTCCTGTTCTTGCTGAAGCAGAAGTACAGTGCAGTTTTTCTTGTTGCACAAGAAAAACACTGAACTCCTCCACAAAATAATTTGCTTAATCAGCTCATACATGCACCAAAAAGGAAACAGCTGGAGATGGCCCTCAAAGCCCCAAACCTTTCATTTGTATCAAAACAAAGTTCATGTTTCTTTTTTTTAGGTTTGTTTGATGTTGTATGAATTAAATATGCGTATGTGTGCATGTTTTAAAATAATTTGTCAAAATAAAAGTAAAAATAGATGATTGTTCATCTTCCACACACTCTTATGTTCACTGCCATTAGCTCAGTAGAGAAAACCAGACTTTAATAAGCAGACATTAATAAGACAGTTGATAAAAACAGTAACAGTAGGAGACAAGCACCTTAAACGAGGCTGAGTGATGAGGGGATGAAATTAAAACATTTGTCTTTTTTCCCATTGGCTCTGTTACATGTCAAAAATGAATGATAACATTTTGATTTGAATGGAAACTTTTATTTTTATTCATTTACATCTTCTCATTTCTTTTATCTTTTAGTTCTAAAGCACTTTGAATAATCTCAACACACCAACATTGCATGCGCACGCGCACACACACACACACACACACACACACACACACACACACACACACACACACACACACACACACACACACACACTCATATCTGATGATCAAAGGAAAATAACAGTTTTCCTTTAACCCAACATCGACCTCTGACTGTGAGTGATGGAGGTGATGCAGCATATAACACAGAGGAGAAGGCGACTCTTATCTCTCAGATTCACTGCAGAAAATGCTGTGACAGGAATTCAAGTAGTGCAGCTGAAAACATGCTGAGAGCGCCCTCTTCTGGATGTTTGGAGGTCTCACACGGGGGCCAATTCCCTCCCCATGGATGGATGTGAATGTGCTCAGAAAGCATGTGTACTTCTTTAGACTCAAAGAAAGGTTATTGTGCTGCAGTTTTACTCTGATGTGCTAGAAAATAAAATGACAGATTCTCAGATTCATGATTCTGTCTAACTGCATTACTCCTGCTGATTTAACCTATTATTAATTCCACTCATGACCATTTAAAATGCACTGTTGATTCCACACATGTAGTTTGCACTCATTGATCTGGCACGTGCATGAAGTCAAAGCTTGCAGTTCAGATGTGCTCAGGTACGAGGATTTGTATTCTATCAGAGGGTGTAGTTTACTCCACCTGCCTTTCTCCTCTTTCTTCATCCCTGCACTGAATGAATTTACTGAGCTGTTTCTGTGCTGATAGAAAATGTTTGACAGCAGAACCTCAAAGAGTTTGTTCTTCTTCGGCTGAGCTTCGATCAAAGTCCTGCTTCATGCTGATGGTTTCCTTGATTTTCTTTTCAGGAGTTCGAGCTGAAGGGAAACACAATTCAGCAGGTAAACAGAGACCTCCGAGAAAAATAAAGACTCTGCATCAGTGGGAAAGTCTGACTTTAATGTTTGAACAAGTAAATTCATTTCTTTACTGATGACTCTCTGCTTTCTTTTCAGAGTTTGATGATGTCAGGCTGGTGGGAGGAGCCAGTCGCTGTGCAGGTATACTGGAGGTGAAACATCTGGGAGAATGGAGACCAGTGGATTTCTTTAACTGGTCCCTGAAGGCATCAGGTGTTGCGTGTGCACATCTGGACTGTGGCTCTGCTCTTCCTTTCGAATGGAAAGTGCAGAACTACACATCTGTGTGGGAGATTAAACCAGATTGTGTTGGGTCTGGATCTAGTCTGATGGAGTGTGCAACATCAGATTATTCTCCTGCACTCCTAGATCTCAACTGTTCAGGTGAGCCCATTAGTGACATAATCTGTAACATCATGTTGACTGGGTTGACAGCTACACCAGCTTTCTTAGCTGATGGTTTCCAGTTTCCTACTGGCCACAACTTTCAGCTCATCAGTTTCTGCTTCACCCTGAGCAGCTCTTTAAATGGTGATGGTTATGTCTTTGGGTTTTATTCTGGTTAATTGGTCTTGAAGGAACAATTCAATTCAGTTCAATTTTATTTGTATAGTGGCAAATCACAACAAACTATGGCTTCAAGGTGCTTTATACTGTACAGACCCCACAGTAATTACAGAGAAAACCCAACAGTCAAAACGACCCCCTATGAGCAGCACTTGGTGACAGTGGGAAGGAAAAACTGACTTTTAACAGGAAGAAACCTTCAGCAGAACCAGGCTCAGGGAGGGGCAGTCATCTGCCGCGACCGGTTGGGGCTGAGGGGAGAGAGACAGGACAAAAGACACTCTGTGGAAGAGAGACAGAGATTAATAATAACTAATGATTAAATACAGAGTGGGGTATAAACAGAGCTAAAAGAGATGAATGAAAAAAGACACTCAGTGCATTGTGGGAACCCCCCAGCAGCCTAGGCCTATAGCAGCATAACTAAGGGAGGGTTCAGGGTCACCTGATCCAGCCCTAACTATAAGCTTGATCAAAAAGGAAAGTTTTAAGCCTAATCCTAAAAATAGAGAGGGTGTCTGTCTCCTGAATCCAAGCTGGGAGCTGGTTCCACAGAAGAGGGGCCTGAAAGCTGAAGGCTCTGCCTCCCATTCTACTCTTAAGTATCCGAGGAACCACAAGTAAGCCAGCAGTCTGAGAGCGAAGTGCTCTGTTGGGGTGATATGGGACTATGAGGTCTTTGAGATAAGATGGGGCCTGATTATTCAAGACCTTGTAGGTGAGAAGAAGGATTTTAACTTCTATTCTAGATTTAACAGGGAACCAATGAAGAGAAGCCAATATGGGAGAAATCTGCTCTCTCTTTCTAGTCCCTGTCAGTACTCTAGCTGCAGCATTTTGGATCAGCTGAAGGCTTTTCAGGGAGCTTTTAGGACAGCCTGATAATAATGAATTACAATAGTCCACCCTAGAAGTAATAAATGCATGAATTAGCTTTTCAGCATCACTCTGAGAAAGGATGTTTCTAATTTTAGAAATATTGCACAAATGCAAAAAAGCGGTCCTACATATTTGTTTAATATGTGCATTGAAGGACAAATCCTGGTCAAAAATGACTCCAAGATTTCTCACAGTGTTACTGGAGGCCAAAGTAATGCCATCCAGAGTAAGTATCTGGTTAGACACCATGTTTCTAAGATTTGTGGGGCCAAGTACAAGAACTTCAGTTTGATCTGAATTTAGAAGCAGGAAATTAGAGGTCATCCAGGCCTTTATGTCTTTAAGACATTCCTGCAGTTTAAGTAATTGATATGCATCATCTGGCTTCATTGATAGATAAAGCTGAGTATCATCCGCATAACAATGAAAATTGATGCAGTGCTTTCTAATAATACTGCCTAAGGGAAGCATGTATAATGTGAATAGAATTTGTCCTAGCACAGAACCCTGTGGAACTCCATAATTAACCTTAGTGTGTGAAGAAGACTCCCCATTTACATGAACAAATTGGAGTCTATTAGATAAATATGATTCAAACCACTGCAGTGCAGTACCTTTAATACCTATAGTATGCTCTAATGTCTGTAATAAAATGTTATGGTCAACAGTATCAAAAGCTGCACTGAGGTCCAACAGGACAAGAACAGAGATGAGTCCACTGTCAGAGGCTGTAAGAAGATCATTTGTAACCTTCACTAATGCTGTTTCTGTACTGTGATGAATTCTGAAACCTGACTGAAACTCTTCAGATAAACCGTTCCTCTGCAGATGATCAGTTAGCTGTTTTACAACTACTCTTTCAAGAATCTTTGAGAGAAAAGGAAGGTTGGAGATTGGCCTATAATTAGCTAAGACAGCTGGGTCAGTGATGGCTTTGATGTTTCAATTACTGCCACCTTAAAAGCCTGTGGTGTATTGCTATCTTATAAAGACAGATTGATCCTTCTTAAGATAGAAGCATCAATAATTGGAAAGACTTCTTTGAACAGTCTAGTAGGAATGGGATCTAATAAACATGTTGCTGGTTTGGAGGAAGTAACTATTGAAGTTAACTCTGAAAGATCAACTGGAGCAAAAGAGTCTAAACAAATACCAGCAGTGCTGAAAGCAGCCGAACATGAAGAATAATCTTTGAGATGGTTATGAATAATTTTTTCTCTAATGTCTGAAATTTTATATGTGAAGAAATCCATGAAGTCACTACTAGTTAAAGTGAAAGGAATACTCGGCTCTACAGAGCTCTGACTCTTTGTCAGCCTGGCTACGGTGCTGAAAACAAACCTGGGGTTGTTCTTATTTTCTTCAATTAATGATGAGTAGTAAGATGTCCTAGCTTTACGGAGGGCTTTTTTTATAGAGCAACAAACTCATTTGAACATCTTCTAATTTAGTGAGAATAGAGAAATCTGCAGATGATGATCTTCTCTGATCTCTCTGTGTGATCTTCTCTGATCTCTCCAGACTCTGTCAGGCTGCTGAATGGTTCCAGTCTGTGTTCAGGCAGACTGGAGGTGAAGTCTAACCAGAGCTGGTCCTCAGTGTGTGAAGCTGACTTTGACCAGCAGGATGCAGAGGTGGTCTGTAGGGAGCTTGGCTGTGGGCCTCCTTCGGTCCTCCAGGGGGCGCTCTATGGAGAAGTGGAGGCTCCTGTGTGGAGCAGAGAGTTCCAGTGTGGAGGCCACGAGTCTGCTCTCCTGGACTGTAGAAGCTCAGGCTCAGCTAGAACCAGCTGCTCACCTGGCAAAGCTGTTGGACTCACCTGCTCAGGTAGAAGAGGAGCTGCAGCTTTGATTTGGTTCAAACTCACTTTATTCTGTTACTGATGACTCTCTGCTTTCTTTCAGAGCCTGTCAGGTTGGTGGGAGGAGCCAGTCACTGTGCAGGTACATTAAATGTAAAGTATCAAGGAAGGTGGAAACCAGTGGATGTCCCTGACTGGACCCTGAAGGAAGCAGCTGTTGTCTGTGAACATCTGGACTGTGGCTCTGCTGTTTCTGTAGGACGGAGAGAGGCCGCTGGAATCTATACATTGACAGCAAGCTCTGACTGTGTTAAATCTGGATCTAGTCTAATGGAGTGTGCAACATGGCTCTCATCATCCACCACGATAAAACTCCTGTGCACAGGTAAGCCTGTCAATCCAATCAAAATAATTTTCTTCATCCGGATCTAAACTATAGTGTGTGTCAGTGATGCCATCTGCCTCATGTGGTTGGAGTCAGGGGAAAGAAAAGAGAGAAAAGAAAATGATCACAGTGGTGAGGGCATTAAATATATATCAGAAAGATCCAGAGTCAGATATCTGCAGAGTATTGCAGACAGAGGGCATAAATGACCTGCAATAGTTTTATATAAACAAAGAAAGGGGAGTAGAGTAGAGATGAATCTAGTGTCATGGAAGCCATCCAGCAGATGAGTTGATAGTATAACTTCAAGAAATAAGTGTCAGTCTCAACTCTGTGGGGGCCAGTCTTGGTGGGTCACACTCCTGTAAGATTATCACTGCCAGTTCAGAGGCACTGTCCTCTGAATTGGCAGAGTGGGATGGTCACTCATATCTTCATGAAAGTTGACTGCAGAGTATCTTCCAGCTTCAGGGAGATCACAGTCCTCCCTCAGAAGGTCCTAGACAGGAGAGTCCATCTGTTAGTTGAACCTCAGATTCTAGAGGAATGATGCAGGTTTCATCCTGGTTGTGGAGCACTGGACCATCTCTGTATCCTCCTGAGAATATTAAAGGCTACATGGGAGTTTGGCCGACCAGTCGACCTGTTTTGTGGAGTTAGAGAAGACATTCAAACATGTTCATGTGGGTGTCCTGTGGGGGATATTTCAGGAGTATGGGGTATTGAAACTCAACAGATACACAATAATAATAAAAAGTTTTACTTACCTCAGTTATATCTCATTTCATGAATGTTTGATTTGAACAGAGCAAAATAAATGCTCAAAACTCCAACTGTTAATTTTATCTTAAATTCATCCTCACAGTTCCTTTGACGCATCTAACAAACATTAGTCAGAAACATTAAATATTAAAAACCATGTCACAGATTTTTGACAACGTTTACTTCTATTAAAGTTTCCACATCAAGAATCAAGACAAACAAATCAACATCTATTTAATTTTAATCATTAGTTATTAATCTCTGGCTCTCTCGTCTTTTGTCCTGTCTCCCCTCAGCCCCCCCTCAGCAGATGACCCCCCCTCCCTGAGCCTGGTTCTGCTGGAGGTTTCTTCCTGTTAAAGGGAGTTTTTCCTTCCCACTGTCACCAAGTGCTTGCTCATAGGGGGTCGTTTTGACTGTTGGGTTTTCTCTGTATTATTGTAGGGTCTTTACCCACAATACAAAGCGCCTTGAGGCGACTGTTTGTTGTGATTTGGCGCTTTATAAATAACACTGAATTGAAACTGAATGGTTTTAGCGTAACTAGGAAATAACAAAACTCAGTGAAAACAGCCAAACACAAAACACTGGGCACATGGCCCAGGACCATGACACTGTCTGGGTGAATGGTTTATCAGGATTTGGTAATCCTAAAGTTGGAGCAGTCTGCAGTGTCAGTTTTAAGTCAGTGAAAGCTTTGTCAGCATCTTCAGTCTAGTCTGTCATGTGCAGTCAGTCCCCTCCCATGTATCATTGCTGACAGTGGAGCCTCTCACGCAGAGTATCCACTGGCAGCAATATGACATCATGCCAAGAAAACTCATCATTTGTTTCTTTGTTTGTGGTTTTGGGATGGATTGAATCGCTGCAATCCTTTTTGTGGAGAGGGACTTACCATCTGACGAGATCACATGTCCCAGATAGGTGACCTTCTCTGAAGCCCACTGTAATTTGGAGAGGCTCACCTTGTGACCGTTTTCAGCGAGGTATTTTAACAACTCTCTTGTGTCGGTCTCGCAGGCCTGCTTAGAAGGGGAACAGATCCGCAAATCATCAACGTATTGCAACAATGTGGAACCCTGTGGAACCTGACAGGTTTTCTTTTAGTGCACTGTTGAAAACTGTGGGGGCCTCATTCAGGCCCATGGGGCAACGTGTCCAAGTATAACTTTTCCCTTGGAAAGAGAAAGCAAACCAAAGCTGACTGGCAGGATCAACCTTTATACTGAAAAACGCATTAGCCAGATCAATCACAGAAAAGTATTTGCTTTCTGGTGGAACTTGTGCCAGTATGGTGTGGGGGTTGGGAACTTCAGCTGCCCTGGCATGTATTGCTGCATTCACTGCTTGAAGATCTTGCACAAAGAGCCATTCTTCAGGCTGCCCTTTGTCCCTTATTTTTTTTACAGGAAATATTGGTGTGCGCACTGGGCTGTCCTCACAGGGGATGATCACTCCTGCCTTCACTAAAGAGCTGAACACAGGAGTAATACCCTTAACAGCTTCTGGCTTTAATGGATAATGATGCTTACATGGTCTGAAGTCAGACTTAGGAGTCACCACCAAAGGGGGGGGGCACCTTTCATTTCCCCCACATCATATTTACTGGTTGCCCACAAGTGCTCCGGGATATCACGCAATTCTGGAGAGTCTGGGGTCAGCTGGGATGGTTCCACCTGCTGGACATAAAGACAAGTTTTTGTTAGCAGCTGCACAGTCCTCATAACACAAACTACT
This sequence comes from Amphilophus citrinellus, assembly GCA_013435755.1. Lineage (NCBI taxonomy): Eukaryota > Metazoa > Chordata > Actinopteri > Cichliformes > Cichlidae > Amphilophus > Amphilophus citrinellus. Next base: position 31,956,649 of record JACBYM010000007.1, read on the forward strand.
GCTGTCAGGTGCTTCTTAAACACCCCATTGCAGTGTTTTACTCCTGGAGTGTCAGTTTCTTCCCATTGTTTGAACTCTTGCACTCGTTTTAGCCACGGCCCCAAATCTTGCCGATCATCTTGCTCAGCTTTGGAAAGAGAAACATGTGGAATGCTGTCATGGATTCTGTAAAAGCTGATTTGTTCATCTGTGAGAATAATTTTAGCTGCACATCTATCTTTTGTCCAAAACACACTGTCTATTCGTACCCTCTCAGTGTTCTGCCTCTCTCTGTACCACTCTTCCTCAAACTGCTCATCAGCTCCCTCACACACATGTGCTGTTACATGTAACGAGTCTGCTGCCCTGTAATCAGATGTGTGTGTGTGTTGTTGTGCAAGCTTTACCAGTTCATCACAAACAGGAAACACAGCAGTCTGCTGGAGTCTCCACTCATATGCATACAGCAGCAGATCTGAATCATATTTAACCATCTGCAACATTCTGTTCACCCGTGTGATGATCAAACCATCTTTCCCTGACACAATGACAATCCGAAGTTTACACATCAAATCTCGACCCAACAAGTTGACAGGACAACACGGTGACAGCAGGAATGCATGTTTAAAGAGCCCATTTTCAGTATCTTCACACTGTAAATCTCTTGTGTATTGTTCAACTATTGTAACACCTCCTGCTCCTACAGTTTTAATATATCTACCACTAAGTTTTGGTTTTGGGTTTAAATCTGCTTGTCTGATCACTGATTCAGTAGCACCAGAGTCTACCAGAAACACAACCTGCTATCCTGCAACCTGGAGAGTCATTTGTGGCAGGCGTTTGTAAGCAGTGGATGAGCTCAGCATTTGGTAAAAGGTGTGTCTGTCAGGCCTTTCAGGCGATGTCTGCGTACCCTTCCCTTTCTCAGCCTCCGCCCCGAGTCAGTCAGCCTCAGTTTCCTGCTTTTCAGGGCAGTAGCTCCTGTAGCTCCGCACTGAACACGGCTCTTTCTACCCCCCCACCCCAACTTCTTTCCCTCCGGCTCCTCTCTGCCGTCCTCTGCCTCTCCCACGGCCTCTCCCACGTCCTGCAGTGCTCCGTGTTTGTGCCAACTGGAGTTTTCCTTCAGTTTTGACTTTCCTCTTGTTATCTTGCTCCATTTCTTCCTTTGCCATTTTTTCTCCATGAATGGCAAATCTCTCAACCTCAGACAGTCTTGCCAAGTCCCACTGCACACAGTGTTTGTGTACATACGTTTGCACTTCAGGTCTTAGTCCTTTCACAAAGCGATCTCTGAGATGTACTTCCCAGTTTGTGATTTGGGGTGCGTCTCTCCATCCTGCTGCCAGGGTGTCCAAACCGCTGTGTTTTGAATGTATTTCCATCAGACGGTTTAGATAATCCACAACTGTCTCATTGTCCTGCTGAACACAGGCAGATACCTTGGAAAGGTTTAATCTCCGTGGCCATGCAGTGGTGAAGCTGTCGCACAGTGTAGTTATGGCGTTGGTATATGCTGCTGGTCCCCCAGTTAAGTTTGGGGCGACATTGTTATCCGGCCAGCCATTGCTGACTCTTGACCAGACGCTTTGTCCCCATTTTAAAATGATCAGTCTTTTTATCTCCGCTGTTGTTGGTTTAAACTCCACGAGAAAGGAACAGAACTGGGCCACAAAGTCCTCGCTGTCCTCTTTGGGGTCTGGAAGGTGTTTTGCAGCTTCTCTGATATCATTTTCAGGCCACGGTCGGTAAACCAAAGCTATATTTCCATCTGTACCCATAACTTCAACCATGGGCATGGTCGTAATGCTGTCATCCAAACTGAGAGCCTGTTCACTCATTCCTGGATTAAATTCTGTTCCAGATCTGGTGACATGAGGGGACAGAGGTGGTGCAGTTGCTCCAGCAATCTCTCGTGTCGGCTGGGGGAGGTTGGTTAGCAGTAATGCTCGTTTTCCAGGGTCAGAGTAAGGCGGAGGTGAAGCTGTGGAGGGTTCTCCCCGGTCTGATACTGGATAAGATGATGTTGGTTGTGTTGGTCTGTTGTGTTGCTCCAGCCTCTGTGCTCGGGGAGGAGGTTGATCCAGGTCCGGGTCTACCCTACTTTTGACACACTGAGACACTTGATTAGTAACATTTCTTGACCCTGCCTGTCCACACTTTCTCTCCCTGAGTTTTGCTTCATCCAGCCACAAAAAAAAATGCTTTCCATTCTGCATGAAAAGGAACAAACTTCTTTTTTTTTTCTTCAATTGTTTGACTTTTTCTCTGTCTTCACTTTCCCTTTTTTCTAGTGATCGTTTTAGTGCATTTAATTGCCTTATACTAAAGGACCCTTCTTCTGGAAACCCATGTTCATTTACCCACACATTTAATTGCTGCAAAATTTCTTCACCATGTTTGTTCTTCATAAATTGCACATTTGGACTCTTTTGGTTATACTTCATTTGTGCCGGCTTTTCTGTTTTGGATTTTGAGTTCCCCATTTAGTTCCTGGCGGTATAGACTTTAATCTCAGAGAGCCACTCTCTAGATTTTCAAAGACATCAATGCCTATTTGTGATTCGGTCCCAGTAAGTCGTCACTTATGTAACCCACAATGCTGTTAACCTGTGTCTGCCTGGCAATCAGCGCAAACCAGCCTTAGTTTGTGTGTGCCCACAGCGATCAGCCCAAATTAAATATGTCAATTTGTGTCTGCTGGTGGCGATCAGCCCAAGTCAACAGTGTTGATCCCAGATCAGCTGTGGTTACAGAACTGTTCTCTGAATGGTGGACCCTCTTACCAAACACAGAACAATTTCAAATTTTAATTTAATATATGTCCTTAAAATTATAGTACAGTCAGAAAATGAAGTTGGTCTCACCCGCTCTCCACTCTGAGTTCTTTATCAATTAAGATTTCAGCGGTGACCCCCCCCCGGTTGTCAGGTGCACGTCTCCTCAATAATGGGCTCGGAGGTAAGCACTATTCAGACTGGTTGCGTCTACCTGATCAGGTTTTCCTGGATCGACACAAAAGCAGAGAAGAAGTCATTCGAGTAATCCCGTCCTTGTCGCCAAGATTGTGGTGGAAAAAATAAGTTGAGCCCTGAAACCAAACTGATGTTATGATGATTTATTGAAAGTAAGAATAGAACCTTTGCAAAGGGATCAATACAGCACGAACAGTCAATGAGTATAAAATAACCACAGTTCCTTTATGCTCATTGTGTTGATACAGTCTTGTTCTGTTAGCTGTGGGGAGTTCAAGTTCACACCACCATGTAGCATCAGCCTGATAATAAGTGCGTTGTGGCCTTGGACACAGCCTACAAAGAAGTTTGTTTCCATCATCTTCGCACACTTGGTCTTTGTACTAGAAAATTACAATTACATACCAAAGAGGTACACAGAGCTTATTAGAGCTGAAAAACAAATTTTCCATTACAGCCTCAGTTCTGGTTATGCAAGTGAAAAGTGAAGCTGCATCAAAGGACACCATGGCTTCATCTGGATTCAGTGTAAGATTACGGAATTTTTTCGTAAAATCTTGGAGTTTTCAGTGTGATGGGATGTGTTACCTACAAGATGGTGGTGAGGTGCTTGGAAATGTTGACCGAGTTTATACTGCTGATAATGGGTCTGAGTGGGACTCCTTCATGGACCTTGGATATGTGGAATTCCTCCACCTCTCATTTCCAAACATTGATTTTCTTACTGACATCACAGGTTCTTTTCTCAGTTTCTTAGTGTAACTTGTTCAATATCTTAATGACTTATTGTATATGAACAATATTAATTTTACTGTACCAGGCTATGTTTTTAATAAGTTAACTGACTTCTGTTTCTACAGAAACAATAACTGTTTTATTTTGGTTGAGCTGGTTTGCAGTGTTTCCCACAGCTTTATATCACCCATTTATATGCTTTGTTAAATACTCATTTAAACTGCTGCCTATTAAATTTATATTTCATTATCCATCCATCCATCCATCCATCCATCCATCCATCCATCCATCCATCCATTCGCTTCCGCTCATCCTGTTCAGGGTCGGGGGGGGGGGGGGGGGCTGGAGCCTATCCCAGCTGTGATGCCATTATTTGCATCTTATTTCTGTGATCTTTTGGCTTTAAAGCACTTTGGATAACCTCTGCTTAGAATAACAGACTCACACAGTAACATCACAGACACACACACACACACACACACACACACACACACACACACACACACACACACACACACACACACACACACACATCTGATGATCAAAAGAAAATAACAGTTTTTCTTTAACCCAACATCGACCTCTGACTGTGAGTGATGGAGGTGATGCAGCCATGTAACACAGGGTAGAAGGAGACTCTTATCTCTCAGATTCACTGCAGAAAATGCTGTGACAGGAATTCAAGTAGCGCAGCTGAAAACATGCTGAGAGCGCCCTCTTCTGGATGTTTGGAGGTCTCACATGTGTGTCAGGGGGCCAATTCCCTCCCCCTGGATGGATGTGAATGTGCTCAGAAAGCATGTGTACTTCTTTAGACTCAAAGAAGGTTATTGTGCTGCAGTTTTACTCTGATGTGCTAGAAAATAAAATGACAGATTCTCAGATTCATGATTCTGTCTAACTGCATTGCTCCTGCTGATTTAACCTATTATTAATTCCACTCATGACCATTTAAAATGCACTGTTTATTCCACACATGTAGTTTGCACTCATTGATCTGGCACGTGCATGAAGTCAAAGCTTGCAGTTCAGATGTGCTCAGGTACGAGGATTTGTATTCTATCAGAGGGTGTAGTTTACTCCACCTGCCTTTCTCCTCTTTCTTCATCCCTGCACTGAATGAATTTACTGAGCTGTTTCTGTGCTGATAGAAAATGTTTGACAGCAGAACCTCAAAGACTTTGTTCTTCTTTGGCTGAGCTTCGATCAAAGTCCTGCTTCATGCTGATGGTTTCCTTGATTTTCTCTTCAGGAGTTCGAGCTGAAAGGAAACACAATTCAGCAGGTAAACACAGACCTCCGAGAAAAATAAAGACTCTGCATCAGCGGGAAAGTCTGACTTTAATCTTTGCACAAGTAAATTCATTTCTTTACTGATGACTCTCTGCTTTCTGTTCAGAGTTTGATGATGTCAGGCTGGTGGGAGGAGCCAGTCGCTGTGCAGGAACACTGGAGGTGAAACATCTGGGAATATGGAGACAAGTGGATTTCCTTAATTGGACCCTGAAGGCAGCAGCTGTTGTCTGTGAACATCTGGATTGTGGCTCTGTTCTTACTTTCAAATGGAGAGTGCAGCAATACACATCTGTGTGGAAGATTAAACCAGACTGTGTTCAGTCTGGATCTGCTCTGATGGAATGTGCAACACCAGATTATTCTTCTAGAATCCTGGATCTCACCTGTTCAGGTGAGCCCATTAGTGACATAATCTGTGCCATCATGTTTGACATTAACGCACCAGGTTGACACATACACCAGCTTTCTTAGCTGATGGTTTCCAGCTGCAGCTTCTTTAGTTGCCATTATAACAGGCACCAATGACCTACCGGCCTCAGGTCTCAGCTCGTCGGTTTCTCCTTCACCCTGAGCAGCTCTTTAAATGCAGATTGTTATATCTTTGGGTTTTATTCTGGTTAATTAGTCCTGAAGGAACAGAATAGAGAAATGTGCATATGATGATCTTTGGGTGTTTTAGGAACGCCATCAAACACAGTGAGAGCTCTTTCAGTGTATGAAATATAAATGCGACGCTAACATGTCTGCTGTTATAACAAGTGGCGATGGTTATATCTTTGGCATTTTCTAAAAAGGTTTTTTCTGAATGAAACTCTGAATTTTTGTTCATGGAAAAACGTTGACGCTGAGTGTTGAAGTTGTGCAAAAGGAAGATTATTGAGTAGCTGAGCAGAAGGAACAGAATAGAGAAATCTGCAGATGATGATCTTCTCTGATCTCTCTGTGTGATCTTCTCTGATCTCTCCAGACTCTGTCAGGCTGCTGAATGGTTCCAGTCTGTGTTCAGGCAGACTGGAGGTGAAGTCTGACCAGAGCTGGTCCTCAGTGTGTGAAGCTGACTTTGACCAGCAGGATGCAGAGGTGGTCTGTAGGGAGCTTGGCTGTGGGCCTCCTTCGGTCCTCCAGGGGGCGCTCTATGGAGAAGTGGAGGCTGCAGTGTGGAGCAGAGAGTTCCAGTGTGGAGGCCATGAGTCTGCTCTCCTGGACTGTAGAAGCTCAGGCTCAGCTAGAACCAGCTGCTCACCTGGCAAAGCTGTTGGACTCACCTGCTCAGGTAGAAGAGGAGCTGCAGCTTTGATTTGGTTCAAACTCACTTTATTCTGTTACTGATGACTCTCTGCTTTCTGTTCAGAGCCTGTCAGGCTGGTGGGAGGAGCCAGTCGGTGTGCAGGTATACTGGAGTTGAAACGTCTGGGAGACTGGAGACCAGTGGATTACTTTGACTGGACCCTGAAGGCAGCAGCTGTTGCTTGTGAACATCTGGACTGTGGCTCTGCTCTTACCTTTGGATGGAGACTGCAAAACTCCACATTTGTGTGGAAGATTAAACCAGACTGTGTTGATTCTGGATCTGCTCTGATGGAGTGTGCAGCATCAGATTATTCTCCTTTAGTCCTGGATCTCACCTGTTCAGGTAAGCCCATTAGTGACATAATCTGTGTCATCATCCATCCATCCGCTTCCACGAGTCCTGTTCAGCGTTACGGGGGGGCTGGAGCCCATCCCAGCTGTCATAGGGCAAGAGGCAGGGTACACCCTGAACAGGTCGCCAGGGCCAACACAGAGAGACAAACAACCTCTCACGCTCTCATTCACATCTATGGGCAATTTAGAGTAGCCAATTAACCGAACCCCAGTAAGTGCATGTCTTTGGAATGTGGGAGGAAAACGGAGTACCCGGAGGAAACCTACGGAAGCACAGGGAGAACATGCAAACTCCACACAGAGAGAGTTTGGGCCAAGATGGAATCGAACCCAGGCCTTCCAGATGTTATTCTAACTGTGAGGCAGCAGTGCTAACCACTGCACCACCGTGCTGCCCATCTGTGTCATCATGTTTGATTAATTAATTAATGAATGCACCAGGTTGACACATCCACCAGCTTTCTTAGCTGATGGGTTCCAGCAGCAGCTTCTATAACTGCCATTATAACAGATACCAGTGACCCACTGGCCATAACTTTCAGCCACTCAAATGCAGAGGTGGGAAGAAATGAAGTACAAATACAGTATTTATTATTCTGACTACTTTTTACTTTTGCTCCCTACATTTTTACACAAATATCTGTACTTTCTGCTCCTTACAATTTCAAAACATATTTTAGGATTAACGCACCCGGGCGAAGATTTATTCCCCATCACTGTCCCTTCAAACATTAAACCAATCTGAGCCTAAATGGAGGAACAATAACACATAAAAGCCAATCATACTGTGTCTCCTCCATCACCACAGGTTATCGCATAGAAAAGAGATGAAAGAGGCAAAACCCAGATAATTTATGCATCATTTATTGCGCTGTTCTCTGGGGTTGCAGTGGGCCGGACCAAGTGCAGATGTTTGTAAGTTGTGGTCGTGGTACTTCAAGATTTAGCTAGCTCTACAGAAGAGGAGCATAAAGGGAGTAACATGCTGCAGGTAATTTCAAACCTGCTGAATCCACTTTAACCCCTGATTATACTTTTTGGCCCAGTTTCCCGTACAGGGATTATGTCTAATCCTGGACTAAATACTTTTTCATATTGTGGTCTTCATTGACTTTTTCCTTTTAGTCTGGGACCATGCTTAATACATGACTGGGAAACCGGCTGTTTGTGTTTAGGTGTGGAGGCAGAATCGCCCTCTACAATGTAAGTGACAGAAGACAGAGCTGCTTCTAAATTTCTTTCCACTGTTTATGTCCTAAATGACAGATTCAAGCTGAGTGCATTCATTAGGATTAGAATTTAGACTAGAAAAACTTTTGTATTCCCATGTAATAATTTTATTGTTGTATTGATATAGATCAAGGTTCAGTTAGCTTTGCACAAAATAGAAAGAGCTACTTTAAGTTTCTTACTTTGAGCACATTTCAGAGCCTGTACGTTCACTTTTAATTGAGTAAAAAAGTTGACTCAGTAATTGAGCTTTTTTGGATTTTTTTAACTCAAACATGTTCCTTTATTGAACCTGTTAATGTGGGCTATTCAACGATAAATCAGACTCTTTCCCAGAAGGGTTATACTAGTTTTGGACTTTACATTGTAGTTCAGTTTGATTTTGTTGTAACTTTTTTTTCTCTAATTCAGTTCATTTCAATTCACTTTTAGTGGTGTTTGGCTCATTTTAATTGGTTTTTATTTTTTGTTTAACACTTGGTTTTAGTTTAGTTTTCATTAGTTTTAGTTTTTCATACTTTGTCAGGTGAAACAGTAGCTATTGTTTAATAAGACCTCAAATTATACCATTAAAAATCAATTGTATTCAACAACCAACTGTTCACAAGATAGCAGCATTATGTGCTAAATGTGTATAATATTAAGGACACACATGAACATCATGAGACATCAACAAGGAGCAACATAAAGAAAAATCCAATAAACTTAAACTCCCAATAAACTCTTATCTCAAAAATATGTATCTCGAAAATTGAAAAATATTCAGGGAAATATTTATCTCATAAATAAATGAGGAATAAATTGGAGTGCCCAGCAGTAGGTGCAGCTCCAGCTTCAGTGCAGCAGATTAACATCAGCTCCGTGTGGTTTAAAACATCAGAACACAGAAACATTAGAAATGAGAACAAACTGAACTCTGAGGATCTGAAAGAATCAAAGGTCAAATACAGCTTTTCAAGATCGTGTGTTTGTATGTGTGCGTGTCACACAGTGGTGTGGACAAGCCAGTCTCAGTAAACACATTTTTTTGTGATTGAAATTGTATTAAATTTTCTATAACATCACTGTCCGTCGTCTGTACGAGCGATATCAAACAGCAGTTACATCGACACACCAGCAGGGCAGTGGGGAACAGACCCTAACAGTAGACATAGAGTTGGGGGGGGGGGGGGGGGGGGGGTAAATAAATAAATAATAATAATAGTAATAAAATTAATAATAATAATAATAATTTAAAAAAGGAAAAAAAGTGGGGGGCCCTATTCACATACTTCAAAAATTAATAGGACAGGTTGGCCAGTTTTATTTAGATGGGGCACAGGGCATTGCCCACCCATCGCTGCCAGATCAAACCCCACTGAGACCTCATGTCTCCACCACTATGACCCTTAGTTTGGCCCCCGCAGTCCGAGTATGTACGGGTCAAATTTAAGGTGGAAAATCTTTGTTTTGTTTAGTAATCTGTATGAAAGGCGTTCCAGTGCAGCTAGCCTTCCTAGTTGGTTATACCATAAAGTAATGGGTGGAATAGAGGTGATAATTAGTTTACACCCCAACATTAATGCAGTCTGGACCCATTCAGCGGTGTTGGATGGCAAATTTAGATTAGATTAGATTCAACTTTATTATCATTGTACACAAGTATACAACAACAAGTATGTTCCATAACACTCATCAAAGAAGAATGCAAACAACAGAACAAACAGGGGGAGGCAGGTGTCTGCGGTCATGCAGCCGTTATACAGGCGCTGCTGTAGCAGCGAAAAAACAATAGGATAGGTGAGGGGAAAAAATCATCTGATAGTTTGCCCCCTAATCAGGGGCACAGTATGAGGTTGAAAAACCTCTGCATAGTAAGCACATACAGCATAAATGCATGGAAAAGCAACAGGGTAGGGCGGGGCAGGGGGAGCCGGCTGAGGCGAGAAGTCCAGGATACTGTGGAGCCTTCCAGCTGTCCTTGACTAAACAGTTCCTGATAAGAGTGGAATCATGTTCAAATGTTTAAGGGAAGATGAATAATCTTGGAGAGAACTGAATTTCCTTTTGTATAATTGATTTGACACATTTGTAAATCACTTTCCAGAAATCCTGTGCTTCAGGGCAGTTCCATAGCATGTGGATCAGTGTGTCTCAGTCTGGCATCGACAGCATTTAGGTGATTGTATTAGGCTTGCCCTATGTGGTGACCAATATACTCTATGCAGTAGTTTGAATTGTACTAATCTTGTTTTAAGTTCCCTGGACATGTTTTTAAATATTTTGAAGTGTCATTTTCCATTCCTGATCCATGAAGGTCGTACCAAGGTCAATTTCCCATGCTGATTATAAACTGGGGAGCCCGTTGTCCATATCCTTTACCAACATGGAGTAATATTTAGAGACTGCATGGCATCCCTCTGAGATTTTCCTAATATGGGTAAGATAATCCACATTTGTAAGAGGTGTGGCTGGAGATCCATATATTTCAAGTAGTAAGTGACGAAGTTGTCGGTACCTCCAGAATTAACTTTCTGGGAGCTGAAATTGTGTTTTTAGTGCATTAAATGACTTAAGGACGCCGAGACCACCCAAGCTCTCTGGTCATTGCAATTCTTTAAGCTTTATTCTGGGGCGCTTATTATTCCAGATGAACTGGTTGCATAGTCTGTCAAATTGATGAAAGTATTTTGGTGGAATTTTGAGTGGGAGTGCCTGCAATAAGTAATTAAATTTGGGGGCACAGTTCATTTTGATTATATTGATTTTGCCCCATAGGGAAAGAAATAGTGGGGACCATCGGGCTATGTCAGATTTAAATCCATCCAGCAAAGGCTCAAAGTTGACCTGCACTACATTAGCCAAGGAATGGGGAATTATGATTCCAAGATATTTAATACCTGGTTTAGGCCAACTAAAGTCTCCTGGCTGAAACAAAGTTCTGGGGCAGAAGGCTGTCAGAGGCAGCGCTTCGGATTTTGACCAGTTAACTTTATATCCAGATATACTGGAAACAAACTAACTAACAATTTTTAAGAGGGCAGGGAGAGGGCGCTCTGGTTGCGATATCAAGACCAGGGCATCATCCGCATAGATCATCAGCTTATGATTCTCACTGTTAATACCTGGGAAATCTGGGTTCCTGCGTATTGTTGCTGCCAGAGGTTCCAAAGCTAAAGCGAAAAGCATTGGGCTCAATGGGCAACCCTGCCTTGTCCCTCTGTGTAGATCAAAAGGCTGTGATATCATGCGATTTGTTAATACCAAAGCCCTAGGATTGCAGTAAAGCAGTTTGACCCAGCTAATATATTTGGGCCAAAGCCATATGTTTCTAATGTTAGGGATTATTTTTTACTCAGTGAATACAGGACATATGTTTAAAGATAAAACTACAGTAAATTAATTAATAAACAGTGGATCAACCAAATAATAAACAATTAAATAATACATTAGACAGAGAGCAACTGATCAGAAGAAGACTAACTTCTCTCTTTTAGAGCATCTTATCTCGAGGACCGGCCACCGAATGTACAATTAAAACATCGCCAACGTCACCACGTTCTGTCATTAATCTGGACAAGATTTCTCTGTATTGATTAAATTAGAACATCAGGAAGATGATGTGCCTATGACTGAGAAGAATCTGGGTCATGAAAAACCAGCCAGAACAAGACTGAATGACGAAGGTCAACTCATGGCGCCCAGAGATCGTTTATGCTTAGATAACAACGAGCTGTATAAAGATGTTTGGTTAGACAGGAGAGAGAGGCTCAGAGAGAGAGAGCACACTCTTACTCTGAGTCCCCACATGGCCATGTGTGTATTCTTTCTGATTCATTAATATATTAAATGTTCTACTTTTTTAATTAAAGTCTTTCAGGTGTCTTCCTTCACAAAAAAACCTGTTTACCTGGCACTAACACACGGAATAAGCAGTGCCACTCCACCCTGTCAAATGCCTTTTCTGCATCCAGGGAGAGGGCTATGGCAGGGGAAAGGTCACTAACAGAGTTTATTTTGGGCTATCCACATAATATTAATCAGCCTTCTAATGTTGTCAGAAGAGTTTCTTGTACGAATGAATCCGACCTGGTCAGGATGTACCAGGCTAGTCCTGCCCCTAGACCTGGTGCTTTGTTTGCTGGGATGTTTTTTTTTTTTTAAAAGCCTGTCATGTCTGGCAGATACTAACAATACTTGCAAAAATTAATTTGTGTGGGAAAAACAAAACTAACAAAGCATGTTACGCAAACCAACAATTTTGTTGTGTTGTGATTGAGTGGGTGTTTGTGTCTGTGTCGTGGAACGGCAGAACGCTGCAGCTCCACCCATCAGAAGCTAGAGGCAGGTAGAGAAAGCCCCAGGAAACCCAGGCCACCAGCAGCCCACCTAGAGCCAGGAAGACCCGTGGCCACTCATTCCAAAGACAACCACACACCCACCCCAGCAGACGGGAGAGGGAGGCCCCAGACGGAGCCCCCCCAGTCGAGGAGCAAGGGCTCCAGGGAATCCAAGGCAATGAAAAGCCAGCCCCCCCCCCCCCAGCAGCCAGCCCCCTGCACAGGCTGGCAGCAGGGCCGCAGGGCCCCCGGCACGCGAGTGGCGCCTCCTCCTTTAAAACTGGAGCATCTAATGATTCAGTTTGCATTTCCGAGAGGGTTGGAAGATCCATCAATGTCAATTTCCTGTGCACTTGCCTGCAGTTCTAAAGAATAGAGCTGCATATAGTAATTCCTAAATGCCTCATTCACTTTAGTGGGGTTTGTTGTCCTGCATTTTGACTGCTGGTATAACAGTCTGTGCCTCCTTTTGTTTGATATATCTAGCCAGAAATTTGCTGGGTTTATCCCCATCCTCGAAGTGTTTCTGTCTAGCACAGAAAAGAGAGAATTCTGCTCTCTGGGTGAGGATCAGATTGAGCTCATACTTCAGTCTTGTTAGACACGTCAGATTTGTAAAGGAAGCTTCCACTGTAGCAATCTCTCTCTCCAGAGCCATCTGTTTGGCAAGTGTCGTTTTCTTTTTGTATGAAGCATGTTGTATAAGGAACTCTCTGATATATTCTTTTAAAGCTTCCCAAGGTACTCCAGCAGAGGGAGCTGTATTGAGATTAGTCTCTATAAAAAGATTAATTTGAGCTCTTAGGGAGCTAAGAAAGCAAGATTCCTGCAGGAGGCTCGAATTTAGACTCCATCTTAGAGGTCTGGGAGAGCTACTGAATGGCTTTAAATGTAAAATAACTGGGGCATGGTCAGATAGGCGTATACTGCCAATTGAGTAGGATACAGCTGAGGATATAACAATATTTGACATCAAAAAGTAATCTATCCTGGACCAGAGCAGAAAGTGTAATCCCTCGTGGAGGGATTAAGCAATCTCCAGACATCGCTTAAGCCTAAGGCCCTGCACATTTTTAAAAGAATCAAAGCCAAACTAGAATGACGCTGCGCAGGGGTGCTTCGATCCAATATTCCATCCATAACCATGTTAAAATCTCCAGCTAGTAGAACTGGAAAACACCCATATCACTAATTCTACACTCTAGTTGTCCAAAAAATGTTAAATTGTCAGTGTTTGGTGCATAGATATTGATCAATATCATGCTGTGGCCTTGAATCTGTGGCCTTCCATTGTCATGGAATCTGTATCCAACATACAGATGCAAGGTGTGGTATTCCTGATATCAAAAGAACAGCGATGAGTGGGCTAGATCCATATGGCCAACCACAGACAGGGGAGGGGGGAACATAAGTAAATAAAAACAAGAACAGGTGGAAGTTTGGAAAAACAAATTTGGGGTGGTAAAAAACACTAGCCACCCTCTGGTGCACGAACAGCACCTCAAGTAACAGAATATTCCTGGTCGGTGACTAAATCAGTCAAACAGTCCCAAAAAGAGAAACTTCAGCATGGAAGGAAATGTATAAGAGTTTAGAGCAGCTATTCAGGGATTTAAATGTAAACACATAACTCTGTATGGGTGATTCATAACTGTCCTTAATATGCTGAGAGAAAGACGCCCTTTTGAAATAAAGTAATACAGTTTGTAGTGGATGGTGTGTTTGATTCGGAGGAGCTCAGGGCAAAAAAATTATTATTCCATGATGGGAGTCTGATTTCTTTGAATTCAGTGTTAGCATCTTTACTGAGATCTTCAGTCAGGTTATATTATTTTGTTTTTTCACACTTACACCAATCCACATAAGTAATGAGTGCTTAGTGTGTAGCTCGTCAGCCGTGAGTGTCATTCTTATGGCAAGGATCGAATGTAATCCATAGCTTTTTTCGGATTGTTTCCAGTGACAGTCAGTGTTTTTTTATATTGAGATGAAGTGAAAAGATTCTGGAAGCTTCAAACCCTCCATGGACTGCTGAACATCACCTGAGATGACACACCTGGAGGAAACTGAGTGCACCTTGCACTGTTACTAACCATCGTCTGTGTGTGTGTGTGATTACAGACCTGCTGGTTCAGCCAATCATTTCTTTGTCCTCCATGGACGGGGTCTCCGAGGGGCAGCAGGGGCTTCTGGTGTCCAGAAGCTCCAACTTCACCATCAGCTGCTCCATCCAGCCACAGTACCCAGGAGGCTCCTTCCACCTCACCTTTAACAAAGCATATAAATACACACAGGCAGCTGTCAATCATTCTGCTCACTTCCTGTTTCCTGCAGCAGAGCCCGCCCACCAAGGAAGTTACAGCTGTGTTTATGACGTCTACGTTTTTTCCCATAACTTCTCCTCTGAGAGCCACCTGCTGTCTGTCACTGTCTCAGGTAAGATGAAGCAGAGCTCAGCCATCAACATCAGCCTGCTGATATTCACACTTTCAGTCTAAGGACAGAAGAAAAAAGTGGAAAAGACAAAATGCAGGAAACAACTCTGATCTGAGTGCACATTATAAGCTTCACTTTAACTAGCAGGTAAAAACTCTGAAGTGTCCTCGACCCAGAGGCAGAATTAACTGAGCTGGTTCTTCTTTGTAATGAAAAGGTCCAAGAGACAGAGATCCTGTTGTTCACTTTTACACACAAGAGATGAAGCTGTTGTACAAATTTGTGACACTAAGTCACTGAAGTTCGGTTCAAAGTGTAACTGAATCAAACAGGTCATTTTCAGGTTGCTGCAGTCTGAGTTTAATGAGAGCTGCTGGACTGATGATGGCTGTGAATGTATCTGATCAGATCCCACAGGTCTCATCATCAGAGTGGTCCTCCTGCCGCTGATTCTGCTGTTGGAGAACGTTGTCTTGTACTTCTACTGTCAGGTACTGAGCAACTCTTTGCAGCTCACAGTGAAGCCCTCAGTCTGTTTATTGAACTGAAGTGAGGAGCGATGCAGTCGGTCTAATCTGTGTGTCGTCATTCCTCTTCAGGCCAGCAGGGGGTGCAAGTCAGGCAGACGGGAGCACATTGAGCTGGTGGACCGTAAACTCGGTGTTTGTGCAGCTGAAGGAGGGCCGGCTGAAGAAGGAGCTCATAGAGAGGAGGAGGACGTCCCAGCAGCTGATTGGACATCCTGATAAATTTGTGAGCAGAAACAGAAGCGACCATCAGCTCAGTCAAGGATTTGACTTTAACCACAAGGCTGGAATTATCCTGTAGCTCTCTGACAGGCCGCATGAAGAGAGCACAGACTGTATATAAAAGATGCACATATATATCTGAGTCTGACCTGCATTCCTTCTAATGTCCAGCAGGGGGCGACTCCTCTGGTTGCAAAAAGAAGTCTGATTGTATAGAAGAGAACATGAGCCTGCTGCTCAGCTGCTCTCTGAGCTCAGTAACACTTCCTGATGTTGGTTGGTGAGTAAAACAGTCAGTGGAACATGAAGAGCAGAGGTGATGGAGCTGAAGAAAGTCACTGAGCACAAACACAAGCTGCCTGCAGCAAAGTCTGGGCCTCTTTGAATCCCTGTGTTCATGTATTGATGGATTATAGAGACGCCTGCTGAGACCGACCAGCTTACAGCTTACCTTCATCACAGCTGTTTTATTAAATATGCTCCAGGTTACACCACTTGTCACGGTACAGCGCCACCTACAGATGGATCTGTTGATCTAGAAGAAGTCCAGGGTTGGTGGATCAAATATGGTGATAGTGAAGTTTTTGTTTAAGAAAAAGTGAGCTTAATCATATTAGTGAGATATTAACCAAAACATGTTTCTGGCTCTGTTGTGGTTTAATAATAATAATGCATTAGACTTTTATAGCACTTTTCAAGGTAGTCGATGATGTTTTACAGTTTCACACACTATTCATTTACACCTCAATCATACTTGGTGGTGGTGAGCTACTAATGTAGCTCCCTGGGCAATTCATGCCTACAGCCCCTCTGACCACCACCAAACACGCTTGGGCAACATAGGTTAAGTGTCTTGTCCAGGTATGGGCAGCATGTGCTCAGATGGGGACTTGAACCAACAACTCTCCGGGTGCAAGGTGAGCACCTACCCACTGCACCCCTGCCACACCAACACAAGGTACATTTTCTGCTGTCAGATTTTCAGAACAACAAGAACAACCAGAGTTCAAGGCCACATTAGTTTATGTAAATCAGGCCTTTCCATTTAAGGATTTTGAGTCATTTTCATTCTTTGTAACTCCAGATTTTACTTACAGAACAAGAAGGAGTCTTGCAGTAATCTTTCTCATCTTCATATGTAAAAATTTGCTGTTTTTTACTCAAATGTGTCATTTTTGAGTAACTTTTCTTACATATATAGATGTGTTTTGCTTAAGAAATTGATTATATATCTAAATAAAGAAATGTTTCAGGAGTTTCTTCTGTGAAATGTCTTCTGTCTAAATAAAAGGGTCTCAGGCTCAGGGGTGGGTGCCACTGGTGGGGCACAGAGCCACTGCAGGTGGAGTGTGGACACCAAGGGTTGAATGACTGAGATTTCTGAAGGGAAAATAAACAGAGTGTTTGTGGATGCTGAGCTTTATTTCAGAGAAATTCAACCTGGATTCATTTTCAGTGATTGATGGAAAGTCGGGGGTGTGGGCTGTTTTTGGCTTTTGAAATACCTGAAAGAGTTTGAAACCACAGCTGTGAATGAATGTTCTGGAGGGGGTCAGGTTTGTGCTCACAGCCCGTTTCTCCTCCATCACCCTCTTTCTTGGACAAACAGCCCTTAGACAGCCTGGAGGTGTGTTTGGGGTCATTGTCCTGCTGAAACACAAATGATGGTGCCACTAAGCTCAGACCAGATGGGATGGCAGGTCTCTGCAGAATGCTGTGGTAGCCCTGCTGGTTAAGTCTAACTTGGATTTAGAATAAATGTCCAACAGCGTCACCAGCAAAGCGCCTGCATACCATCACACCTCCTCCTCCATGCTTCACGGTGGGAGCTACACATGTAGGAACCATCTGCTCACCTTTTCTGGATCTTACAAAGACATGATGGTGTTTGGACTCATCAGACCGAAGGACAGATTTCCACTGGTCTGATGTCCTTTTCTTAGAAGTTGCTTCTTTGCAGCAATTCGACCATAAAGTCCAGATTCACACAGTCTTCTCTGAACAGTTGATGTTGCTGCTTGAACTCGGTGAAGCACTTAGTGGGCTCTTATCTGGGGTGTTGTTAACGTGCAGTTTCTGATCCTGTGCATCAGAGGAACCTCTTTGTGTTCCACCTTTGAAGAATCTGAAATATTAAACATATTCTGGTTTGTTTAACACTTTTTTGTTCACTAAATAATTCCATATGTATTTCTTCATAATTCGGATGACTTTAGTGTTCATTTACAATTGGAAGGTGTGTCCAACCTTCCACCCTCCCATCATCTGTTCAGTTCATTTTTTAAAATCAAAATATCAAATTATATTTTACAAATGACAAGAAAATTCATTTCTAGCATTTGTGGCCTTGAATTTTATGATGGAGTATTTCAACATTGGGTGGTATCTATTCGTAGTATTAGCACATAGAAAATTTGGGGTGGGCGAGGTATGTGCTCTACTGAGTGCTCTTGTGCCACCTGAGGGAGTCACACCATCAGGTGAAGATCCAGAGCTTCACCAGAAGTCCAATCAACCCTTCTCCAAGAATCCTGATGAACTGAACATCCGTAGTATTATTAGTGTTTTATTAGGGAGAAACAGGATCATAGTGAGTTTTAGGGATTATTTTTTACTCAATAATAAAGGATAAAAATGTTTAAAGGTAAACTCCAGTAAATTAATTAGTAAACAGTGGATCAACCAAATAATAAACAATTAAATAATAAATTAGACAGAGAGCAACAGATCAGAAAGCTCTAGACTAACTTCTCTGTCTTAGTGCGTCTTATCTTGAGGCTCAGCCACAGAACGTACCATTAAAACATCACCAACGTCACCATGTTCTGTCATTAATCTGGACAAGATTGCTCAGTAGCAACCTTGGACAAATTAAAAACCTCAGGAAGATGTGCTTTATGACTCCACTGCTGATGAGAGGAATCTGGGTCATGAAAAACCAGCTTGAACGAGACTGAGTGACAAAGGCCAACTCTTAGCACCCAGAGATTGTTTACATATAGATAAGTGACAGTATAAAGATGTTATGGTTAGTCAGGAACATGGGCTCAGAGAGAGCACACACACAGGCTTGTCTCTTCTGGCTGTCCCAAACATGCATGTGTGATTTTTTCTGATCCTTTAATAAATTAAATGTCTTACTTTTTTAATTAAAGTGTTTCAGGTGTCCTCCTTCACAAACAAGCCTATTACCTGACGTCTTCCTGTATGTCTGTGTTCCTGTGTTTGTTTCCCCTCGTGATCTTGTCTTCCTGTGTCCTGACCCTTTTCCTGTTTAGTCTCCCTTCGCGTGGCTCCTTGGGTGGTGTTTAGGTTCCCTCTGTGTTTTTTCCAGTCCTCATCTTCTCTTTAGTCTGCGTCTGCATCACGGTGAGTCACTTCCTGTTTTATTTTGACAATCTCATGTTCCTTGTGCTTTGTGTTTAGTTTTGCTTCCTCTGTGTTATCAGGTTCATTTGTTTCACCTGTTGTTCCAGTTGTTTCCACTCTCCCTGAGTGTATTTAAGCCCTCAGTTTTCTCTCTTCCTTGTTGCAGTGGTGTCAGTGTTACCCCTCCTCTCTCTTTTTGCTGTGTGTTTGCAGTTTAGTGATTAGTTTCCTCCTTCCTCCCAGGCTTCATGTTTGATTTTTGCTGTGGCTGAGATTTTGGGATTTTGTGTTTTTTTTCTTTGTATTATTCAAGTCACCTGCAAATAAAGCAGTTTGTTTAGTTCCATCTCCTGCATTTAAGTAGATGGTGAATTATAAAACAGATTAATTATAGAAGTGATACACGAGTTTAAATGTCTTCACTCAATATGACCCTACAGTGCTTTTGTGATGTATCTGATAAGTCTGATCAGATGCAGCATCCTATCAGTGACTGTTATCCAAAAGGATATAATTTATAATTAAAATTTAATGTATTTATATGTGGTTTGACTGCTGTATTTTTTAAACAAAGTTCAAGACAAAGTTCATGTCATTCAGCTATGAGGATGGAGAGAAAGAAGAAAGAGGAAGAATCAGGACAGACGGGGGAGGCAACAGGATGATTTAATATTAAACAGAATTGTAGGAAAAGCTGTAACATGTGACATAAAATAAAAGCTGAAGTAGGGTTTGCTGTGTTTTTGTTGGGTTTTGTGCTCCTACAGAAATCCCTCGTGACAAAGTCTCAGTGCATATATGATGTTTATTCCAGGAACAATGTCAAACAGACGCTTCTGGAGCCGTCTGGGAGAGGGAAGCCCAATCGTTCTAACTCGTAAGACTGGCAAGAGTTATATAGCCAGCACCCACATTCTTGACCCTTGACCTTCTACCACATATAGTATTTTATGGAGAACCAGGTTCAACGGGCCTTCAGCTTGTTAATCTTTGAGGGTGCTAAAACTTTAACCTTTTTCCATTTTAATGAAAGCAAGACTGAGGCCATGATCCTTAGACCCAGTAGTTCACGCAGTACTGTGATATTGGACCTGGGCCCACTTGACCCTTATGTGAGGCCTGTGGTGAAAAACCTTGGTGTGAGGATAGACTGTGATCTAAAGCTGGAGAAACAGATAAACTCTGTGGTGAGATCAGGCTTTTACCAACTCAGTCTCATTTCTAAGGTCAAGCCCTTCTTATCTTTTAATAATTTTGAAAGAGTTATACACACTTTTATTTCTACTCAGTCTGACTTCTGCCCTGTACGCTGGTATAAAAGAGTCCTCTCTTTCACGCCTTTAACTTTTCCAGAATGCAGCCGCTCGCCTTCTTACTAGAACTCCTAAAACTTCCCTGTGCTCTCCTCCCTTCACGGGCTCCTTGTGCTTTTAGAATTAGCTTTCTCAGCCATAGCACCTAAACTCTGGAACAAGTTGCATGTGTGTTTGGTGTATTCATTTTATTTTATTTTCCCTATGTACAGCACTTTGGTCAACCCTGTTGTTTTAAATGTGCTTTATAAATAAATTGGATTGGATTGGAGGGATATTATAACTATGATATGCAGGATATCTTACTGTCCTTATAATATTACAATAGTTGATATTAAAATGAAATGTAATTTAAATAAGACTTCTGTTCAATTTATTCTTCCATCTAATGCTTTAAAAGGTCTGTGACACATGGAGCGTTTCCACACCATTAAGAGTATTTGGAGCTTCATCACTGATTTCATTTTTGTTGCAGATCATGAAGTTGCATTTTTTGGACATTGACAGCAGACTAATGAATCTGAAACCATTTGAAAATAACTTTTACTTATTTTAAACATTGCACTGAAGTTTTATAATGTACAAGATTATACAAGATCTACATAACTACAAGACCGGCATCATCAGCAAAAAAACAAAAATGACCTCACAGTTGTGTAAAAAAATGACATTAAATGAAGTGAAACACGTTTTAATAAGTTAATTATTTCAAAAGTACAAAAGTAAAAGTTTATTAACTGTAAAACAAAACTGTTAACAAAAGGAATTTAAATAGACATTTTTCTGTGTGGAGTTTGCGTGTTCTCCCTGTGTCTGTGTGGGTTTCCTCCCACAGTCCAATCACATGCACTTACTGAGGTTAGGTTAACTGGTCACTCTAAGTTTCCCATAGGTGTGAATGGTTGTCTGTCTCTCTGTGTTGGCTCTGCAACAGGCTGACGACCTGTACAGGTGTTCCCTGCCTCTCGCCCATTGACAGCTGGGATAGGCTCCAGCCCCCCCACCGCCCTGAACAGGGCTGCACTGGGACAAAAAATCAGCCCTGGCATTTTTGGCTTAGACCGGCCTGCAACTACCCAGCTAGCAAGCGAATGTTCAGAAGACGTTCACTGAACGTCCCCTGAAAGTCTAATGTTCAATGTTCAGCACATGACGTTCAGTGAACGTTCAGTGAACGTTCATTCATCATGGAAATTTTTTTGCTGTGCTTTTATTTCATCGGTTGTTATATCTTTTACATCTGCAGTGTTGTTAACAATATTTTTTCACCAAATTTCCATTTTTTCTCTTGGTGCACCCCTGACGTTCTCTGAACGTCCTGTGAACGTTTGGAAATAATGTCTGTTTCTGTAAAATGTGGCTTATGTAAATGTTAGCATGTAATCTTCTTAAAATATTTAAGATATATGCAGAAATATATGCACAAATTTATAAAATAAAACAGTTATTACAATTACAAGTACATTAAAATACAACTAAAATACAACTGTACAACTTAAGGCCCTTTCACACGGATGCGTAAATTCCGTGCGAATGTTTCGTGCGTTAAAAATATTTTTCGGACTTGCCTGTTCTTAATGCAGCCACGGCAATGCAAAACATCACCAGTTTTTCACCTGTCCCTCAGCAACCAAATACCGTACGTTGCCATATAATTATGTGATTGGCTGTTGTGCTCCAGTTTTCCATCCAATAGGGAACAAGATCGTGTTTTTTTTTGTGTGTGTGTGTTTGTTTGTGCTACCAAGAACTTCCTGCCCTTCTCCTGCACACAAACACGAGGATAATATACAGGAAAAGACATGGCATGATTTAAAAAGTGGTACGTAGTTTGAAGTCTGCATTTCAACTATTAATTGAAATCAGCGAATCTGTGTCCTGCTGTTACGTCATCTGAAGTCGACGATATCATAAACTGATCCGTCGGCGCCTGTGTAGGGGTGAACTAAATATAAAACGCATCAATTCAGGTAATGCTTTTAAAAAAACACAAAACCATGATTAGTTTTAATTGTGTTTATTTAGCAATCTGTACTTTTCCCGTTTTCTTCCTGTACCTCACAGTTACCAGGTTTGAATTTCGCGCATAACAAACAACGCGATTACGTAGGAAGTGACGTGGTATCAGGCGCCAACCGCCATCAGACTCACAAGAACGAGATCGAACAACGCTATTCCGCCATTTCTTCGCACGACTACCAGTGAACGTCCAACAATTACGAGCTCCAGAAATATTCCTTTATTTCAACGGATACCGACCAAAACTAAAGTGTTAGGTAAGTTTATTTATCACTGTTTGTATTTTGATCAAAAACATAGTCATTAGGACGTAAAGTAAAATTTATTACGGTAAATACCATGCTTTGTTTGAAAACGATGGCCACCGCGGCTGAGCTGCGTTGTAAGTAGTACTCATACATTTATGTCCATACGGTTTACAACCTGAATTTTGACTTAAGCATGCATGTAATTTGTGCATTGATGCTTAGTCAGGCTTAGAGACTTTTAAATTTTGTGCTTGAATCTTTATTTTATAGCACATTCCTGTTGTGTTATTAGATCTTTGGCTGAAAAGATGGCTAAAAACAAAGTGGAAGTCAGTGACCCATCTGAGTGGAATGCATATGAAATCAAGATTCTGTACCGCCATGGTAAGTAGTGCTATTCAAAAATCAAAATATTTTGATAATTGATTGCTTTGTTCTTTAACCATAACAACATTTCTCCTTCAAAAAATGTTAATGAGTTTACCTTCTACATTGGCCTAGCCGAGCATTTGTGCATAATTTCTTTGGAACATATGACAAATAAACTAATGATTACTTTTTATTTAAATTATCTTTCAGACGACTACCTGAAAGCACGACAAAAGTGTCGCTTGGCCGAGGATGTTTCAAACCTAGAAACAGAAACGGAACCAGAAGCCCAGGAGGGTAGGGGTAAAAGAAAAAGAAAGTAGGTAGTTAATGAGATGTGTCACATGGAGCCATTTAAACCTCTCATGTCTGTAAATAAGTTGTAGTAATTTCTTATGGAATGTCTCTTTCTTACAGGCGAATTAACATTGATTTTGAGAGTGAGGACGAGGAAAGACAGTCGAGGAAAAACCTTCCTAAACCACCAGCTCCCCCTAAACCACCTGCGGTGCCCATCATCAGAAGTCACCAAGCGACATCATCTACCACCAGCAGCCACTTTCATAACACATCAAACACAGTTACCATCGCCACCCGCCACCCATCTGCACCTACTGGGCATATCATTCATCCATTCGCTACGCCCACCAACTCCATCCAAACTGAAACGGGATCTGGAACGAGAACTCCTCTATCAGGTAAATGTGACAAACAAAGTACACACAAGAAGTGAGGACACTTCTAGTGAGTGCACTATCATGTCATATAATACGTTATAAATATAAAGCATTTCTGTAAATGAATATCAAAAGGGTAGGGCAATGGTGAATTAATTGTGTGCTTTTAAACAGAAACATGATTCCTTGTTGCCTAATTGAAACTAGGTAATAATTACTTACCAACTGATATTTTATGTTTCTCTGATCTTTTATCATTCTTTTCAGAATACAACTTTCAGCTTAAAGTTTTTAGGGCCATAGAGGAGGTCAAGGCCATAGCCCTGAACAATGCCAAGATGCTGCAAGCACTTCTGACCCAACAGGCTGCTAATAATTCTGTGGAAGAGCTGGACCCATTGGATGAGCTCGCGCTTCCAGCCTCCAGCTCAGAAGACTTAGAAGCTCTGAACCGGGCACTTGAGTCCGGAGCAGTCAGAAAAAAAGTGGTATGCGTAATTTATTGACTTCTGTCTTGTACAATAAGTTCAATAAAGCTGGATACTGTATGGCAGTCAAAATGAGCCTTTACCTTCTGTGTAAACAGTGACTTTTAAATTTTTTGTATTTCACATTTTAGGTGCACCATCTGGCAGTCATTGGAGGAAGGGATCTGAGAGCTGCTGTTTATAATATTTTGCCAAAAATTGTCACAAACCGCCTTGCAGAACAATACAGCCTCTATGGACGGAAAGGCAAAAAGAATTTCTCTGCTCACAAGCACTTGGTGGCCGTGATATTTAGTAAGTACTAAAAGGTCAGAATTTAGACTGAAGCTTTAGCCATTGTGCACTATTCTCTATAGCCCATGAAAATCATATTGTCTGGCCTCCTGACACCAACCACAGTACTCCAATTCACACTTCCAATTCTTTTTTGTCTGTATATTTTTCAGGGGCTGTACGAAAGAACCAAGGGTCAGATACTCTGAGTGATACTGAGATCCAGGCTGTGTTGGGAGATTGGCTGAAACATGCGAAGTGTCGTAAAGACAAGTCAGCCAATCGAGGACAGGACAGGACTGATGAGGAGGACGAACCCTAAATCGGGACTATGCAGCTGCAACATTGCTAGTTTGACCTGTTTCTCTGTACTAACAAGTGTTCTACTGTAGAGTACAAGACGTGTTTTTGTTTAGTAGTGTTTAGTGGTGATCCAAAAGCATTGTTTATCATACTAGAAAACGTACATGTATATAGTAACAACAAAATTAAAGCATAATTGTTTATCAAATCATTGCATTGCCTTGGTTGTTATTAATGCTTTGATCTTATCTAGGCCTGCACTTCACACTAGTTTCAGGCAAGCACGTAGGGTCGAACATGGAAAACATTTGCAAGTATTTTGCAGTCTTGAATTATGCAGTTAAAATTTTTTAACATTGATTTTTCTTTAAATGGAATCATAGATCATTACAAATTGAACTGTGCACATAAATCTAAAAATTTTGTGGGAAATAGCTTATTCTGCAAAAAAAATAAAATAAAACTGCAGCAAAATTCTTCCCTACCGGTTAAATTAAATTGTTTTTTGCTGAGTGTTAATTTTAAGTGGCTGGAATCTATATTCACTTTTGATACAAGTGCGGATGAATCTCACTGGAAAATGGAGGACATATGTTCACAGGTAAACCTTAAAAATACATTCAACATGCCATGTTGAAAATATCAAAAGTATAACGGTCACTGAACATCCTCACAGACGTTCATTGAACGTTCAGTGAACGTTGTCAGTGAACGTTCACCAGACGTTCAGTGAACGTTCATGAGACGTTCAGTGAACGTTGACGGTGAACGTTCACTGAACGTCATATGGTGTTGCAGATTTACGTCTGGTGAACGTTGTCAGTGAACGTTCACCAGACGTTCAAGGAGACGTTCACTGAACGTTGTCTGAACGTTCATTGCTAGCTGGGTATGTCTTAAAAGCATTTGACACTGTCTTACTCTTATTCAATGTCAGCATAACTTTTGCTAATAATTCTTTTTTACACTTACTTTAGTAATGCTTAAATTGCAAAGCTTTTACTTATAATTTAGCAGTTTTAAATTATTCACTGTTATTTCACCTGTTTGAGTGCTTTTTAAAACATGTTTAACCAGCATAGAGGCTACAAATTCAAACTACCATGCAGCCTTTAACCTAAGTATCTAAAATGCTGTGATGTAGCCTAAAATGGACACTTGCTGCTCATCCAACACTTCTCGGCCTTGACTGTTTGCTATTTTATCAGATTAAGGTGCTGTGGCCGCCAGATTTTGTGAAGTATGCAAATACCAATAAATATTGATACTAATCAATTGCCATTGCTCATCATTCTGATGTAATAGAGCTTAGAACTTTACCTCCATCACCTCAAAGTCCCTGTGTAACGTTACTACCTGCTTACGTACTACACTTTCCCGCTCACTCTATCCCTCGGTTTCCCTTTCCAAAGCCTGCATGTCTGGCTGCTCCTCTGGCTGCTGCTGCTGTCTTCACCTACTGCAGAACACAGCAGGATGCATCACTGTTTCAGCCTTTGCAGTTCAATTTTATTTATACAGCGCCAAATCACAACAAACAGTCACCTCAAGGCACTTTATACTGTAAGGTAAAGACCCCACAATAATTACAGAGAAAACCCAACAGTCATCCTAATCTTAAAAATAGAGAGGGTGTCTGTCTCCTGAATCCAAGCTGGAAGCTGGTTCCACAGAAGAGGGGCCTGAAAGCTGAAGGCTCTGCCTCCCATTCTACTCTTAAGTATCCTAGGAACCACAAGTAAGCCAGCAGTCTGAGAGCGAAGTGCTCTGTTGGGGTGATATGGGACTATGAGGTCTTTAAGATAAGATGGGGCCTGATTATTCAAGACCTTGTATGTGAGGAGAAGGATTTTAAATTCTATTCTAGATTTAACAGGGAGCCAATGAAGAGAAGCCAATATGGGAGCAGTGTTAATTTTGACAGCAAATTTTGATTTAGTGTTAGTCATAGTCTTTTGACGAAAATGTAATTTAGTTTTAGTCATAATTTAGTCATCTGAATAGTTTTAGTTTTTGTCGATGAAATTATCATAGTCGACTAAATCTACAGTTGATTCAGTCGACTAAAATATAAAGTGTGTAAAATGTAAATGCTTTTTCTTCAGTTCCCTTGAATTAATCATTATACACACACAAAATTAAACATTTATTAAAAGTTATGGAATATTATTAATAATATTAACATTAGTGTTTCACCTGCTTCCCACACACCTGATCATTAACACCACCTTACTGAGATAATCCGAGCGTTTTACAGCAGGACGCTCTGAAAGGTACAGGGCAGTGTTCAGGACTAAGATTATAAAGGCTAATCCACCGCGGTGTGGAGATTTGCTCTAAACACAAACTGGGAAAAACACTTTACCCTGCATGACATTAAAATGCTGACCTTTGCATGGAGATCTGGGTGACTGGTTTGCAGATGTTGTTTAAGATTTGTCGTGTTTTTACCCGAGATAGTCGCCCCACATGGTTTACACATCGTTTTGTTTGTCAAAGGACAAATGTGTCCATACATCGGCTCTTCTCTTTCTCCCTGCTGACATTGTTTACATAACTTAGTTCTATCAGAAGTAACGACCAATCACAGGCTAGTTTGGTTTTCCCGGGTTTAGAGCAAATTTGTGCAACTGTGCGTTTGATTGGATGTTTTCCTAACTTGTCCCGCCCTGTTACAAAACTAAATAAGTTCTGATTGGATGTCGTCCCTGCCAAGCATTTTCGTCTCGTTTTCATTCGTTGATGAAAGTGTCAATTGTTTCGTCATCATTTTTATCCTTTTAGGTAGTTTTTATTTAGTTATCGTCTCGTTATCCTCATGAAAAAAAGGGTCGTTGATGAAAAGTATGAAGAAAATATTTCGTCAGCAAAATTAACACTGAGTGGGAGAAATCTGCTCTCTTTCTAGTCTCTGTCAGTACTCTAGCTGCAGCATTTTGGATCAGCTGAAGGCTTTTCAGGGAGCTTTTAGGACATGATAATAATGAATTACAATAGTCCAGCCTAGAAGTAATAAATGCATGAATTAGCTTTTCAGCATCATTCTGAGACAGAAATATTAGAGCACAGCCTACTCATTAAATTAGTGTTGTTACAAGTATACAAATCTGGACAGTTAGAATAGTCTCTTCTTTCTTTTAGGAAATTGGCATATGTAAAAAATTAAAACAAACCAAAAAAGTTTCATGACAAAGTGGGCGAGCTTGGGGGCCCCCTGGTGGTCAGGGGGCCCCATGCAGCCGCATATGTCTCCTATGCCTCGGCCGGCTCTGCCTACAGCAGCTGTTGCTGGAGCATTGCTGTTACAGAGGACGCGGAGGCTACAGCAGCGAACATGTCTGTGATCTTTACACATTTTGTAGCATCTACAGCAACACTCTTCAATTTCTTCTCACGTAACTTCTCCGCGCTCCCTTTCTGCCGCTTTGGTTTCTCCATATTGCCTCTCTGTTAACATATGCGCTCAACACTGACACTTCCAGGAAGGGGCACCACGCAGAGAAAGGGTGGGGCCACTTTCATCCTATATCCTGATTGGTTCAATCCACTGTCTATATTGAAGATGGGCCAATGGGCCGCGCCCTCTAAATTGTGGGCCTGTCTCTTAGAAAGTAATTAAGGAAAAAAAAAATCCCCTGAGGACTCCCCGGTACACCCGATTACCAGTCCAGCCCTGGCCCTGAACGGGACAGGGGGAAGAGAATGGATGGATGGATTCTTTTTTTTTTTTTTTTGAGAAATTGTATTACATTTACAGATTTCTATCAAGTAACAGTCATTATTTTCACTCCACCTGCCTCCATTCTGTGAGCTTCTTTAGTCTACCTGGTCACCCAAGCAGACTAAACTGTCTGAAGGACCAGGTACATCACTGAAAGGTGGAACTTTGCTGGAGAAATGGACCATATTCTTCTCAAAAAAATCCTCTCATTTACCCATTTTACTCAAGGAGTCATGACAAGAGCAGGTTGAATATTTATCAATTACTGTTTCAATTTAGGATGTGGTGGTCTGCACAGTTGCCTCACAGCAAGAAGGTCCTGGGTTAGAATCCACCATCTGACCTTTTTGTGGTGTTTGCATGTCCTCCCTTTACTCCACAGTCTAAACACCTTCAGTTAGTGGGGTTAATTAATTTGTAATTCTAAATTTTGGTGTTAATGTAAGAGTGAATGATTATCTGTCTGACTGTGTTAGCACTGTGACAGCCTGCCAGCCTGTCCAGGTTGTACAGCACCTCGCTCCCTTTGGCAGCTGGGATGGGCTCCACCCCCCTCCCACAATCCTGAATTAGATACCTGAAGAAAATGGATTGTACCATATTGGAATTGACAAATTACAGCTGCAGCTGATAGGATTGAGTGTGCCTAAAGATGATAAAATGTGAAAGTGCTGCTGTACAAGGCTGATTTAGTTCAGTTTGTTTAGTTCAGTAGGACCAAAGTACAAAGTCATATTTACTGTTGGAAAACAAACTATATTTGACTTTCTTCTGGTACAAAGTCATATGACCATAAATAAAGAGGCCAGTGCGACTGTCAGTGGACTTACGAGAAGCTCGGAATATCCATGGGTTCATATTAGGTGAACAGATCTGAGGATGGAATCTGACAAGGGGGAGTCGAGCCCCACCTGCTCCTTCAGACAAACACTGAGCAAAAAACAGGAGATGATCAGAGCATCACAGAAACATCTGCCTGGACAACATGTGTTTGTGCTGCTGTGGAGCTCAGGTAGGACTCTGCATTACAATTCACTAATTTGATTTGACAACAAACACACACACACACACACACACACACACACACACACACACACACACACACACACACACACACACACACACAGATGCAGCAGTTTGTAACCATCTGCATGCATTCACCCACCCATATACACCCACAAACAAAGATAATGACAAATGCACAAAGACACACATCCCGGACAAGGTGTAAGAAATAGGGGGGCAGGATGACCCAACTTGATTCGACGTGTATGTATTTATGTTTATGAATGTATGAGGTGTATAGGGTGCTGCTGAAAGTGAGGGGACAGTTGTGCCCATGAGCCCCAACTGCTAGTCGTCATAAATTATCCACATGTGGGGCCACCTCAGCAGCCCTATCTGGGTAGCATGCCTGCCCCCCAAGGTCCTGTGTGTATCAGGATGTGTTGTGAATTATAATGACTTGTGAAAAGCTCAAATAATAAAGTGCACTTTAAAAGGACAAAAATGCAAAATCCACTTTTTTAGCCCTTAAATACATTTTTTTGTGTGTGTGTAGGAGTGCAGAAAATTTAAATGTATTCTCTCCTGGTGCTGTGTAGATATCTTTATATACTTTTTGGGTCATATTTTTCAGTCTGTTCAGTTTTCTCTATTCCCTGTTACGTTTTCTTGTCTATTATGTCACAGTATTTGCTGTCGAACTGTTAAACAAGGTCATGCACTCATGAATCCACCATTTTATTCTCTCAGCGATTTTGTAGTCCAAGTTCAGTTATGCCAAAGTTGCAAGTTGACAAGTCAAAATGTTCCGTTGCTGGGTGTATTAACCCACACGAATCCTTACATCCCCCCCCCCCCCCCCCCCCCCCCCGGCATCAGAGCCTCTTTGAAGTGCTTGTTTCTCTGATAATCATATCGTTGCTATCAAACTACAAAAATGGCCGAACGTGGTGGAGTGGAATGCTCTGCAACCTGGAGGGGGGGTGGGATGTGAAATGTCTCATTCACATTTAAAGAGACTGCACCAAAACAAGTCGGTCTGTGTGTGTGTGTGTGTGTGTGTGTGGGGGATCAGGTGAGGGAGCAGCAGTTTCCCACATGGGACTCAGGACTCAGGACCACTCTGTGTGTGTGTGTGTGTGTGTGTGTGTGTGTGTGTGTGTGTGTGTGTGTGTGTGTGCGCGCGTGTGGACGGCTGGGCTTGGGTCTGTGGCTTGTGGGACACATTTGCGGAGGGCGGGAGTTACCCCTCCCTACCGCTCCATGCTGCTCCCCACTGATCATCACTGCCACCCCTGGGGTGTGGGTGCCCGTGGGTCCCGGGGTGCATAGCCAGATGTCTTGGCATGGTTTTTGACCTGCTCCCTTGGTGGCTGTGGTCTGGGGGTGGCTTGGGCCTCTTTGGCGGGGGCAGGGGTTGTCTCTGCCAGGTGTCGGGTTGTTCTCGCTTGGGGCCACATGCTCGGCTCGTGCTGGGGGTGCTGGCCTGCGGGAGGGGGTGGGCTGCTTATTGCCTCTGGCTCTTTGGACTCTTGCCCTTTGGCCGTGGGGGCTCCGTCTAGGGTCTCCCTCCTTCCTCCTCTGGGGTGTGCATGCGGTTGCCATCAGGTGGCCTCAGGTCTTCTGAGCTCCTAGTGGGCTGTGAATGGCCTGGGTCTGGATCACGGGGGGCATGGTTGCTGTTTCTTGCCCTTATTATTGAGTACATTCACACTAAGAAATAGAGGGACAAGAATGGACCTAAAAAGGTGCAAAGGCTTTGTCACTCCAGCTGTACCCTAGTGGAGTACAACATTGTACCTCTGAACCTCAGAATAATTTTGTACCTTATTGTCTATACCTAAGAACATTTCTGCACCTGTAGTGACAAATATGTTCCTTTATATACAGGTACAAAACTGTACCCATTATAAAGGTACAAATTATGTACCTGATAAGGTACATAATTTGTACCTTATCAGGTACAAATTATGTACCTGATAAGGTACACCTGCACAGTAAAATCCTGAGTGTCAAATAAGCAGTGTCAGAACATGTAAACTCTATAAGAGTCAATTCAACAGCAGTGAGTGTAAAATGCCTGCTTATGTTGTGCAGTGTTGGTGTAAATATTCAGAGTTAAAGTAGGTTTTTTAAAAATAACTGTTTACAGTGTAACTTGTCAAGTGTTAAAGGAAATGCACTCGGTCAGAGTTAATAAAACACTATAATGCAGTGTTAATGAAAATTCTCCAAATTGAGTGTAAAAAAAGTACTCTGAAAAGCTCCACCCCCTTCCACTTCATGCCAGACTGAAGAGAATTTTATCGGCGCCATCTTCAACTTCTCCGCCTTGCTGGAAAAGTCTCGGTAAGTTTGCACAATTTTTCATTTTTTTCCTGAATTTTCACTGTTGTTACACTCAAAGCAGCATATTAAAATAGCAAGGTTCTTCAGACAGAAAAAATATGCTTTTCACGAGACAGATGTGCGAGGAGTTGTTAGCTAGCTTAAACCTTCAAAATGTTATCCTATTTAGCATTAAATAAAGATGGCATTTTAGAAAATTGCATTAACGGGTCACTATGCTTCCAAACGTTGATAGGAACCTATAAAATATACTTTGGGGCTGATTTTGGGAATTGATTTTATACACCTGCCTCGAGCAATTCAAACCAAGTTACATGCGCAAACCCCGGGTTAAGTTTTTAATTTGCCTCGGGGGAAACTCCTTCTGCGGGAGCTGCGGTTCCTCTGAAAAAGCATGAAATGTATCGTCGGTGTTAATTAAATCTCAGCTATTTCTACTTTTTAATGGTATTTTATTAAAGTTATGCTTGTTACTACCGGACGTTTTTCAACGGACATGAAATAGTCCTCAGATAAATACCAAATAAGCACCTACATTTGTGGTTTGATTAAAGTAATTCATGAGGAAAAACAGTGTTTTAGTCGTTGATCGCCAGGCGCTGCGCCTTGCTGAAACGCCCTTGCACCGGGCTGAGGAAATCTGTTTACTTTCGTAACTCTGCTGTCACAGCATTTAGCAAACAGGAGCGCACCCAGCGGACTCAGCACTGGCTAGATCGCTGCTACAGTATTATCGCTGCTTGCTTCATATCAGTCTGTCTGCACACACCTAAAGAGGCAGAGCCCTTACTGAGACGTGAGCTCAGGTGGAGCAAAAGGAGACGTTTTTCTAGCATCCAAAAGAAGTCCCCCGTAACCACCCACTATTAAATCTTTACTGGGAAATAGCTGAAGGTCCTCCATCAACCACCTGATCAGCAAGTAAAGAAAAAAGAACTGTAGCTGTAGCTTGTAGCTGCTCCATCCACCCTGTTTGTTTCACACAGGGAAAAAATGCAGTACAGAAGTTAAAATATGCAGATGAACTGTAATACGAAAAAAGTACTTCTTATCCAATTATATGTTTGGTCACAATCCAATCCTAATATCAAATCTTTAAAAAAATTAAATCAAAGAAGTTAGTTTGTGATCATGAGTTGATCACACAATCCAGTAAGATCTTTGTTTTTTAAATTAATAACCTCTTTAAACATACCTGCCCCTGAAATAAAGGCCTGGAGATGAATTGGCTTTGTGTTATGTTGCAGTAAGCTCTTTTTCCATATGTTTAGATTGATCAAGACTTCATTCTGGAATTTGGAGAAGATGTGCTTCCAGGTTTTTGGAGAGGTTAGTGCCAACATTTTTTTCCCCATTTAACTGCAAACATTTGCTTTATATTGGAATACTTTTGTTTTTACTTTAAATAATTTTTCAACATGGTGTTGTATGGTTTGCAGTGATTATTTTCAATGTGTTTTTATTAATTTTCCTGAGTGATGTACTTCTTGTCCTATTGTTTTCTGTGCTCAATTAATAGAATGCCTTTTACTTTAGGTGGCCGACTGTTTTCAAGCAGAAAGTTATCCAGCAGAGCAAGACTCTCCCTACCTCAACCGACCTTGAAGAACTGATCTACTGTGCTGAAGGAACTTCAAGTGAGGAGGAACTGGATGAGACCCTTACCTCTGGTAGTTTAAATTATGTTCTGTAGGACTTAAACTTTTCTTTTAAAAGTATTAACAGTAGGTGGGGGAATAATAAAGAATTTTTGATTTAATTTAAGTTTTGGCTTTAAAGGAATAGCCTTCTTGAATTTTTTTTTCCTTTATTTTCACGTTCTGTGTTATTTCTGTTCTCACAGGCTGGGGCAGCGATCTTGCTTCCATCATTCTCCTGTTCCACCTGATTTCTCCTTCCTGTCAGGACCACAAAAGACCTGGCAAGGTTTCTCCATCCCAGGATGAGAAGCACCATGTCGTCTTCCGGAAGGTTTGTAATGTATGTTAATTTTTGCCACAACTATTATCTGTTCCCTTTCTCATCTTTTGCTATGATTCTTGTCATATATGAAATGGATTCTGTTTTAAAATGATATGGAACCAAATTTATTATGTATTCTTCTGTTTGGGGGCAGAGAGTGTTGGTTAGGTGTTGATTTGAACTTTGACGGGGAAAGCTTGTAGCAGTTTTTGACAGAAAATTTCAATCCCACTTATTTTCCTTTTTTTACTTCATATTTTTCATACTTAGAGTGGAACAAGCGTCCAGGAACATGTTGATGCCATCAACTCCACTACGCAACCCTACCCACTTGCTGTTGGGACAAAGACCATCCACGAGTTCTTCATTGTTCTGGACAAGCAGGTCGTACCATGCAAGTCAACCAGCTCACTTGGAGCTTTGATGAACTTTTTAACGTTTACTTTGTATTTGGAACTGTTTATAATCAAATGTTCCACAACATGTACGTCTTGGAACTTGGAGAATTAAAGCAAGTTGCTGAAATTGCTTCAGAACTTTGTAGTGAACTCTCTCCATGTCAAACACAAAATGACTTTGAACTGGGGCTACAGAATTTTATTGGCAACAACAGCAACATATTCCTAATTGTGACTGGTAATCTAAAGATCTAATTTGAAAAGCTTTTGTGTAATTTTTAGCAAAAAATTTTACGTGACCTTAAGAAAATGGGTACTTTTAACTTTATCACTGACCAATTGATATTTGTTTGTTAAAAACAGCACTAATGTCAAGTTCTTCAAAAAATATGTGTTTCTTAGATAAATGAATAAAGATGTTCCAGTAAATTCACATTGTCTTAGAAAAGATTTTTCTTTGTAATCAAACTGAAAATGCAGAGAAACCTTTAAGTGCATTTTATTTTTGTACTGAACTTAATAAATTAATAAGACAAGGAAGATGGGTTCTTTTTGTGCTACAAACATTTTTGGCTGTATGTCGGTAAGAAATATTAACAATAGGTTTAGAAAAACAGTATATAATTGTGTACATTTTTTTAACACTGACTGGATTAGTTACAGATTAACACTGTGTTTAGAGTTAAATTTAATTAACAGAATCTTACACTTAAGAAAAAATTGTAGGAGTTGATTTAGACTAACACTTGAAAAGTAGCAGTGTCATATTTAAATAACACTGTGAGTGTTATTTATCTCATAGAGTAAAAGTATATTAACACTGTGAATGTTGATTAAATTTTACTCTATAACTAAATTTTACTCCAATCAGAGTAAAATCAACTCTGAAAATGTAACACTGAGCTCAGTGTAATTTTAACACTGTACAGGGCGGGACCATATGTTCACTGGCTCAGTGTTAAAATTGACTCTTTTAGTGTTGCATTAACACTGCCCATTTTACTGTGTGGAGAGACAAAGCCTATTATTTTTGTCCTTTCTCCCCTTTGTTTCTCCCCCACCCCTTTTTTTCTCTCTCTCTTTTTTTATCCCTCTTGTTCTTACCCCTTCCTTATTGCCTGTCAGGCCAGGCATAAATAAATAAAAAAATAAATAAAAACACAAACATTAACAAGAATAGCTTATAGAAAACTTATAGAGCTGTTGTTTTAAAAGCAAATATGTTTGGTACATCAATGCATTCGGATCATCGTTCTGATTGCCTGCCAGACATGACAGGCTTAAAAAAAAGAGAGTGGGTCTGTGGAGCTACAATAACGAGGAATTCAGACCAAAGCATTGCAGTTGTACTTTATATAGACCACAAGTGTATGATTTACATGTGAAAAGGAAGGATTTAAAATCATGATACGTCTCCTTTAAGAGATTCACAAACACACAAGTTAGATCTATAAAATATTCATGCATCTGGGTCCTTTCCTGTTGGGTGGCCTGGAGCCTATCCAAGATGGCTGTGCTGGCCCACAGTGGGTGAACTGAGGGCAGGGCAAACCCATACTTATCTCACGTGGACCCAAGTGGGTGTGCTTTGCAGTTTTGCCCTTTATGGCCACCATATGGGTTTTCTGTAGGCAAGCCCATTATGGGTTTCCCATAGAAAACCCTCAATGCCCCCCCCCATGGGTTAGCCTATGCAAGGCCCATACAGATTACTTGCAGGAACCTCCATGATGTTTTTCTGTGAACATACTTCACCCACAGCTACTGCAGGCCTGCAATAAAATATTGTACCTGGGGATGTGACTACAGTGCCTTGCGAAAGTATTCGGCCCCCTTGAACTTTTCAACCTTTTGCCACATTTCAGGCTTCAAACATAAAGCTATAAAATTTTAATTTTTTGTGAAGAATCAACAACAAGTGGGACACACTCGTGAAGTGGAATGAAATTTATTGGATGTGTCAAACTTTTTTAACAAATAAAAAAACTGAAAAGTGGGGCGTGCAATATTATTCGGCCCCCTTGCATTAATACTTTGTAGCGCCACCTTTTGCTGCAATTACAGCTGCAAGTCGCTTGGGTCTCTATCAGTTTTACACATGGAAAGACTGAAATTCTTGCCCATTCTTCCTTGCAAAACAGCTCGAGCTCAGTGAGGTTGGATGGAGAGCGTTTGTGAACAGCAGTCTTCAGCTCTTTCCACAGATTCTCGATTGGATTCAGGTCTGGACTTTGACTTGGCCGTTCCAACACCTGGATACGTTTATTTGTGAACCATTCCATTGTAGATTTGGCTTTATGTTTTGGATCATTGTCTTGTTGGAAGATGAATCTCCGTCCCAGTCTCAGGTCTCTTGCAGACTCCAACAGGTTTTCTTCCAGAATGGTCCTGTATTTGGCTCCATCCATCTTCCCATCAATTTTGACCATCCTCCCTGTCCCTGCTGACGAAAAGCAGGCCCAAACCATGATGCTGCCACCACCATGTTTGACAGTGGGGATGGTGTGTTCAGGGTGATGAGCTGTGTTGCTTTTATGCCAAACATATCGTCTTGCATTGTGGCCAAACAGTTCGATTTTGGTTTCATCTGACCAGAGCACCTTCTTCCACATGTTTGGTGTGTCTCCCAGGTGGCTTGTGGCAAACTCTAAACGAGACTTTTTATGGATATCTTTGAGAAATGGCTTTCTTCTTGCCACTCTTCCATAAAGGCCAGATTTGTGCAGTGTACGACTGATTGTTGTCCTATGGACAGACTCTCCCACCTCAGCTGTAGATCTCTGCAGTTCATCCAGAGTGATCATGGGCCTCTTGGCTGCATCTCTGATCAGTCTTCTCCTTGTTTGAGATGAAAGTTTAGAGGGACGGCCGGTCTTGGTAGATTTGCAGTGGTCTGATACTCCTTCCATTTCAGTATGATTGCTTGCACAGTGCTCCTTGAGATGTTTAAAGCTTGGGAAATCTTTTTGTATCCAAATCCGGGTTTGAACTTCTCCACAACAGTATCTCGGACCTGCCTGGTGTGTTCCTTGGTCTTCATGATGCTCTCTGCGCTTTGAACAGAACCCTGAGACGATCACAGAGCAGGTGCATTTATACGGAGACCTGATTACACACAGGTGGATTCTATTTATCATCATCAGTCATTTGGGACAACATTGGATCATTCAGAGATCCTCACTGAACTTCTGGAGTGAGTTTGCTGCACTGAAAGTAAAGGGGCCAAATAATATTGCACGCCCCACTTTTCAGTTTTTTATTTGTTAAAAAAGTTTGACACATCCAATAAATTTCATTCCACTTCATGATTGTGTCCCACTTGTTGATTCTTCACAAAAAATTAAAATTTTATATCTTTATGTTTGAAGCCTGAAATGTGGCAAAAGGTTGAAAAGTTCAAGGGGGCCAAATACTTTCGCAAGGCACTGTATTGTAGAGCAGATGAGACCATAAAAGATGTTTTATTACATTGAAATATGAGGCTGAGAGGAGGCGACAGATTGGAAAAAAAATCGGGATTTGAGGTTTTTGTTATGCTTTTATCCATCAAGCAAAAGATCTCTGTTTGAGCTTTTGTAGAGACATAATTCCTTTGGAGGTTGCTCCAGGACATCTGGTGTAAAAATGTGCCAAATCAAATATATGGAGACCCTTCGTGAATAAGACAGCGGCTAAAAGAAGCTTCTTTTTTTTTTTTTAACAAAATCATGGTCCACACTCTATGCCAGTTGGTGGCAGTAATGTGGGCCTCTCTCTGCTTTGTGCCCTGTGTGGCTCTATCCCCCCATACATACACCAGTATGGCCCTCAAGGGGACCTATGTGGTGGGTAGAGTGAATGACAGTGTAAACTGTGGACATGTTGCCAGTCCGTCCGGGACTTGTATTCTGTGTTTTCACTTGTCATCTCAAACTAGTAAAATGAGCCCAGACATGCTGACTGCAGGCAAAATGATTTTTCTTTCATGCACTCCTCAGGAATCCAGGCTTTTGAAAAAGGCATACAAAAAGGTAAATACAGCGATCAAAGAAATAAAGAACTGCAGAAGCAGAATTAGCAGTTATGTTTGATTTGGTGGGAGGAGCCAGTCGCTGTGCAGGAACACTGGAGCTGAAACATCTGGCAGAGTGGAGACCAGCTGTTGTCTTTCCATGGACCCCAAAGTCAGTTGCTGTTGTCTGTGGACATCTGGACTGTGGCTCTGCTGTTTCTGTAGGAAAAAAAAGAGCAAACCTCAAGCAGATCTATGTGGTGGATCAATGGTGGCTGTGTGCAGTATGCATCTGCTCTGTGGAGTATCTGTGTGCTTCCAGATCCCTTTCCCTTCATCATGGATCTAACGTGCTCAGGTGAAACCATTTGTGACATCATACATAGTAGGTTGACACAGGTACTGCACTCCTTGGAAGGAAGTATCTTTGGAGCATTTGGAGCACAGTTTCATTCTGGGTAACAGATCTTAGAAAAATTGGAAAGGTTTAAAAGTGCTGAATTTCTTTCTGGGGATGGTCTTCTATGCTAGTCACAGTCTGTCAATAACAAACACAATGTTCAAATATATGGGTGTAAATAAGTGCACTTGGCAACAGGACACAGGTTTGATGATGAATTTTGTAATTTTATCATCCGTTTTTGAAAAGTCGGATGGTGTGAAGAGCACATCCTGGTGGTGAGTTTGATCAGGTTACTGGGAAGGATGCTGGTTATGCCTGATGTGCCCAAACGTACAGTGAGGTTGTGCTGGGAGCGTCTAACAGAGGTCCTGGTCTGTGAGATCTTCAATTCGCACCCCTGGAGATCTTCAACAGCGGGAGGATTACACGGGAGGATTGGGATATTGTGTCTGAATGGAGCATGTTCTGCATTGCTGAGGTGGTTATATGGAGCTGTGGCTGCAAGACGGTTGGTGCCTGCCATGGCAACAATCCCTGAACCAGAGGGTGGACACCAGAGGGGAAGGGAGCTGAAAAGGTGACGGAGTCTTATTAAGACTGGCTGGCTGAAACCAGAGAGTGTAGTCCAACTTCAGGGAAATCCCACTCCCACAGCCCCCTGAAGAAAAGAGTCTGTGTGTTAGTTGAACTTTGGATTTAGGAAGCAAAGTGCAGGTTTTGTCCTGGTTGTGGAATGCTGGAACAAATCTTTATCCTCTCAAGGAGGGATGAAACCAACCAGTCTAAACATGTTTAGTGGACTTGGAGAAGGCCTTCAGCTGAGTCCCTCAGGGGCTACTGTGGGAGTTGGTTCAAGATTAACTTTCTTTTTTGCTTCACCAGTTCAGAATTCTCTCTTAGGACACTGTCTTTATCCTCTAAATGATGAGGTAAATATGTTTCCTTTTTTAGAGAAAAGGCGAGAGGCAGCGTACGCTGTATGTGGCAGATTTGAACCCAGAACCTTTTTGCTTTGATGTGTTTGTGAACAAAACTACTGATTAACAGAATTCAGTTGGTGACATAGTGACACCATGTGGCAGAAGAAGGAAGAGTATTTCAATTTCAATGAAGCTGATGCAGAGTTAAATGACACTGTGCTGACTGCAGCCACTGCCATCAGTAATGTATGAACCTGTTAAACTGTCCTTGGTCAGTGGGAACCTCCTGGTAGATGACAGTGACAGTTTGGCTTTATTGCTGCTTGTTTGAATTGAACGGTCATGAAATAAGTCATTGTCTGTATGGTCTCTTCTTCCTTAAGGGTTCATGCAAAGGGAAATTTGATTTAAACATCTGCAAAGAGGCCCCTTGTAGGCTCTCTGGCCTTCCATATAAGGAATTGACTATATGTCCAGATATAGGTTATGGGTTGAAGCTGCTTTCATAGCCATATATGGAAAGTTAGGATGTGGGGGTTTCACCAACACTACAATATATAACCTGTGTGATCTCTTTGTTGAGCTGAGTTAGGAAGATTGGGCCTCCTCTCCCAGATGGCTCGAGAAGCATCTGTTTTGACACTGTCTGTATTTTGCAATAAACTTTGCATGTATGCATTAAGACTTTGTCAGCGAGGATTTTTTCTTCAAGAACACATCCACTCAAGACACAGCAAGAGAAACAGAACAACAAAACGTATCTAAATGTACAGATTATATATATTTGTTGCACTTGTTTCACTCCACCTTGTTGCTCTATAAATACTTTAACTGTGGTGGCTGTGAAGCTTTTTCTGTGTGACATATTCAGAGATTCCTTTAGTGAAGTTACATTGTCAACAACTTCAACCTAGAGCAGGGGTCTCAAACTCAAACCTGGGGGCCACTGCTGGTTCTGTCATCTCAGTGGGGGGGCTCTGTGTTTTATATATATATAAAAATAATGTGTGTGTGTGTGCGCGTTCATCTCAAACTAATCAAACGAGTCCAGAGTGAGTTCACTGGCTTGTTTCTAAGCTGAAAGAAACTTGTCTAAAAGCCATTCGGAGAGTATTTGTTGTGTCGTTGACTGATCTCCACTTCAAATGATTCTTTCTGCTTTTTCTCTATTGTTCCTCTCAGGTGTCCTGGCTGAAGAACAACGAGACAAACAGGTGGACACAGAGGTCAAACAGAAATAAAGAATTACAGAAGTAGAATCAACAGTCAAGTTCAACTTAAATAAATTATTTTTATGTTCAGAGTTTGTCCGGTTGGTGGGAGGAGCCAGTCGCTGTGCAGGAACAATGGAGGTGAACCACCTGGGAGAATGGAGACCAGCTGAGGTCATTCCATGGTCCCACAAAGCAATTGCTCTTGTTTGTGAACATATGGATTGTGGCTCTGCTGGTTCTGTAGGAAAATGCGAGGGAACCATAAGCAAATCTTTGTGGGTCATCAGTGGTTCCTGCATTCAGGCAGCATCTGCTTTCTGGAGTGTGTGCATAGGACCTCACCCTTATTCCTCCACCTCCATTCTGGATCCAATCTGTTCAGGTAAAAGCTTTTGTGACAATGTATATTACATGTTATAATAATGTAACTGGTTGACACAAATTATCATGAAGAAGCAGAGCTGCAGAGGTCCTCTTCAACTTTCTAGTCTTCTGCTTTATTTCAGCTTAGCTGGAGTTCGGTTTTCCACTTTCCCCTCACTCGCACAGCCTCCTTCACCCTAGGCAGCTCCCTAAGGAACTACCCACAGTGGCAAAGCTAGCAGGTGCTACAATAATAATGAATGATGATAATAATTCTTACAGCTTGCAAAAACAAGCACGGACGTACCATTGGACTCATGAAACTTGCACACCAGCCTGTTTTGTCAGATTCATTCTAAACCATCAAGGAGGTGCAAGTAGTATATATTGGTGGCAATCATGATTTATGACTGACAGGTGGGAGGGGTGGAGGGGGGGGGGCGTGTGTGGAGGGGGTGGGTGGGCGTGTGTCCGTGCGCGATCCCCCGCCCCCAAAGCCTTATACGCGACAGTTTAGCGGCGGATTACTAACGTGATTTTTAATTAAAGTATGTTTTTAAATGTGCAGCGTACAATGAGGAGTGGTACAATGTATTTTTCAATGTTAAAACATGGATCGTAGGTCATGTGATCAGCTGACACGGTGATTTTTGTTGTTGTTCAGATGAATGCGCAAAGGATCATGGGAGTTGTCATTCGGTGTTTATCTGTTTAGTTACAGAGTTATCAGCTATGTTTTGCTGCTCTCTCATCGATGATATTAGTTTGAGATGTGAATTACGCACGTTGTCTGCTATGGAGGGTATCTAGTTAATGGAACACCGCGACCGTGATGGCTGTACCCGATAATGGCCTAGCCTCGCCGTGGCCTTTTTGGAGCACGGTCCTGCATAGTGGGTTTGCAGACAGGCTGTGTGAATAAAACTGCAGTCGCTATGTGGAATCACACGCATGTGAGTAGGTAAGTATTGTAAAGTTAGCTCAAGAATCTCTGGGCTTGTTTTCCTCCAGCAAGCTGTTCCACAGCCTTTTGTGATGATCTTGAGTGATGTAAGTAATTTGGTTTACTGTGAAAACCAAAGAAATCTCGGCTGCATTAAAAAGTCTGAGACTACGCTCAAACTAGACAATCCTCGTGAACAATCCCATGTCATCATGCTCCCCACAGGGTTAAGACAGAAAACAGAATCTCATGCTTATCATAAGCTTTGCGCGGTGAGCGGTACAGTGTTTTCCATGTTAACACTAGAACTACCAGACTCCTGCCAAATGGCAGTTATACCTTTAAATCCCAAGGTGCTGCCAAATGGCAGCTGTGAATTGTGTCATGCAAATGAGGCCAGCACAACTAGACACTAAACGACCCCCTTTCATTTGTAAATGCAGCCATTACCTGCCAGACCTGGAGGTTCAAGCACAGACCTTAGGGGGAGGGGTATGCTTGAGCAGAGCCTAGAAGTCTGAAATGCCTGAGACATCTCTCCTGAGTAGGGACTAGAAGGGGCTTTCAAAATGCACTGTATTGTTTCACTCATCACATTTACTGTATCATATAAACTTTTGACCATTTCATACATTTTTACATACTCTTTATTCAGCATCGGTCAACAAGACAAAGTAGGCTTCATATTGCCATGTACTGTAAGGAAATTCTAACTGTAAATATCTGTAAAACTATTATAAATCATTTGTGTTCCGTAGCCCATACACCAATGCCCTTGTGTAAAGCTGCCATTAACTTTAGAGTGTAAGTTGTTATTTGATAGTGTTTTGGCTTATTTTCAAATAATATTAATTAAATTTTTTATTTTGAAGTGTTGAACTGCCATACTTAGAACTCCATATATGTATATATAGGTTCTATGTGATTGTTGTTATGTTATGTTTTTTAGGAATACTTTATCTCAGTATTGATGGACAGTTGTATACGACTATAAAAGGACTGAAGACGACCAAAATATTTATCCAGCACATTTTTATTGGTATATTTGTTACAGACTGTCTGAACACATCTGGCACTGCCACAACATCTCCTTTCTGCATTTTCCACATGTCAACTTGTTGCAATAAACACAACGCTTAGTGGCATGGTTATTCTTGCAGCAACACTTCACCTGGCACAATGCCCTTTTCCCTGTGTCAGGTGAGAGTGGTTGTTGCTGAAGGTTTTCCTTATGCACCTCCTTGGCTGCCATATGAGACTGTGCAAGCTCTCTTGCAAGCTTCACCAAGAAGTCCGTCCATCTCTCTTTGACCCCAGTGCATGCTTGGTAAAGCACATGTGCATTCAGTGCTGCAATGTCAATCAAGTTGTAAAACACAGCGACTGGCCAACGCCGTGTTCCTGAACGCACAGTGTACTTTCGCACCATCTGGTCCATGACATCCACACCACATTTCAGGCTGTTGTAGTCGGTGACTGTGTTTGGTTTTTTTTTCCGGGTATCCCCAGTCTCCACCACACTGTGCATGCTACTGAGGATGCAGACAGTCTTTCTCCGTTTGGGCGCGTAAATGGTCAGTGTGGCACCAGAGGTTGAAAACACCTGTGTGCTGAATTCTTCACGGGCCAAAGTCTTTTTGGCGGAGTCTGGAAGCTCACGGCGAACCTTGTTTACTGTGCCAAGGAGTGTGGTCCTCCGGCTGAGCAGTCGTTGTGCTAGTGACGATGTAAAAAAATTGTC
Source organism: Amphilophus citrinellus (assembly GCA_013435755.1). Taxonomy (NCBI): domain Eukaryota; kingdom Metazoa; phylum Chordata; class Actinopteri; order Cichliformes; family Cichlidae; genus Amphilophus; species Amphilophus citrinellus. The sequence goes on from JACBYM010000007.1 coordinate 32,000,081, forward strand.
TGTGGTAACGGTTCTTCCTTTGTCCATAAATGGTTCCATAAGCTTCATCACCACATTTTCCGATAGTTTTTCCCCTGTGGGACGACTGGGGTCTTTGCCAAGATATGGGATGATGTTGCATACATACTTGGATTTCAGGTCACATGCCACCCAGAACTTTATGCCAAACTTGTCAGGTTTTGTAGCAATGTACTGCAGGAAACAGCAACGGGTCTTAGTTGGAAAAAGTTGCTCATCTATGGTGATGTGCCTTCCTGGGTTGTAAGAGGTAATGCAGTTGGTAACAAAAGACCCCCAAATGTCAGAGACTGCAGCAAACCGATCATTTGCAACTCGTTCATTGCGTGTGTCCTTGTCATCGAAGCGTAGGTGCCGCATGATGTCCTGGAAGCGGTTTCGGGCCATAATCTTGCTGATTGCGGGCACTCCCAGTGTTGCTGACCATACACCATGCACCGCTGGAAGGCGGACAATCCCTCGCAGGATGAGGATTGCAATGAACGCCTTTAGTTCAGGGAGGGCCATGAACCAGTTTCCCTGCTGTGTCTGGCGTGCATGCTGGACAGTCCACTCCTGAATGGTCCGAAGCATTTCCAGAGTGATGAAACAGAGGAAACTCTGTAAGCGACTCGACACCTTTCTTCTGGCCAAAGCAGTTGGCTCTCCATCTGTGGCATAACAATCAATTGGGCTGTGATGCAGAGGCCTTCCGATCTGTTCCTCACGCCACACTGTGCCATCTTTTGCCGTCTCTGTCAGCCACTCATGTGTCTCCATGCGACCTCTCTTTTCTGGAGGTGGCGAAGTTTCCTCATCTACAGGGTGACCATGTTTGAGATTTGATTAGTGAAATGTTTAAATAATGTGCAATCGCAAAGATATTCGTCTCTTCCTAAAACACAACAAACGGCAAACGAAAATAGGAAATTTAGGAAATCTTACCAGAAGAATTTTCAGAGTCGGAATTTAGCACAAGGGTTATTTCTTCTCCATCGGAGTCACAGGGGTTGACATGGTTGAGGATCATGTCCAAAGCTTGCTGTGTGCCGTAAACCTTTGGCATCTTTGCTTCTCAGTCAACAGAGTAGGTGAAATATGTGTTGTGACCTGGCTTTTTATATACCTGGTGACCCTGAGTCATCATTGGTAACCCATCCCCACCCCCACACCCATCCCACACACATTCCAATCTACTGGCCCCGTGTACATAACAAAAGGTGGCCTAATGAGATGTAAAACTGCCATTTGGCAGCGCTTGGTAGAAAAAGGAGTAGAGGGAAAATGCTGGTAGTTCTAGTGTTAAAGCGTGGAGTGTGATCAGCTGACATGGAGTTTTTGTTTGTTTGGAGTCGTTGTTACAAACGCTTTATACGCAGCAGGTTTTGAGGTGGCCGGCTGAATGTATCCTGACATTATCTATTTAGTCAAATTTAATAAAATGTCTATTACTAATTTGATTGGTAATTAAAGTAGTTTTTTTATCTAGGAATTTCCCCCACGTTGTCGAGAAAGCAGGGCTTGCTGTTGCGTTTTTCTCTCTATGTGGGATTTCTTCCTTGTTCTGTGGAAGCTTTGTGTGATGAGTAACACAGCACCCTGGATGTTTCTTAGTTGTGAACAGCACATTATTTTTCCATGTTAAAGCATGGAGCGATGAGAGGGTGATCAGCTGACACGGAGTTTTTTGCTGTTGTTCAGATGAATGTGCAAAGGATCATGGGAGTTGTCATTTCGGTGTTTATGTGTTTAGTTACAGAGTTATCAGCTATGTTTTGCTGCTCTCTCATCGATATTGTTAGTTTGAGATGTGAATTACGGTCTTGTCCAGAAATTATAAAATTATCTCACAATCTGTGGCGTGTCTTGGATCTGAACATGTTGCAACCTTTATGTGTGGTGCGTTAGGGGATTGCGCAAACAGTTTTATTGTGAAGAAAAAACCAAGCATCTCCCGATTGTATTAAAAAATATCAGATTCTGCATTATACAATGAACCTTTACTATGGATGTGTCATGATCCTGGGCCAGTAGCCCAATACACCGTGTTTCTTTGAGTTAGGTTTTCAGTTCTGAGTTAGGACTTTTAGGATTTTCTGTTATAGTGTATCTGATTGTTCTCATGTCTTAGTCCTTTGTCATGTGTAGTTTTGTTATATTCTTCAGGGTGTGTTTCTTATAGTTCAGTTTCTCAGTTTGTTGTTTGGTGACCTATTTAGTTATTTATGTATTCAGGTTTCTCCATTTGTTTTGTTTTATTCCCATATCTTGGCCCTTCTGTGTTTAGGTTCCCTCTGTTAAGTTTACATACGTGTCATGTTTAGGTCACTTCCTGTTTTATTTCGATCTTGTGTTCATTGTGCGTTGTGTTTAGGTTTACCCCCCCCCCCCCCCCCCCCCCCCCCCCCCTTAGTGTATTTCGTTCACCTGTGTTGTCACCTGTTTCCCTTTCCCCATCATTATGTCTCAGTGTATTTAAGGTCTCTCTGTTGTTTAGTTCCTTGTCGCGTCAGTTTTTCATAGGTTTTTCCCGCTGTGTGCTTCTGTCTATGCTCTAACTTCATGTTTATGTTTATGCTCCTCGTTCTCGCTATATTTTGTTATTAAACTTTTGGAATATTAAGCTCCTCACATTACGAGTCCTGCACGGGGGTCCTCTACCTAGGTGGCCACAGCCCGAACCGGGGCAGTATGTTTCACGATAGCTGTTAGGGTCCTGCAGACTCTCATCCTTTTTCTGACCGTTCCACACAGCTTAGCCAAAACACGATTCAAAGTCAGAGCAGAATATCACACAGGAGGAAATAATGTCTGTTTCGTGTATAATCCTATTTTTGTGTAAGTCAAAATGATGCAATATATGTTTAAACATCTTTTCATTCAAAAAAAAACATCACATACTATCCCCAAACAAAAAAACTATGGTTAAGGTAATAGATGTGTATTTTCCTATCTGGGGGTGGGGGATCTTACAGCATTCGGGTATTCTATTTGTTATCACATCTGTATTTTCTTAAAAACAAAAACAAACAAAAAGCACTAGCTAACTCTATTTTTTAGTCACAAAGAGGTCGCACTCACACGAAGTCCGTTAGGGGATCTCTCAGGCCTGTATACATTTTAACCATTCATCCCCAACTAACATGGTGTGTGTTACTTTAGTTTCTGGTTCTTTAAAAGCCATAGTTAAAACTTCTGAATACTCAGCTTTTATTCAACCATAATAATAATAAACCTATCAATGCTGTGAAAAGTATTATTGCATTAGGTTCTCATCATCCAACAACATTAAAAGATTGACTCAATAAAGTCAGAATATAATGCTAACAGCCCCTGTGTCTGCAGTGTGCAAAAGGTTTAGGGTGTAAGCTTTGTTTTTCTGTATGTAGTCTGCATAGTGCACACAGGGCTAGCGTCAGTCAAGGATGGGCCCCGTCAGAGCAAAGGATCATGGGAGTTGTCATTTCGGTGTTTATCCGTTAGTTACAGAGTTATCAGCTATGTTTTACTGATGTCTCATCGATCTTATTAGTTTGAGATGTGAATTACACACGTCGTCTGGTAAGAATGCTCTAGCTAGCAACGGAACACCGTGACCCAGACGGATGTAGATGGTAATGGTGACTGTTTCAGGATACGCCTGATGCTTTGCACGAATAAAAACTGCAGTCCCTTTATATGACCAATAGAACAAGGTCAGGCGTGCTAGAGTCGCGTGTAAGCTTGTCTGTGCAGCGTCTGCGCAGTGCGACGATTTTACAATGTCACAGGAGCCCGATCTGGTGGAAGTGCGCAACTTCCCTGTGGAGACGTGTCAGCTACACGCGGTCGTGCTAGACTTTGTGAAACTTAGCATGAAGGCCGTTCTAAACATGCTTATTCAAAAACACAGAAAAGAGATTTGTGCAGGTTGTGAAACCTCACACCCCTCACAAAGAAGAAGACACACCTGCGTGTCTCCTTTAGAGAGGCACTACTTTTTCAAGTATTATGATCACCTATCAAAAAGATTTTGGAACGGACATTTCATCCCTACATTGATGCAAATTCTGCGTTTGGGAGGTTTCACCCCGGACACACACAGGCTTATGGGGGCAGCGGAGGCTTATCTCCACGAGTTAAGAGAGGTCGCTGATATTGAACGGGCGCTTTTTGAAATGGAGGACAGTGTTATCGGTGTCAAACGAGCATCTGTTGACCAGGTGTTAAACCTAAAGTATCATCTGTGGAATTAACTTCATTTTGTGCATTTAAACCCAATCTGCATACTCTTTGTCTGATTCCATCATTTGTACTTGTTTTTACTTAATTTGTTATAAATTTTTAATTAGTTTATGTATATAAACATGTATTTTAACTATGTGATGCTTTTCTTAGTCTGAACACCCATGAAAAAATAAGAGATTTTAATCTCAATGGATCCATTTATTGCTAAATTATCACCTTAGTTTGATTTCACTATAGCGGACTTAAGTATTTTTTCATAGTATCATATCAATGTTTGCTGATTCACAAAGTCTGCAACAAAATGTTTTTAAAATAAAAGTTTGTAATGCAGTGTTGGTGAGACACAGCAGCGGTTTTATACACAAATCTGCACACTATCGCCTGTCAAAGTATTGATCAGACACTCGATGGGTCGTATAGTTATGAACCATGCCACAAAGAGCAAAAACATCATGTATTTATATATATTTTTGTGTTTCAAGTGTGTGTTACAGACAGGTCATTGAGCTTAAAAGGAATACATTCTTTTTTTTAAAAAGTCCACACAACGCTGCTCATAAACCCTAAAAGCGTTAAAGCATCTTTGTACTTCAGCACCGCTGTTATCAACATTATTCTTAAAGTTAATTACCTGTCTATTCATCTGCTGTTTGATCCATAAAGACTTTATATGTTCATATATCACAGGAATCATTTCACAAACTCCATGTTGGACACGCAGGACTACTGATGCGTAGACACACAAAGTATTTTGGGTATCACCACAGGTTTGTATATCACTCCTATTGTGGTTTTAGTTTAAAGCAGCTGTATAAGAGAGAGAAAAGCATCAACTGTATTCTAGCAGCACACTTGAAAGAAAGCTCAAAGTTTTACTCAAACCAGCGACGCACCTCGCACATCTACTATGAAACGGGTGAATAACAGATTGGATTAACTACCAGGCTTTGGTTTATGAGTAAAATCATTGTACTGAATTATATTACTTAAAACTATGAGGTGAAATTAACACCATCACACAAGGTTGTGATTTTTATGTATCCATAAATCAAAACATTCAGCGCTCTGAAAACATTATTGTTGCAGGTTCATTTATACACACTTTACAAGTTTGTCCCAATAAAATTCACAGATAAAGCAAAAAATGGACTCTAAGCAATGCAAAACCCCACAGACTGGAGAAGGAGATAACTCAGAAAACCTCACCTCACCCACACAGATCAGCAGCTAGCCCCACATCCACATCCTGGAGTAAAACAGGCGTTGTATTACAAACGTCTAAACGGACAGTAAATTCATGCATAGTCTATGGTACGTATGTTTGATTCATATCAATTGTAAAACAAATGATTGACAGATATTATCCTAGGGAAATACGTGCAAAATCACTAATAAAATGAAAATATATCAGTTTCTCATACTGAGCCTGTAAAAGACCCACTAAGATCATATGTCTTCTCTTTATTAGTACCCTTTTAGTTATGTCGGTACTAAAGATCTAGACTGGGGAGTTATGCGTGAGGGAGTCAGCATGAAAAATTGCTTGTTTGATACGCTTGTACGTATAAATCACGTTGTTTTCTGCGATATGTGATGGAATAGACGTTCATAAAGATGGAGTGATACAACGTTTGTGTACGGGTTAAAAAGCTATAGTTTTGTGTTACAAAAAGAAAAGGACTTTTGTGTCCTTACAAATGTCCAAACTAACGATTCTTTTCACCTTTTCTTGTCAGACAGACATTAAACACAACTGATCATGTGTATCTGATCATTAAAAAAAAAAAAAGGTGTTACACGGGTAAAAATTCATGATGTTCACTACAGAATAAATTTGTGGTTACAAACTAAGTGCACGAGACCCGTTTGATTACAACAAAATAAGTGTGAATGTATCTTGTTAAATAAATGTTTTAAAATTATTTCTTCAACTACATGAGCCTGGATTTCCTCTATCAGGTATGAAGTAAGTGTGAAGCCTGCAGCCCTCGTGCAGATGCATTATTTTTATTTAACTTAGTTTCAGATTCCACTTACAACTGATGCAGAATCTGAAAATACGTGGCTAATTTACTCAATCATAGCTCATGATGGTTGGTGTGAAAGGAATTAAAACAGCGGTAAATTCATAGGCCTTTCATTCCTATAAAGCTTTTGGGGTTTAGTGGAGAGAAACATATTTCTTTGGGTATAGTCTGTACTGATAAAAAAGATGTTATAGATCCATTCATGAGCAAAATAAACCTGTGTGGTTATACTGTATAAACATTAGTTTAGCCACGACAAAATTAAACATCATGCTGTAGGTTTAAATCAAGCGCAGGACTGGTGGTATGGGGGTGATGTTGGGGGTAGTACTGAGCTGATGGGGGAGAAGTGGTGTTGTTGGTCTGGTGGGGGTGTGATAGGGGGGGGTTACATCAGATGGACTACTGTTGGTGTTGGTATGTGGATGTGGGGCTAGCTGCTGATCTGTGTGGGTGAGGTGAAGTTTTCTGAGTTATCTCCTTCTCCAGTCACACTGCAGACACAGGGGCTGTTAGCATTATATTCTGACTTTATTGAGTCAATCTTTTAATGTTGTTGGATGATGAGAACCTAATGCAATAATACTTTTCACAGCATTGATAGGTTTATTATTATTATGGTTGAATAAAAACTGAGTATTCAGAAGTTTTAACTATGGCTTTTAAAAAACCAGAAACTAAAGTAACACACACCATGTTAGTTGGGGATGAATGGTTAAAATGTATACAGGCCTGAGAGATCCCCTAACGGACTTCGTGTGAGTGCGACCTCTTTGTGACTAAAAAATAGAGTTAGCTAGTGCTTTTTGTTTGTTTTTGTTTTTAAGAAAATACAGATGTGATAACAAATAGAATACCCGAATGCTGTAAGATCCCCCACCCCCCACCCTCAGATAGGAAAATACACATCTATTACCTTAACCATAGTTTTTTTGTTTGGGGATAGTATGTGATGTTTTTTTTTTAATGAAAAGATGTTTAAACATATATTGCATCATTTTGACTTACACAAAAATAGGATTATACACGAAACAGACATTATTTCCTCCTGTGTGATATTCTGCTCTGACTTTGAATCGTGTTTTGGCTAAGCTGTGTGGAACGGTCAGAAAAAGGATGAGAGTCTGCAGGACCCTAACAGCTATCGTGAAACATACTGCCCCGGTTCGGGCTGTGGCCACCTAGGTAGAGGACCCCCGTGCAGGACTCGTAATGTGAGGAGCTTAATATTCCAAAAGTTTAATAACAAAATATAGCGAGAACGAGGAGCATAAACATAAACATGAAGTTAGAGCATAGACAGAAGCACACAGCGGGAAAAACCTATGAAAAACTGACGCGACAAGGAACTAAACAACAGAGAGACCTTAAATACACTGAGACATAATGATGGGGAAAGGGAAACAGGTGACAACACAGGTGAACGAAATACACTAACGAGACAGGGGGGAGTAAACCTAAACACAACGCACAATGAACACAAGATCGAAATAAAACAGGAAGTGACCTAAACATGGCACGTATGTAAACTTAACAGAGGGAACCTAAACACAGAAGGGCCAAGATATGGGAATAAAACAAAACAAATGGAGAAACCTGAATACATAAATAACTAAATAGGTCACCAAACAACAAACTGAGAAACTGAACTATAAGAAACACACCCTGAAGAATATAACAAAACTACACATGACAAAGGACTAAGACATGAGAACAATCAGATACACTATAACAGAAAATCCTAAAAGTCCTAACTCAGAACTGAAAACCTAACTCAAAGAAACACGGTGTATTGGGCTACTGGCCCAGGATCATGACACATCCATAGTAAAGGTTCATTGTATAATGCAGAATCTGATATTTTTTAATACAATCAGGAGATGCTTGGTTTTTTCTTCACAATAAAACTGATTGCGCAATCCCCTAACGCACCACACATAAAGGTTGCGACATGTTCAGATCCAAGACACGCCACAGATTGTGAGATAATTTTATAATTTCTGGACAAGACCGTAATTCACATCTCAAACTAACAATATCGATGAGAGAGCAGCAAAACATAGCTGATAACTCTGTAACTAAACACATAAACACCGAAATGACAACTCCCATGATCCTTTGCACATTCATCTGAACAACAGCAAAAAACTCCGTGTCAGCTGATCACCCTCTCATCGCTCCATGCTTTAACATGGAAAAATAATGTGCTGTACGCAACTAAGAAACATCCAGGGTGCTGTGTTACTCATCACACAAAGCTTCCACAGAACAAGGAAGAAATCCCACATAGAGAGAAAAACGCAACAGCAAGCCCTGCTTTCTCGACAACGTGGGGGAAATTCCTAGATAAAAAAACTACTTTAATTACCAATCAAATTAGTAATAGACATTTTATTAAATTTGACTAAATAGATAATGTCAGGATACATTCAGCCGGCCACCTCGAAACCTGCTGCGTATAAAGCGTTTGTAACAACGACTCCAAACAAACAAAAACTCCATGTCAGCTGATCACACTCCACGCTTTAACATGGAAAACACTGTACCGCTCACCGCGCAAAGCTTATGATAAGCATGAGATTCTGTTTTCTGTCTTAACCCTGTGGGGAGCATGATGACATGGGATTGTTCACGAGGATTGTCTAGTTTGAGCGTAGTCTCAGACTTTTTAATGCAGCCGAGATTTCTTTGGTTTTCACAGTAAACCAAATTACTTACATCACTCAAGATCATCACAAAAGGCTGTGGAACAGCTTGCTGGAGGAAAACAAGCCCAGAGATTCTTGAGCTAACTTTACAATACTTACCTACTCACATGCGTGTGATTCCACATAGCGACTGCAGTTTTATTCACACAGCCGGTCTGCAAACCCACTATGCAGGACCGTGCTCCAAAAAGGCCACGGCGAGGCTAGGCCATTATCGGGTACAGCCATCACGGTCGCGGTGTTCCATTAACTAGATACCCTCCATAGCAGACAACGTGCGTAATTCACATCTCAAACTAATATCATCGATGAGAGAGCAGCAAAACATAGCTGATAACTCTGTAACTAAACAGATAAACACCGAAATGACAACTCCCATGATCCTTTGCGCATTCATCTGAACAACAACAAAAATCACCGTGTCAGCTGATCACACGACCTACGATCCATGTTTTAACATTGAAAAATACATTGTACCACTCCTCATTGTACGCTGCACATTTAAAAACATACTTTAATTAAAAATCACGTTAGTAATCCGCCGCTAAACTGTCGCGTATAAGGCTTTGGGGGCGGGGGATCGCGCACGGACACACGCCCACCCCCCCCCTCCACACACGCCCCCCCCCCCCCCACACACACACCTGTCAGTCATAAATCATGATTGCCACCAATATATACTACTGGTGCAATCTGCATACAGCCACATCTCCATTTCTCTATATAAGGAATACTGATGGGAATTCTGGCTCTTTTCAGACAGCCGGCTCTTTCGGCTTGGCTCCCAAAGAAGAGCCGGCTCTTTAGGCTCCCAAGTGGCTCATCAGATTTTAATTTAAAAATAAGTGTCAAATTAATAAATAATGTAAAAACATGCAATATATCAAATGATTCTTTATATACTCAACTTATAATAGAGTTCTCCAAATACAAATTCTAAAACAAAAGTCTGGAACTCAGACAGACCAAGGGCCTTTGAGGGGTCTACCCTGTTTCTCCTACCTGATATAACCTGCCCTGTTTTGTTCTTCTAATTGCACTGATTTATTAACAATTCATATACGTCTGTGCAGATTGTTTGTGGAGCCTGCTCGATATTAAATTTTTTGCAGTATTTGATCCTTTAACACCAGGCGATCGCTGCTGAAGCACCGTTTTCCTGACCTTACTAGCCACGAACAGCTGATTAAGACATAGCCTATTGCCGCTGAGTTGGTTGATCAAATGAACTTTGACCTGCAGGCTTTTTACCGTAACGAAACTATTTGTCGTATCGAAAAAAATTCAAGCAGTTCCTGAAAGCTCAGAAATTGCGCTTCACGGTCATGTAGTTGTATTACAGTATTTGTTGCAGGAAGACAGCAAACGGTGGCACTTTTGAAGTACGCTGGTTCGACATGTTCAGGGGTATAAGGTTAAAATGTGTCCAGTCTTTACTACGTTTTCCGACACTTATTTCCTCACTTCCTTTAACTCTTTTCTGTCGCTGAGTGAATTTTGCAGGAGCCCCTCCCTCTCTGGTGTTTGTTTACTTCCTGCATAGTGTGTCCTTGGCCCTTCCCCTCCCACTCAGTGCAGACGCTCATATGCTACCACTCATCTTAACCAATCACGTGCGGCTTCCACAAAAACAGAACAAAAATAAACAACAACAACAACAAAAAAAATGGAATGTATGAAAAGAAAAAAGAAACGGTTCACTATCAGGAGTCGGCTGCTGTCGTTCACTTCAAAGAGCCGGATCTTTCGCGACCGACCATCACTAATAAGGAAACACATTTACCTGCATGTGAAGCGGAGACAGATTTTAAGAGAGAATCCTGCACTGCCAAGGCACAGCAACAGGAGAAAATCAGACTTCGTCTGCAGACACAGTCAGAAGAGGCTGAGCTTTCCAAAATGTTTTCACGGGAAAAAATGGGAGTTATACAAAATAACTTAAATTAAATTGAACATAAGGTGATTGTATTACAAATCATACTCTGGATGGCATTACAGTAAGACTATGAGAAATGTTGGAGTCATTTTTGACCAGGATCTGTCCTTCTTTTTGTCCACAGAATTTCTAAAATTAGAAACATCCAGTTTCAGCGTGTTGCTGAAATACAAAATCATTAATTATTTTATGACTTCTGGATTATTATAATTCATAATTGTGAAGTTGCTCTAAAGCAGGGTGGTTCCAAGCTTTTTTTTTGATAATGTAAAAGTCCTAGAGGGCCAAAAGTCCCCGGAGTCAGATGGAGTCGGATGGAGTCAGTCTGGATCTCAGCTGGTTGTGAATGAATGAATGAAGGTTTTATTGCCATGTGGGTGAACAGGTTCACACATTGGAAATTGCAATTAACAGAGTACCCATCCAAGAATACAACTAACACAAACACAGTACAGGGGGGACAGGTGTCCTGAGGTTATGCAGCCGACTTGCAGCGCTACCTTTTCAGTTCCCCGAAAAAGAAAACAACACACATCATGGGGTAGTTAGGTTAAAAAAAAAGAGCGACCGTGACACATGGTCTTGGAGAGATATGATTGCCAGCCCAAGGCCGCAGGGGAGCCGAATTCCTGATAATGCAGATGTTGTTTTTGGAACAGGCTGCTTGTTATTTTCCAACAGCCTTCAGTCTCACTGGGGAACCATTCAGTAAATCCAATATTCCAAATTCATTAGTCACCGTCCTCTCTGTGCAGAACCGAACTTATCTCCAGATCTAACCCCTCTCGCCTGCGAGCACGTTAACTTTACGGCTCAGGTCCACCAGGCTTTGAGTCTGAGTCTGTACAGCCCTACACAGACCATCCACCAGGGTCAGCATCCTCGGCTGATGTCGAACTGCCGCCCAGATTTTCTTGATTTCCCGGTAAATCAGGTATCCTCCGAGCCCAAACAGAAAAGATACCGGTAACAAAAGGCCAAATATGTAAGCGTCTTCCACGTCTTCAACTTCAAGGGCTGAGAGGCACACACGTCTCCACGAGCTCCAAGAATCGATGACGTATCCAACCGGGTCAGTTCCACTCGGACACGCAGGCTCCCCTTTCCCCGATCTCATAGTGGAAAAAATTCGATCAATGGTGGTGAAGGCCCAGTTTGCAAGATCCATGTTCCTCTCAATCTTATTTTATGGACAGTGTGTAAGAGAGGCTCTCACAGCAAGCAGCAAGCGGAGAGATGGGGAGGGCAGGGAGAGAGACGTAGTGCGACCGTCTCCATCAAGAGCAGGAAGAGAAGCTCTTGTTTACGTTCAGAACAGAGAAAATCTGCACACACAAACGTGGAGCCTAAACATTTTCTTTGCAAATGTTCATCTCTGGAAACTTGTGCCGAAAAGGGATTTCAGAAAAAAAAAAGATTTCTGATGTTTTTATGTATTTTTGATAATGTCTTGGATTTTATTGTTAAATACACTGCATTCAACAGGATTTATGAAGGGTTTATATATAAAATAAAGAAATGGCCTGTTTTGCGAGTACTATAAACTGTGTGAGTACAGCACTGTTTTCACCTCCTGAGTCGCCTGACGTTTTGCCAGAATCACTTCAAGGCCATCTGAAAGTCTTTTTCCATGGCCTCACTGATCTACTCCCACACCCAAGTTTTTGCTTCAGCCGCTGCCTGAGCTGTGTTCTGCTTGGCCTGCCAATACCTGTCAGCTGCCTCCAGGGTCCCACAAGCCAAGTCCATCCAGACTCAGTGTCCTCAGCCTCCCTCGGAATGCAGTCAGAGTTCTGCTGGAGGCGGGAGCTGAAGATCTCGCATACTGGGGAATTCTGTCAGGGATTCCCAGCTCACCCACATGATATGCTTATGTGCGCCGGGTCTGTCCAACAACCTCCACCGCCACCTGATCCAACCACCAGGTGGTGATCAGCTTTTCTCTTCACCCGAGGATATAGAACATATGGCCACAGACCTGGTGATACAATTATTCAATCATCGACCTGCGACCTACGGGCTCCTTGTGCCATGTGCAATATGGATATCCTTATGTTTGAACATTCAGTTCATTATGGGCAAACTGTGGATTGAACAGAAGTCCAATAAAAAACCATTTAGGTTCAGATCAGGTAATCCATTCCTCCCAAACACACCCCTCCAGGTCTCACTGTCATTGTTCATGTAAGCATTGAAGTCTCCCAGGAGGATGGAGTCACCGGATGGAGACTCCTCAAGGACCCTCCTCAAGGACCCCACCCAGCAACACCAAGAATGGTGGGTACTCTGCACTGTCACTCAGCACATCAGTGCAAACAGCAGTCAGGACCCGTTTCCCGGCCTGAAGTCGCAGGGAAGCAACCCTCTTGTCTACCAGTGAAAACTCCACCGTACAGGCAGCAATCAAATGCTCTCCCTCCAGCTCCGTCCCCAGGCTTGGCTCCAGGGTGGGAACAGTTGTTAATAAAATCACCTTCAGTAAAAGAAAATGTTCAGCAATCAACATGGCCATGTCATCGCTTGCTTTGGCGATGTTTTCATTTGGCCTTTCATTTTTCTGGAATACTTTAGGGTGTTTAACTTACAATATAAGCCTTGAAGTGGCTTATTTATTTAATCATAATTCTGACCAAAGTTCTCATCTGAATATTTGTTCTACTACCAAAATCTGCTCCTGCAACCGATTGGCGACCTGTCCAAGGTATAGGCTACCTACACCTTACCCTCTGACAGCTGGGATAGACTTTAGGCACAACTACCCTACTTATTATATTATTATTAGCAGTAATAATAGTAGAAGAAGCAGCAACAGAAGTATTCTGCACGGTTTGTGAATGAGGCCCAGCGTCTACCTCCCTCTCGCCTTGAGGTAAACATGTTTCCACTGTTGACACTTTGCAAATTGTAGAAAGTCTAATAATAATAAAGGGTTCAGGAGTCTGTTAGAACCTTTCACTCTCTGTAAAAGAAAGAGACGGGATGGTCTGTGCGATGTACTGCAAACGCTGTCATTAAGCTTTGATTAAAAATCAAGTTAGTAACAAAGTGTCCTTTATATTTTATGTTATCTTCCACAACCAGGACTCACTAAAAGATAATCACAGGTCTCTGTCAAATAGAAATGCAGAGTGATTCAAAACAAAAGCACAACTGTTTCTGGTCTGGTAGCTCAGTGCTGCAGTATGACCAGCTGGATAGAGCAGTATGCACATTTTTCTGGACTCTAAATGATTTTTGTGGAGTTCAAATGGATAAGTGGGTCTTGTTTTGGTCAAATTTTTGAATTATTTAGTGCCCCACATCTGTCATCATCTCTGTGTGTTACAGACCTGCTGGTTCAGCCAACCATCTCTATATTCTTCATGGATGGGGTCTCTGAGGCCCAGCAGCAGGGGCTTCAGGTGTCCAGGGGGTTCCAGCTTCACCATCAGCTGCTCCATCCACCCACAGTACCCAGGAGGCTCCTTCCAGCTCACCTTCAACTCCTCCAACACAGCATACAGATAGACCCAGCCAGCTGTCAATCACTCTGCCAACTTCCTGTTTCCTGCTGCAGAGCCCGCCCACCAAGGAAACTACAGATGTGTTCATGTTTTTGACCATAGCTTCTCCTCTTGGAGCCGCCTGCTGCGTGTCACCGTCTCAGGTAAGCTGAAGCAGAGCCTGATGGGTTTATATGAACATATTTGGTCTGAGGACAAAAAAAAATAGTTTGTCACGTGAGTTTAATTCTAAAGACCACAGTGCGGTGAAATGTGTACAGCAAAGGATACATTCTTCTTAGAGCCTTCATTCAAATAAACTCCAACTAAGGAGAGGATTCCCATATTCCAGAGAAGAAGGATGAACATAAACTAAAACAATAAAATATTAAACTGAAGAGAGTGCTGAATCTAACTGGTTCATTTTGCAGTGATTCAGTAAAGTTTGTGTTTCATGGCAGCGGTTTGGTTCATTATGACTGTAATGTGTTTGATCAGATTGAGCAGGTCTGATCTCCAGAGTGGTTGTCCTGCCACTGACTGATGGAGAACATTGCTCACAGTTTCTAGTCTAAAGCTCTTTGAGTGATGAGTGTACTGTCTTTCCTTCTCTAGATGGTTCAGAAGAAGAACTGGCAGCCAGGTTCAACACCTTTCTTCCATTAAGACTCTGGAGACATTTGCTCTCTGTCCACGGGTTTAATAATGTAGAAAGTGTGAAACTGAAACAAAAATGTAACACAATTACAATTGTAAAGTATAATCTTTAAATTACATTTTCTATATAGACTGTATCCACAACATAAGATAAACTAAATCGACATTATGTAACACAGTGATTGCAAAAGTAAGCATAACTAAAGTCTGAGTATGTGGTTGACCAGTTTATCAAAGTTACAAACCAAACTCCACTAATGTTACGAAATATGAGCACAGAACTAGAGGTAAGTATCAAGTAAACAGTATACATACAGACAATACCACAAAGACGAAGGATGGAAAGCTGATGCATGAGGATTAGCGCCAGTCATCGAGGCCGTGTGTAAACCTCCATTAACTTCCTGCCTTTTTCAACTTCCTGTGGTGCCAAACTATTCACAAAACCACCTACTGGGGGTGCTAAGGATACATTTGCAACAACACTGTCAGCACACTCCCCGTCTGGCGTAAATGAACGCCACTATCAACATAAAACAAATAATTATATAACAGCTTAATCCTACTTTGAATGTAACAGAAGAATGAGCTCTGACACAGGTCTTAGAAACACTTTAGGTCCATCCTGTCTAGACACCTTGATCTCTGCTTTGCGGACCTTGTTGTCCTGGCTGGGGAAAACTCAGGTGATAATTCCCAAAGGCCATTCATTTCTTTTAAGCTGCTGATCTCGAAGGAGCAAAATGCTTCCAGGCTCCAGATTGGGTTGATTGTCCTGCCACTTCCTTCTTGGCTGCAATGTCGAAAGATATTGTCGTCTCCATTTACTCCAGAAAGCCTGGGCCAAATGCTGGACTTGACGCCATTGCTGTTTGCTAATGTCTCTGATGTTAGAGTCTTCAGGTGGGGCCGATGGAATGCTTGCCTTCTGAGTCAGAAGGGTTGCTGGGGTGAGCAAAACGAGGTCGCTTGGATCAGCAGATACTGGTATGAGAGGCCTAGCGTTGATGATCGCTGCCACTTCTGCCATCAGTGTAGTAAGCACTTCATGTGTCAAGCTTGATGTCCTAAGTTGTGGAAACATTGAATCGAGGATCCTTTTAGCTATTCCTATCATCCTCTCCCATGAGCCACCCATGTGAGATGCATGGGGAGGGTTGAAGACCCACGAACAGCCCTTTTCTGCTAAGTACTTCTCAATTGCCATAGAGTCAATATTGGAAGGGATCTTTAGTTCAGTTGATGCTCCCACAAAGTTTGTGCCCCTGTCGGAACGTATTTGTTTCGCGGGGCCTCGAATGGCTTGAAATCTCCTGAGGGCGTTGATAAAGCAAGAAGTGTCCATAGACTCTATAACCTCTATATGGACTGCTCGAACAGCCATACAGGTAAACATCACAGCCCATCTCTTGCTATGTGCAAGACCACCTCTTGTACGCCGTGCGACAACGCTCCATGGGCCAAACACATCCAGTCCAACATAGGTAAATGGAGGTTCCATAGAGAGTCGATCTGCTGGCAGGTCGGCCATCTTTTGTTGTTCAGGGAGACCACAGAGCTTTCGACAAGTGACACAGCGGTGAAGAAGGGTGCTAACCAGTCTTTTCATACCTACGATCCAGTAGCCTGCTGCACGGATGGCACCCTCCATGAAATGACGTCCCTGGTGCAGGATTTGCTCATGGCAATATCTGACCAACAGTATTGCAATATAATGCTTGCTGGGAATGATCTTGGGGTTCTTTTCTTCTAGAGGAATCTTTCCATTTCTCATCCGACCACCAACTCTGAGAACATTGTGTGCATCGATGAATGGGTCGAGGGTCTTAAGAGGACTCTCTTGAGGGATCATCTTATTCTTTTTACGACAGGCTACTTCTTTAGCATATGTCTCTTCTTGCACAGTTTGGATAATGATGTTTTCTGCCAGACTGAGCTGGTCAGGTGTACATGCTTTCTGACACAGGTGCCATCCTTTACACTGCATACCTCCTGGGTCCTGATGTGTGCGAAAGCTGTGCACAATATGAAGAAGGGGAGCGATGGCACGTCTTAAGGCTTGCCACGAAGAGAACTTGGTGAAGCGGTAGGACCCAAGCAGCCTAAGAGAGACCCGAGTTTGGTGAATGGAGATTTGGGGGTGGATCTTCACATCTATATTTGGCTCAATAAGCTCAAAGGAATCTGGTTCTTGCAATTCTGTAGGTTGAGTCAGAAACAGAGGCCCACTGAGTCAAGAGGTGTCTGAAAGAAAGGCAGCAGGTACAGACCTTGTTGCATGGTCTGCTGGAATCTCCTCTGTAGACACATACTTCCACTGCTTAGGATGGGATGATCTTCGTATGCGCACAATACGATTGCTCACATATACATAAAAGCGTCTTGTCTCGTTATTTATGTATCCGAGCACCACCCTACTGTCAGTGTAGAAGGTGACAGCATCTAACTGCATGTCGAGTTCTGATGATATAAGATCTGCCAGCTCTACAGCCAGCACAGCTGCGCAGAGCTCAAGTCTGGGTACTGTGTGCTCAGGTCTAGGTGCTAGCTTTGCCTTACCCATGACAAAGCCTGTATGGATGTTTCCTGTCTCTTCCACCACCCTGAGGTAGGCCACAGCAGCGATAGCTTTTGTTGATGCATCAGAAAAAACACACAGTTCTCTTGTCTTTACTGTTGATAGAGAAACCTTGGTATAGGACCTTGGAATCTTAAAGCCTCTCAAGTCTTTCAAGGAATCCCGCCAAGACCTCCACTGTTCCTCCATCTCTTCAGGCAGTTGAGAGTCCCAGTCACATCTTTGTTGTGTGAGCTCTCTTAGAATGTGTTTCCCTTGGATGGTGATGGGAGCCACGAATCCTAAGGGGTCATACACACTGTTTACCACTGATAAGACACCTCGGCGTGTAAAGGGCTTTTCTTCCTCTTCAACTTTGAAAATGAATATGTCTGACTCCAGATTCCAATTTAGTTCCAAGCTGCGCTGTACAGGTGGAACATCTGTGCTCAGATCCAAATCCTTCAAATCATTAGCACGATCTTGAGATGGAAAAACCTCCAAAACCTCTTTGCTGTTAGAGGCAATTTTGTGGAGCCTCACGTTGGAGTTTGCCAAAACATCCTGTGTTTTCTTCAGCAGACGGACAGCATCTTCTACAGTCGCAAAGGATTTAAGCCCATCATCGACATAAAAGTCACGGTGGACAAACTGTTTCACCTGAAGGTCATGATGTGGTTCTCCATCCATCGCAGACTGCTTGAGGCAGTAAATGGCAACCGCTGGACTGGGGCTGTTTCCAAACACATGTACAGTCATGCGGTACTCCATGACTTCCTGTGTAGGACTGTTGTCTCTGAACCAAAAGAACCGCAAAAAGTCACGATCCTCTTCTCTCACAAGGAATGAGTGAAACATCTGCTTAATATCTGCAATTATAGCAATGGTTTCTTTGCGAAAGCGCATCAGAACTCCAAGGAGTAGGTTGTTGAGGTCAGGTCCTTTCAAGAGAACGTCATTTAAAGACACTCCCTCATGTTGCGCACTTGAGTCAAACACGACACGGATGTTGCCAGGTTTCTTTGGATGATACACCCCAAAAATAGGTAGATACCATCTTTCCTGGTTCAGGGTGAGGGGAGGAGCAACTTCAGCATGACCATTCTCTAATATTTTCTCCATGAATGAGAAGAAGTGCTGACTCATCTCCGGTTTCCTCTCTAGGTTGCGTTTGAGGGAGCTGAACCGGTTAAGAGCTTGCTGTCTGTTATCAGGGAGGCGGCGTCTTGGCTGCCTAAAGGGCAGAGGGGCTACCCAACTATTACTGGTATCCTTCTTGAGTTCTCGTTTCATTATTGACTTGAAGGCAAGGTCTTCAAATGATGGAGCTTGTCTATTATCCTCTTTGGTCAGTTGGAACACTGTGCAGCCTGGCTCAGTATCCTCCACATCATGGGCATGATTTGGCTGCTTGGAACTGTATTTCTCCCTTACGAGTAGAACACTTGGACATGGTTCAAAAATGGTTGGGCGGTCCTGTTCAAGGGCATTGGTAAAGTAAGTCATCACACTGTGTGGCTTATGAACACGTCCCAGACAGACATTGCCCACAATCACCCATCCCAAATCTAGCTTCTGAGCATAGGGAGCTTCAGGGGGTCCATTAATGCTTTTGCGAACCTTATGAAGTCTAATGACATCACGGCCAAGTAGGAACATAATGGGCACATCAGGTTCAAGCTCGGGAATAAGGTGGGCAACTGGTTTCAGATGATTGTGGTGAAGTGCAGCACTTGGCGTTGGAATCTCTGCTCTGTTGTCTGGTATGTCATTACACTCCAGTAGGCTTGGTAGTAACTGCACTGTCTTGCCGTCCAGTGATTCCACACAAAAACCTGCAGCCATTCTGCCCATGTTCTCAGTCTTACCAGAGCAGGTTTTCAGAGAGTAAGACGTAGTAGGAGCTTGAATTTTAAACATATCAAAGAAGTCAGAGTGAGCCAAAGATCTGTTGCTCTGCTCATCCATAATCACATAGGCTTTCATGGCTCTATTGCGCTCTCCCTTAGGGTAGACTTTGGCCAGACAGATCTTGGAACAGTTCTTGGCAATGCGGTCTCCTCCACAAATCTGAGTGCATTGGGTGCTGACTTCTACAGTTTGTGTGGGTTCTGGCTCCCCGCCATGCTCTTTCAGAGTCGGGTCTGAGTCCTTAACCCACGGTGCTTGACCTGGGTGTAGAGCTGATGAGTGTCTATCACTGTTGCACTCTGTACACTTCACAGTGCTTTGGCACTCTCGTGCAGTATGTGCTGAGGAGTTGCAACACTTAAAACAAATGCCATTCTCCCTGAGGTAGTTCTTTCTTTCCTCCAAGGATTTCTCTCGAAATGCCCGGCACTTCTGTAATGTGTGGGGTTTCCTATGTATAGGGCATCTCTTATCTGGATCCTCCACATTATTCTTGTGTCTGTCTTGGCCTGATTGTGCTGCAGCAGACACTTCTGTTCTGTGGACCAATACCTCCCTTTGTTTGTTGGCTTTCCAAGGAGACTTTTCAGCTTTGACCACGTCATTTTGACAAACAAAGTTGAAACTTGGATCATTTCTCATCTGTGCCTGTTGGTAGATGAAGGCGACAAAAACTGCGAATGGGGGAAATGCGACATGATGCAATCGTTTGTAAGTGGATCCATGAGAGAGCCACCTCTCTTGTATACTGTACAATAGCTTCTGCACTATTGCATTCACACCTCTGGGAGTGTCAAGATAAGCAAGACCAGGCAGAGCTCCCTCTGCCTTAGCAGCATCGAGTTCCATCAGTAAGTCGCTAAGATCCTGCAGTTTGGAGTGGTCTTTATTGCCAATTCTTGGAAAACTATCAAGTTTTTGGAACAAAGCCGTCTCAATAGCTTCCGACGAACCATAACAAGCATCCAATCTACTCCAGATCATGTTCAACCCCTTAGCTGGTTGGTTTATGTGGATGGACCTAATGCGTTTTGCATGCTCGGTTGATTCCCTTCCCAGCCATTTGACGAGAAGATCCATTTCTTCATCATTTGTTAGGTTTAGGTCTCTTATTGTATTCTGGAATGAGCGGCGCCAGGCCCTATAATTTTCAGGTCTGTTATTAAACTGTAATAGACCGGTTGTAACTAGCTCTCGTCGTGCTAGATATCGAACAAAGTCTGTCATTGAGGATGACTTTGAATCCATATCGTAGATAAGCGAAGGCTACGTAGCGTGATGACGATTGCCGTAGTCACATGCACCGTATTACCTTGTCTGTTAGTTGGTGTCTTTTCACTGTACTGTCTGTCCTTCTCTAGATCGTTCAGAAGAACTGGCAGCCAGGTTCAACACCTTTCTTCCATTAAGACTCTGGAGACATTTGCTCTCTGTCCACGGGTTTAATAATGTAGAAAGTGTGAAACTGAAACAAAAATGTAACACAATTACAATTATAAAGTATAATCTTTAAATTACATTTTCTATATAGACTGTATCCACAACATAAGATAAACTAAATCGACATTATGTAACACAGTGATTGCAAATGTAAGCATAACTAAACTCTGAGTATGTGGTTGACCAGTTTATCAAAGTTACAAACCAAACTCCACTAATGTTACAAAATATGAGCACAGAACTAGAGGTAAGTATCAAGTAAACAGTATACATACAGACAATACCACAAAGACGAAGGATGGAAAGCTGATGCATGAGGATTAGCGCCAGTCATCGAGGTCGTGTGTAAACCTCCATTAACTTCCTGCCTTTTTCAACTTCCTGCCTTTTTCAACTTCCTGTGGTGCCAAACTATTCACAAAACCACCTACTGGGGGTGCTAAGGATACATTTGCAACAACACTGTCAGCACAATGAGCAAGACCATAACAGCGCTATAAAAATGTGAGTGTAAAACTGTTTTTACTATCAGGCTGTCAGTGATGCAGTCAGATCTGTGTGCTGTCACGTCTCTGCAGCCCTGCAGCAGCAGAACCAGGGCAGACCAGCGGACCCTGAGCTGGTTTACTGTGACCTCGCTGTTTGTGCAGGTTAAGAGGATGAAGCTCAGGAAGCAGAGGAGGACCTCCAAGCAGCTCATCTTATATCCAAATGAATTTCCCAACAACCAAAACTCAACCAATAATCACACAATTTTCCTGTTTTGTAATACGGTTTTTGCAATGAACCAGCCAAATGGAACAGCTGATTTGACTTCTTACAGACTGATCATTGGAGTAACGCTTATGTTCCCAGATGAACATGTTATGTGGAAGAGGGTTCATGTACATCAGGTGGAAAAAGGTGGGAGGCAACCAAGGAGTAGGTGAAAAGCATGCCATTTATTAAAAACAAAAATAAATTTAAAACAAAGCAAGCTTGGAGTCCAGCAAAGCATCATGTACAGATTTCAGTTTTAACTTCCCTTTGGCCATTGCAACACACAGTTCTGTTTTCCTTCGCTGCATTTATGAAGTCCCTTGTTGTTTTCTCCCAGTGTAACAGCTCTGCTGGTTCTGCTCTGTCACTCGGTCCATTCGTTTCCAGTTTCTCTCCAGTTGTCTGTGTCTCTGCAGCTACAGCAGCAAGCAGAGGAACCGGCAAGAACTCCTCTGCTTGCTCCTCCATTCTTTATAAAGATGCTGTGGCAGGAAGTAAAAACCCCACAACAATAAAAGCATGCAATAAATATGTTTTAAAACATACAAGTATAAAAACCCCAATAAGATACACAAAACATTAAAATTACTTCTGCCACATCACAAACATTCAGTCGGTTCTTCGTCTCTAACAGCTGTTCAAGAAAATCTGTCTCTAGCCAAAGAATATCTTCAAGGCCAAGTCCAGAGTTAAGTTAAGTCATGGAAATAATAATAATTGTACTCATTTTTACAAAACAAGACTTTAATTTCCCCTCTGTCTTTGCATAGAAAATAACCAAACACACAAACAGAAACCCTAAACAATCAATATCTGCTGCTGTTCTTCTACAAGGTTCTGAGACCATAAACGGAGACTTATTCAAGTGGTTTGTTGAGGATGGATGGTGATTGGTTGATGTGAATGTGAACAAGATGAGGAAATAAGATGAACAGATCACTGTTTGAGACACAATGAGACAACCACAGGAAACTAAAGTTTATCTGAAGGTTCACTACACTGCTTATGACGGGGTGGTTCAGCTCACAGTAGCCCAACCCTCCCTCTCGCCTCCACTGGCTTCACTCCATCCCTGCCCCTCCCCAACCTCGTGCTCCCATGCTATATGCCATGTGCGCTTACTGCTGGGGTTTTTCATCCTCAAACAGTGCCCCCTACTGGGCAAAATATAAGATGATTTTTTTTCCTCACCTGTCCTGTTATGTTTTTCGCTATCGTTTCCGTCTTTTTAATGGCAGCGCCTTCAGAAGGTGGCAGCATGGCCACAGTTCACCGATGTTTGTTTGGTTGTCTTCTTGGATGGGTGTTGTGTTAACTGTAATTTACCCATTGTGGGATCAATAAAGTATCATTCAAGAAATATGTAGGACCACTTTTTTTGCATTTGCGCAATATCCCTGAAATTAGAAACATCCTTTCTCAGACTGATGCTAAAAAGCTGATCCAAAATGCTGCAGCTAGAGTACTGACAGTATGGAATTCAGGATGGAAATTGATAAGAATTTAGTGATTCTGATTCCATTATCGATACCACTTATCAATTCAATTCCTTATTGATTTTCTTATTGATTCTCATTGGTTTAGTGAATAAAACACAGCACAAATGGGTTGGTTTGCATGAACTCTTATTAATGTAAAGTAGAACAAAATTAAAACTGGTATAAAAAAACCCAAGAATTCCTCTTTCAAAACCAACTAAATGTCTCAGGAGATGGAGATCATTCATGCAGTATAGTGAAAGCAGAACAGCAAACTGAATTTCCCAACATGTGAACAAATACGTATAAACATGCTTATGCTGTTACCATATGTCACTCAGCTGTACACATCTGGCTGCAGAACTTGAATCAGTACAGGTTCCTGCTCCACTAGAATAGATAATGCACAGGTTGTGTGAACAGGCAGTCTGTACAACAGGCTTCCTTGTACAACACAACGCGACAGAAATAAGTATCTCATTTGTCTCAGCTAGTGTCTGATAAAACAGTAAAGGCTGTTGCCACCATTCAGTGTGAATCTACAGGTTCTTATAACGACATTACATTGTCGTAGCTGCTGTGTGCTCGGTATGCTGTTTTTATGGGTTGTGTTTACCTCTGTGCAGCTGATATATCTACTGTAGATCAGTCCGTTCTCTGCCGTTGACCTGCAGACCACAGGCAAACACCACACACTGATCGATCAGCTGCTATCACTGCTAAAACATTTTTTGTACATTGTTCTTTAACTGGTTTGTGTTTTAGTTCAATGAGTTCATATTTGTTTAATTATAAATCTAGTGTTCATGAAGAGACCAGCAGAGCTGTTTCTGGTAGGTACTTAGATCTGTGGTTATTAGAAAACTTTCTGTTGGCTGTTTCCATTAACAGTGAGCAAATGCTGATTATAAGCTTTTCACAGCTGTGGCAGAAGTATCCAATCCTAAATCCTATACTTACATAAATGTAGTAATACTACAGTATATGTGCAGTCTGTAAAAATAAACTCTTACTGAAGTACAAGTACAAATGTTCTGAATTCAAATATACTTCAAACACCATATAATGGTTGAATCATTGAAGTCTAAACCACAGCTGGAGCTAAACCAGGCTAAAACATCATGGACAGTTCACTGATTAGATGCAATCTGCATGTTGTTGCACTATACTTGTGATATATATAATTAAAGTGCATCAAACCTATTAGTTTATTTATGTTTTATAATAATCCATCCATTCTCTTCCTTGTTAATCTAATTCAGCTAAGTAAGATTAAAGCATGAAATGGAGTTTAAAGTAGGGTTTAAAACAACCTCAGAGGTTGTTTGTGCAGGCACAAATTAACGCACACTGGGAGCACAACTCCCAATGTGTGTGAGAGTTGCCCAACCAGTCTACATGTGCTTTGAGTACTTGGAGAAGGCATTCGACCCTCGAGGTATCCTGTGGGAGGTCCTGTGGGCGCATGGGGTGTCTGGCCCGTTGTTGTGGGCCATTCAGTCCCTGCACAACCGCAGTGAGAGCTTGGTCCTTATAGCCGGCGATAAGTCTGACTTGTTTCCTGTGGGTGTTGGACTTCGCCAGGGCTGCCCTTTGTCACCGATTCTGTTCATAATTTTTAAGGGCAGAATTTCTACATGTAGTCATGTGGTGACAGATGTCTGCCGCAGAGTCTCGTCTCTGCTCTTTGCAGATGATGCGGTCCTGTTGGCTTCATCAGGGGCGGCCTCCAGCTCGCAGTGGAACGGTTTGCAGCCGAGTGTGAAGTGGCTGGCATGAGAATCAGCACCTCCAAGTCTGAGGCCGTGGTCCTCAGCTGGAAAAGGGTGGAGTGCCCTCTCTGACTCAGGGACGAGTTGCTGCCCCAAGTGTTGGAGTTCAAATATCTCGTGGTCTTGTTCACGAGTGTGCATGAGGGAGATCGACAGATGTGGTGAAGAGAGAGCTGAGTATAAAAGCCTATGTTCATGAGCTTTGGGTAGTAACTGAACAAATAAGATCACAAATACAAGTGGAAGAAATGAGCTTCCTGGGTGGCTGGCCTCTCCCTTGCAGTTCCTGAAAGCCCAGAAATTGCACATCACAGCCATATAGGGGTATTATGGTATTTGTTGCCGGTAGTCCGTTAACGGCTCTTTCACGGAGCAAACTGATTCTCATTCTAGACTTTTGAAGTATGTTGTGTCACGGCTGATACATTCGGAGTCAAAGGGTTGAGCACGCAATAAACATAAATTTACAATTTATGTACATTGTGCATACAAGTTATGTAAAATGGATCATTAACTTCCTAAAGGCTTCACTGGCTTCACTAAATCGTCTGTAGTTGTGAATGTGAGTGGTTGTCTGTCTCTCTCTCTGTCGTTGCCCCAAGACACACCTGTCCAGGATGTCCCGGCCTCTTACCCCATGACAGCTGAGACAGCCTCTAGTTCCCCCACAACCCAGAACTCAATTAGGAGAAAATAGTTTAATGTTTTCAATTAAATTTTAATTGGATACATTATCATGCCAGCATTCATCAATGAGCTCTAACAAAGTACAGCTGGGCCTGATGGAAGCGTGTGGATAAAATGTCAAAGGGTCAAAGGGTACATACAGAGAGAATAACCTTAGTTCAGCTTCATCCATCCATTTGCTTCTGCTTATCCTGTTCAGGGTTGCGGGGGGGCTGGAGCCTATCCCAGCAGTCATGGGGGGAGAGGCAGCGTACACCCTGAACAGGTCACCAGCCTGTCACAGGGCCAACACACAGAGACAAACAACCTTTCACACTCACATTCATGCTCTCATTCACACCTATGGGCAGTTTAGAGTAGCCAATTAACCTAACCCCAGTAGGTGCATGTCTTTAAAATGTGGGAGGAAACCCACGCAAGCACGGGGAGAACATGCAAACAAGCATACAAACCTGGGCCAAGGTGGAATCGAACCCAGATGGTATTCTAACTGTGAGGCAGCAGTGCTAACCACTGCGCCACCGTGCTGCTGCCTTAGTTCAGCTTGTTTATTTTATTAGGAACAAAGTGCAGGCTAATATTTACTTTCTGAAAAGAAACATTATCTTCCTTTTTGTACACGGTTATGTGACCATAAATGGAGAGGTCAGCGGGACTCTGAGAGGACTTACGAGAAGTCTGTTGATCAGGAGCCCGAACATGGACGGGTTCATATGAGGTGAACAGATCTGAGGATGAGATGACAACATCAAGCCCCGCCTCTCCCTTCAGATAAACACTGAGCACAGCACAGGAGAGGATCAGAGAGACGTCTGCCCGAACATGGGTCATCATCATCATCATCATCACCATCATCATCTGCTGCTGCTGCTGCTGCTGTGGAGCTCAGGTAGGACTCTACTTTAAAATTCAGCTATTCACTGATTTGATTGGATGATCAAACAACCTGCTCACACACCAGTATCACACTAAAACAAACAAGCACACACAAACACACACACACACACACATATCAAAGCATCACGGGATGGACTGCACTTTAAAAAAATATACAGGGTATCTCAAAAAATGATGTGATTGAGTGACTACAAGCCCCAGGCAAACAAAATGAAATAGGCTTCATGTTGAACAATACAAGATTTATTTATCAAAATTTGGACAATAAATTCAGAGGAATGCAGATTTGTAACCGATTTCACAAAGCTTCACAAATGTTCACTGTGTGCAGAACCTGTGACGCATGTCAGACGGATCTCCTGACAAACGAGCTGCACCGTGTCCTGTGTGTTTGACTGTGTTCAATATAAATAATGTATATGAATATATTTAATATATAAAATGTTTCATTTCAATTTCTGGAAATTATGCTGGGTCATTGTGCAAATATAGTTTTTGCACTGCTGTATTTTTGACACAACCTTGCACTTACTGGCCTGGTCCCAGGCAGAATCTCTATCATAAAGTTCCAAACTCTGAGATTTATCTGGATGTATTTGCTGTAATTTTTCCACCTATTTCCAGTTGCTGAGGGTCATAGAATATATGACACCAATGATAACTGGTAATAAACCATGTCAGCTGTCTGTGTTAGTGCAGTAAAATAAGACAGAAGAGAGTTTGAAGATACTTCTGGACTGGAGACCAGTTCCTCTTGGTTTTTAGCTTCACATCATACAGCAGAGAAGTCACAGACACTCAAACACACATCTTTAGGAACGCTTACACAGTTATAAAAGGTGCTGTATGAAGTCATCATGGGAGTAAATGGACTAGTTCTTATACAGTGCTTTTCTACTCTAACTGAGCACTCAAAGTGCTTATACAACACATCTGCAACACATCTGCACTATAGCTAAGTGTTTACTATCTACCAGTCACACACAAGCTGTCCTTCAATAGGCAGAGCACAAATAATTGGTTACCTACTGCTGTTTGTGTGTGTGTGTGTGTGTGTGTGTGTGTGTGTGTGTGTGTGTGTGTGTGTGTGTGTGTGTGTGTGTGTGTGTGTGTGTGTGTCTATCTGTGTGTGTGTGTGCGCACGCGTGTGTGTGTAAGAGCAAGCAAAAATCTCTGTGTATTGTGTGCTTGTCACCAAACATGCTCATTACTGATGGTGAGAAGCCACGACGATGCTCATCAGAAGCCCAAGACAGAGCGCTGAAGAACAGAGGCCTAACATCCACATGGCCCCCCCAGCAGAAGGAAGAGGGAAAAGGCCCAGTCAGCGCCCCCAAGGCCAAAGGACATGCACTGGGCAGTCAACCGCAGTGCAAGCCAAGAACAAGGCCCAGAGCCCCAAGTGCCACAGAATTGCTCACAGGAGTGTTTAGAGCCGCTGTATTTAATCTTTTTCTGAAATATGCAGCAATATCACATGACAGTGTGGTGTCTGATCTACTGTGACTTAAACTGCTGTGTTAAACTGCATCTATGTATAGGTATTCTCCTCTAGGATGAAAAACTATTTAAGCACAAAAATTCAAAAACAATAAATAATACAGCTTCATCAACTGCACCAAAGACTAAAACAATTAAATGTGGATTATTAAACATTAGGTCTCTCTCTTCCAAGTCCCTATTAGTCAATGATTTAATAATTGATCAACATATTGATTTATTCTGCCTTACAGAAACCTGGTTACAGCAGGATGAATATGTTAATTTAAATGAATCAACACCCCCGAGTCACAGTAACTGTCAGAATGCTCGAAGCACAGGTCGAGGAGGAGGATTAGCTGCAATCTTCAATTCCAGCTTACTAATTAATCACAGACCCAGACAAAGTTTTAATTCTTTTGAAATCCTGACTCTTATTCTTGTCCACCCTAATTGGGAAATTCAAAAACCTGTTTTATTTGTTATTATCTATCGTCCACCTGGTCCTTACTCAGAGTTTCTGTCTGATTTCTCAGACTTTTTATCTGATTTAGTGCTCAGTTCAGATAAAATCATTATAGTGGGTGATTTTAACATCCATGTAGATGCTGAAAATGACAGCCTCAACACTGCATTTAATCTATTGTTAGATTCAATTGGCTTCTCTCAAAATGTAAAGGAGCCCACCCACCACTTTAATCATATTCTGGATCTGGTCCTGACATATGGCATTGAAACTGAAGATTTAACAGTATTCCCTGAAAGCCCCCTCCTGTCTGATCATTTCTTAGTAACATTTACATTTACTTTAATGGATTACACAGCAGTGGGGAATAAGTTTTATTACAGTAGAAGTCTTTCTGAAAGTGCTGTAACTAAGTTTAAGGATCTAATTTCTTCATTATTATGCTCTTCAGTGCCAACACCGTGCAGAGCAGCTACCTAGACTCTGCTCCCAGTGAGGTCGATTATCTCGTCAATAGTTTTACATCCTCACTGCATACAACTTTGGATACTGTGGCTCCTCTGAAAAGGAAAGCCTCAAATCAGAAGTGCCTGACTCCGTGGTATAATTCGCAAACGCACAGCTTAAAGCAGATAACCCGTAAGCTGGAGAGGGAATGGCGTCTCACTAAATTAGAAGATGCTCATTTAGCCTGGAAAAAGAGTTTGTTGCTCTATAAAAAAGCCCTCCGTAAAGCTAGGACATCTTACTACTCATCATTAATTGAAGAAAATAAGAACAACCCCAGGTTTGTTTTCAGCACTGTAGCCAGGCTAACAAAGAGTCAGAGCTCTGTAGAGCCGAGTATTCCTTTCACTTTAACTAGTAGTGACTTCATGGATTTCTTTACAACTAAAAATTATTCATAACCATCTCAAAGATTTATCTTCATGTTCGGCTGCTTTCAGCACTGCTGGTATTTGTTTAGACTCTTTGGCTCCAGTTGATCTTTCAGAGTTAACTTCAATAGTTACTTCCTCCAAACCAGCAACATGTGTATTAGATCCCATTCCTACTAGACTGTTCAAAGAAGTCTTCCCAATTATTGATGCCTCTATCTTAAAAATGATCAATCTGTCTTTATTAGTTGGCTATATACCACAGGCCTTAAAGGTGGCTGTAATTAAACTGCTACTTAAAATGCCATCACTTGACCCAGGTGTCTTAGCTAATTATAGGCCAATCTCCAACCTTCCTTTTCTCTCAAAGATCCTTGAAAGAGTAGTTGTAAAACAGCTCACTGATCATCTGCAGAGGAACGGTTTATTTGAAGAGTTTCAGTCAGGTTTCAGAATTCATCACAGTACAGAAACAGCATTAGTGAAGGTTACCAATGATCTTCTTACAGCCTCTGACAGTGGACTCATCTCTGTTCTTGTCCTGTTGGACCTCAGTACAGCTTTTGATACTGTTGACAATAACATTTTATTACAGAGATTAGAGCATACTATAGGTATTAAAGGTACTGCACTGCACTGGTTTGAGTCATATTTATCTAATAGACTCCAATTTGTTCATGTAAATGGGGAGTCTTCTTCACACACTAAGGTCAGTTATGGAGTTCCACAGGGTTCTGTGCTAGGACCAATTCTATTTACATTATACATGCTTCCCTTAGGCAGTATTATTAGAAAGCATTGCATCAATTTTCATTGTTATGCAGATGATACTCAGCTTTACCTATCAATGAAGCCAGATGACACACATCAATTAGTTAAACTGCAGGAATGTCTTAAAGACATTGAGGCCTGGATGACCTCTAACTTCCTGCTTCTAAATTCAGATAAAACTGAAATTCTTGTACTTGGCCCCACAAATCTTAGAAACATGGTGTCTAACCAGATACTTACTCTGGATGGCATTACTTTGGCCTCCAGTAACACTGTGAGAAATCTTGGAGTCATTTTTGACCAGGATATGTCCTTCGATGCACATACATCATACATACAAACATGTAGGACCGCTTTTTTGCATTTGCGCAATATTTCTAAAATTAGAAACATCCTCTCTCAGAGTGATCCTGAAAAGCTAATCCATGCATTTATTACTTCTAGGGTGGACTATTGTAATTTGTTATTATCAGGCTGTCCTAAAAGCTCCCTGAAAAGCCTTCAGCTGATCCAGAATGCTGCAGCTAGAGTACTGACAGGGACTAGAAAGAGAGAGCAGATTTCTCCCATATTGGCTTCTCTTCATTGGCTCTCTGTTAAATCTAGAATAGAATTTAAAATCCTTCTCCTCACATACAAGGTCTTGAATAATCAGGCCCCATCTTATCTCAAAGACCTCATAGTCCCATATCACCCCAACAGAGCACTTCGCTCTCAGACTGCTGGCTTACTTGTGGTTCCTCGGATACTTAAGAGTAGAATGGGAGGCAGAGCCTTCAGCTTTCAGGCCCCTCTTCTGTGGAACCAGCTCCCAGCTTGGATTCAGGAGACAGACACCCTCTCTGTTTTTAAGATTGGGCTTAAAACTTTCCTTTTTGATCAAGCTTATAGTTAGGGCTGGATCAGGTGAGCCTGAACCATCCCTTAGTTATGCTGCTATGAGCCTAGGCTGCTGGGGGGGGGGGTTCCCATAATGCACTGTTTATTTTCATTCACTTTATTTACTTTGTTTATACCACACTCTGCATTTAATAATTAATTGTTATTAATCTCTTCCACAGCATGTCTTTTCTCTCCCCTCAACCCAACCGGTCGCGGCAGATGACTGCCCCTCCCTGAGCCTGGTTCTGCTGGAGGTTTCTTCCTGTTAAAAGGGAGTTTTTCCTTCCCACTGTCGCCAAGTGCTGCTCATAGGGGGTCGTTTAGACTGTTGGGTTTTCTCTGTATTATTGGATTGTAGGGTCTTTACCCACAATACAAAGCGCCTTGAGGCGAGTGTTTGTTGTGATTTGGCGCTATATAAATAAAATTGAATAAAATTGAATTGAATTGAATAGGATGATGGCCTCGAGTTCAGGCCTGCTTTGACCTTGTCCAAAAAAAGGATTGCTCAGAATGAGCATATAGTTTCCATCAGAAAATGGTATGAGAGAGTGTTACCCCTTGTTGCTCACTCTCCAAAAAGGGAATGACCTCACATACATGCAGGAAACAAGCTATGTCTGGTTCTCCATAAAAAACTATATGTGGTACAATGTCAAAGGTCAAGAATGTGGGAGTTGGCTATATAACTCTTGCCATTCCCTTGTTCTTATGAGTTAGGGCGATTGGCTATGCCCTGTCCCAGGTAGCTAGCAGAGGAAAGCACCTGTTTTGACACTGTCTGTTTCTTTGCAATAAACTTTTGTATATATGCATAAGACTCTGTCAGCGAGGATTCTTTCTCCAAGAACACCAACACTAAGACACGACAAATTCTGGCGTCACGAAGACAAGACAGCAAAGAGGACGAGCAGCACCAGCCACCTCGAGGAGACCTACGGCTCAAAGTTGACAGTGTGAGTGTGTTCTCACTTTGACAAATTGCATGCTGATGGTCTGCTGGAAATATGCTGCATGTTCTCACTGAAAAGAACTGTGTATGGGATATATAGTGTGTGTGTGTGTTTCTTGGAGCAATCCCTCGTTCTAAATTTTAAGAAATGAGATGAATATAGTGAAAAAAGAAGTGCACAGCTTATTAGTAATGGTAAAACGGCATTAATTAATACTATGCTTGACAATTAGTGGGCCCAATTTCTGATTGTCTGTCATGTGTTTTATTTTTGCTATACCATGAAGAATGAAGCTTGATTAAGTAGTGGATCCAGAAGTGTGTGGCCAGCTGAGCTA
Source organism: Amphilophus citrinellus (assembly GCA_013435755.1). NCBI lineage: Eukaryota > Metazoa > Chordata > Actinopteri > Cichliformes > Cichlidae > Amphilophus > Amphilophus citrinellus. The sequence goes on from JACBYM010000007.1 coordinate 32,032,382, forward strand.
TTATAGAAAATAAAAAGTGATAAGTAAAGGAAAAAGCATATGTAATAGTGTTAAGAGAAATAGCCGCAAATTGAATTAAGCCTTCTGTAAGCTGCATTAGGCAGGCCTAAATCCTGATTAAACAACAGAACTGTTTTCTTAGGTCAGCTTTTTTTTTTGGGAGGAAAGCTGGAAGTGCAAAAAGTTCTATAAGAATGGTTTTCATTAACACTGCTGACGAGTTGTGTATGATATTACCTTCTATTTGAACTTGCATTTCAATACAAGGTAGCAGAAATTATAATCCTAAAACATAGATGAAAAAGAAGCGGCATTGGTAATGCAGTGAAAGTCGACTAGTCTGTGTTTTTGTGTTTTATGTGAGCGAGACGTGTCTGGTTTCTTTCTTTTATGAAAAAGAGGTACCACCTGACTTTCCTTGCTCTGATGTGTAAAGTCTAAATGTGTTTATGTTAAAAGTGACTTTGTTCTTTATGTTGTTTGTGCCAGCCGTGAGTGTGTTTAAGGGTGTGTCATTCTCAGTGCCTTTCCTTTGTGTGTGAGAAGCGTGTGTGTGCATAATTTTTTCTTGAGCACATGTATGGAGAGAAGTGCATTTCAGTGTGTGTGTCAGTGCGGATGCGTTTGTGTGCTTTTGTGTGAGCAGAGAGTAGATGACCTGGGTGTGTAGGCATATGTTTATATGAATGAATGAATGTTTATGTAAAGAGTGTGAGGAAGCCCCCAATCCTGTGTGTATGTGGTGGCCCCCTCCTTTGTTTAGTTAGCAGGGACTGTGTGTGTCTGCGTGTGTGTGTCTCTTGCTTTATGAGACGGAGTGGTATATGTGTTTGAATATTTGTTGAATCTTTTTGATAATTGCTGCTGGTCAGTGATTGGAAATAAAGGTTTATGAATGTTATACTTAGAATACACGATACATGAGCTGCCCGTATTGTTAAAAGCTATGAGCTCCTCGTGAAGGACAATCCATGAGCCTTCACAAGAGAGACGTTTGATAATTATTTTTCCCTGGGGACTTTTATTAGTTTTATTACCTGTTATTAATAATTAAATATATAATAAATAAAGTAAAAATAAATAAAGTAAAAAATAGAGAGAGAAAGGACGGATAAGTCTTTTCTTTGTTATAAAGCCCATTTATGAGCCCAAAAAAAATTACAAGGCTAATACGTACTCAAGCATGAACACTTTGTGGGTGAAAGGTGTTTTAAGAGTGAAATAAACTCTTCTTGTTGATAACATGAACCTTTTTGTCGTATAGAGTGCCATGTGGAGAAGAACTTTGATGTGAAGACATTGTTTTAAATGTTTAACTAACCTTTGCCCCTTCTTTCCTTCTTTTTGCTTGAGTGAGTGAGAGAGAGAGAGAGAGAGAGACCAAGGGGGGAAGCTGAGTCGATATCACCCAGTTGTGGCTGGCGACTGACTGAGGACAGTAGCCCTGTAAGCTGACTTCAGCAAAGGCCAGTGTTTGTTTCTTCTTGTCACACAAACTCCTTTAATAAAAAACACCACTTCCTAAGACTTTTTAATACACTTATTTTGGCTTTATTTATAAACTAAATAGGCATCTATTTTGGTTTGGTGTTTTATGCAATATATTTGCTGTCATTCTCTAAAGCAGACGTGGCAACAGATTGACACTTAGTGGAGACACATTTTGAATTTGAGTTGAATTTTGTTGCAGTTATTAAAGTGCATAGGTTTTGTATTGTGTTGGAGTATTTTGGATGTTCCATACAATACTTGTTTATTACTTTGACAAATTTACACTGCATTTTGACGAATTTTTCACAAAAAACACTCGGTGTTGAGTGAAATTTTTCGCAACAGCAGGCTTGCTGTTTCTTCTGGTGTTGGCAAACTCATTTTTATTAATTGTGCTACAACTATTAGCATTAAATAACGTATATAACATTAATCACATAAGTAAATAACCAAATAGTTTGAAAACAAAAAAAGAAAAGGGGGGGAGTAAGTCAGAGATTCAAGAAAACTTTTGATTTAAATTTGAATAGGGGAATAAATATAACTATTAAAATGTCTAAGAAAGACATTAAAACAATGAAAACAATCACTCCAATCGAAGTGGTTCAGCAAAGCAATCCTCTGATTAAACCACTTATTGTAAAAATCTCGAATAAATGGCATAAGCGATGGCCAGATTTGGAAAAACCTTGGCCAAAGGTAGGAACTCTTAACCCAGAAGTGATTGAAACTATGCGAGTGCTTGTGACTTCTTACAAGGTCAACCAAAAAAATGGAAAAGTAGGACAACGACGAAAAGAGAAGAGACAATTGGAACTTGGCATTTTACAGCTGTTCGACATTGAAGGACAGAAGTTGATACAAGCTACAAAAGAAGAAAGACAAAAAAGCATGAAAGAAATTGAGAAAAATACAAAACGAACGGAGCAATTGATGGAAAAAAATTAATCTGCCATTCTCACACTTGACTCCAGCACAAAACCCACCTCCATACGAACAGAAAGTGGAGTTTGAAGACGCCTACCCACAATTACCAGTACTCAATCAAGATGGCAATTACCACATTAAGGATGACAACGACAGAGTAATTGAAGTGGGACAAGCTGAGACCACTATAAAATTGATTCCAAGTTCTAAAAGTAAAAAGAAGACATCAACCTTGAAGATTAGGAACAGAGGGTTGGCAGAAGAACAAGAAGATGAGGGAAGCGACCTGGAAAGAACTGTGGGTGGATATGATCCTCAAATCAGGTGGATACTAATGAAAGCAGAAAAGAAAGGAGGAAAGATGAAGAAGAAAGAAGACTCAGAGGACGATACTTCTGAGGAGAGTGTGGATGGAGATAGTGATGAAGAATGGGAAAGCAAAGGTTCTTCTTCAAGAAGGTTCCTTCCATCTGCATCCAATACAAGAATTGAAGAGGACAGACAAAGAATTTTAAGAGAAATTGGAAGAAGTATTGATGAGTGTTTGTCTGACCTAGACAAAGCTACTACCTCAGCCGGTCATATTGCTTTGGAAAACCAATTAAAGGACCTGAAGCTACAAAAGAAGGAGCTCCTGAAAGAAGGATCTCAGAAATCAGCAATGACATTACGTCTGAGGAAGAGAAAAACGCCTGAGAAGATGTGTCCAGTAATTATAAGGGGACAGGCGATGGAGTACAAGCCCTGGCAGAATACGGACATGTAAGATATACTTCAGAAGCTCCCTACCCTTCAAGATGGCGCTCATCCGTGGATCTCAAAGCTGGAAGAGATAATGGTGGGAACACAACCAGCTATGGGAGATATGAAGAGACTTTTGGCAAGTCTCCTTGGGATACCAGCAATGGAGGACATTCTGCAGAAAGCAGGACTCAATGAATATGTGACGACTGCAGCAAATGATGCAGACCTCTTCGCTGCAAATAGAGGGCGGATGTGGAGAGCTCTTAGAGACACATTTTCTACAAACGTGCACCCAGACAATATCTTTATTGAACCACTGGGAGAGGAAGAAAACCCGAGAGCATATGTGTCGAGAGCCCTTCAAGTTTGGAGGAATGTTACTGGAAATGATCCTGATTTAAACCAGATGGAGCAATCAATTTTGAGAGCCAAGATACAGAAGGGACTACCTTTGCCAGTAAGAAGCAAATTGGCAGAAGTAGTTGGCCTTGGAAGTATGGAGAAAGGAGTATACACCGACCACATTGCTCATCAGGTGGAGTTGTTTCGCAAGAAGGAGCGTGACCAAAAAGAACAAGATCAAGAGACACTCAGAAAACTCAACCAGATACAACTGGGAGAGAGTAAGAGGAAGGAAAAGAAGCAAGCTGTCGTCATGCAAAGTCAGCCTCCAGTGAACCAACCAGCAATACAAATGCAGCCCAATCAGGCTGAGTTTCAACCATTTCAGTCTTCATCGGTGGTTCCAGTTGCACCCTACCCCCAACCAGTGTTCAACCCAGTGCAGTCCTGGAGAATCAGAGATCGAGGAACACTGGGAAGAGGAAGAGGAGGAAGGTTTAACCCAAATTTACAACGGTGTTCAATAAGATGCTATAATTGCGGACAATTTGGTCATTTGGCCCGGGATTGACACAGCTCAGGAGGAAACTTCAGAGGAAACTTCAGAGGAGGATTCAGAGGTCAACCAAGAGGATCCAGGGGACCGGTTAACCCCTTCAGGGGGCCGGAACTAGGATTTTAGGGATGCCCAGAGAATCCGAGTGGGAGGTGTCAGCTGGTAGCATCAGGACCAGAGAAAGATCCAACAGTAAAGGTGGAAGTGAATAATCGCCTATTGGAGATGATGGCAGATAGCGGAGCAGCTTTCACCTGTGTGCGGCCCAAAGATGCTACACATCTCCCTATGTCAGGACAATATGTAAGGACAATCGGATTTGAGGGAGTAAAGCAGCTGGTTCCTCTAACTAAACCAATCAAGCTCTGCTATAAAAACCGGAAGACCACACTGCCCATACTGGTATCAGAACATACACCTGTGGCACTTTTGGGCAGAGATGCTTTGTGTAAATTGAATTGCACAATCAAATGTACACCAGACGGCTGTCTGGTGGATGTGCCAGAAAATATGGCGCATCAATTATCGATGAAGGCAGAGATTGAAGCCTCGTTAGTGTTTTGGATTGGAAATCTCGACACAGATTTTTTGGAACCAGCCAAGCTATGGGAAAAATTAATTGTGGCAAATATGCCAAAAGCAAGACTGCCTAAATACCCGTTGCATTGCACACTTAAGTACTTTAAGGATGCTACAAAAGCAGATCCAGAAGAGTGGTTGAGTCGTCAACCAGAACAAGTTCAACTTTCCTCAAATTGCATAATTTTGGGACCACAAGGAGCAGCTATGAAGATAGAAAAAAGTGAATTTTTGCAGAAAGAATTCAACATTGAGAAAAGTCTGCCACATGTAACTCTGCTGGTGTCTGAAGAATATGAACAGAAGGATCTAGGAGAAATGATGAAAAAAGCAGAAAGAGCTATTTTTGCTCCGCTCAAGGAGAATCATGCCATTTGGATGAGTAAGGATCGCCGATTTATCAAAATCATGATTTCTACTCAAGGGAAAGGACAGCCACAGACTGTACAAATGACTCATGAATCCATTTGCAGGGTTGAGGCCGATTCAAACTTCCTGAAAGAAGAAATGCTACGACAAATTCCAGAATGTTTATGGTCTCAACATAGTACGGACATTGGATGTGTGAAATCAGCACAGCCAGTAAAAGTGGAACTTAGACCTGGGGTCAAACTCCCCTGGAAAAGTCAATATCCACTGAAAGAAGAGGCAATCCGAGGGATTGAACCACAAATTGAGGGACTTTTGAAAGCAGGTGTTTTGGCGATAACACAGAATCCACAAAGCAATACACCTTTGTTACCAGTGCAGAAACCGGATAACTCTTATCGCTTGGTACACGATTTGAGAGCAGTGAATGAAGTGGTTGCTGATTTTCCAGCTGAAGTTCCAGATCCACACACTCTGTATACTCAAGTCCCTCCAGAAGCGACGCATTTTACAGTCCTGGACTTGTGTGGAGCATTTTTTAGTGTCCCACTCAGTACCGAAAGTCAAGGTTTGTTTGGATTTACATTCAGAGGACAACATTTTGTTTATAGACGCTTACCACAAGGGTTTAAACATAGCCCTCATATCTTCAATAAAGTATTGAAAGATGACCTGGAAGAAATTGGTCAAGTGTTAAAAAGCACTGTCATTCAGTATGTGGACGACATTATGCTCTGTTCGCCCGATGCAGAAACGTGTCACAAGGATTCAATGAAGTTGTTACAAATACTGGCAGAGAAAGGACATAAGGTTTCTCAGAAAAAACTGCAGTACTGCCAGGAAAAAGTGGTATACCTGGGACAGGTAATAACAAAAGGACACAGAAGCATTTCGGACAGTCAGTTGGAGGCAATTCGAAAGGCTCCAAAGCCCAGAACTGTCCGAGAGATGATGACATTTCTTGGGATTGCTGGCTATTCTTCAACGTGGATCGAGGATTACGCCAGTTTGACAGGACCATTGAGAGCTATGATTAAGGATACTGGAAGCTCTCAACTTCACTCTACGCTTTCTTGGACACCAGATGGCCTGATGGCCTTTGAAACGATTAAACAAAGATTGCAAGAAGCTCCAGCTTTGGCGCTTCCAGATTACTCCAAGAATTTCTTGCTCTATGTGTCCACCTCCCCAGGAGGCAAATATGTGTGTGCAGTTCTATGCCAGCCAACTGGAACAGGGACAAATCCTCAACCGATTTCTTATTATTCTACCGCATATTCAGAAATGGAGCAAGGACTACCACCATGCTATCGAGCTTTAGTGGGAGTCTCTCTAATGTATGAGAAAGCATCAGCGATCACGATGGGTTATCCAGTGACAATACTTACTCACCATAGTCTTCGAAATTTGTCGAACTATGGTAAGTACACATTGACTATGCCCAGACTTCGAGAGTATCACAGGTTGTTGGAGCAAGAAGACGTCACTTTGATGAGGTGCGTCACAACAAATCCAGCTGAGAGCTTGCCAACATTGGAAGACGGTGAACCACATGATTGCGTGCGAGAAGCTGAGAAATACTCTAGGCTTAGGTCAGATCTACAAGCCCTCCCATTGCGTGAGGCAGATCTGGAGTTTTGGACCGATGGGTCCTGTTATCATGTGGGTGATAAGTTGAGTGCTGGCTACGCAGTAGTAAAAGCACAAGGAACAGATTTTGTTGTAGAAAAGACTGAGGTCATACCTCAGCCAGCATCAGCCCAACTTGCTGAACTTGTGGCCCTGACAGAAGCCTGTTTGCTTGCAGAGGGTAAGCGAGTGACAATTTATACTGACTCTGATTATGCACATAATGTGTGTCACTTGTTTGGAGCAGTATGGAAAAGTCGAGGGTTTAGAAAGACAGATGGTTCGCCAATACGACACCATGAACAAATAATGAAATTGTTGCAGGCCATGATGAAGCCTAAAGAAATAGCGATAGCTAAGTGTGCAGCACATAAAGCAGATATGTCAAGGGTCACGCAAGGTAACAAAGCAGCTGATGAAGCTGCAAAGGCGGTGACTGGAGCTAATAAAGTGGGTGAAGTTTTTCTGGTCACTCATGAAGTAGATTTAGAAGACAAAGTCACGCTTAGGGATGTGATTTTAATGCAAGAAGCTGTTCCCGACCTTGATAAACAGCTATGGCTTGATCGAGGTGCCACCCAAGACTCTATGGGACTTCGGAGAAACCATGAGGGACTCATAGTAGCTCCCCCAGACCTTTTAGGTCTGATGATTCAAGAAGCGCATGGGTTAGCTCATGTGGCGAGAGGAGAAGTCAAGAGAAAAATCATTAAAGAATATGGTTTTTGGGCACCGTGTTTGCTTGAACAGATTGACTATGTCATAGGCAGATGTGTGATCTGTCTGAAAAACAACGTTCGAAGGGGGCTGACGGTTCCTCCTGGTCACATTCCGACTCCGAGGGGTCCAATGCGTGAACCAGTTGTGGACTTTGTTGACATGATAAAACCAGTTGAAGGTAAGAGATACATGCTCGTAGTGGTTGACAGATTTTCAAGGTGGCCTGAGGCCTGCCCAACAAAGCGCAAAGACGCCCAATCTGTTGCTAATTTTCTGTGTAGAGAAGTGATTAGCAGATGGGGATTCCCAGATCGTATCGCTTCAGATAACGGGAAGGAGTTTGTTGATAAGACAGTGAAACTGAGTTTGAAAAAGCTGGGGATTAAACAGCGCCTTGGTACTGTTTATCACCCGCAAAGTCAAGGAATTTGTGAAAGAATGAATGGTGTACTAAAAAATCGTGTCGTTAAAATTTGTCAGCACACAGGCCTAAACTGGGTAGCAGCATTGCCGTTAGCATTAATGGCATGTCGCTCAAGTGAGTTGCGCGATTTGCATTTGACACCCCATGAGCTGGCTACAGGAAGACAGATGCCAGCACCCTGTTTTCGTACAAGTGGAAAGGGCCCAAGTTTAGCCCTTTTGGAAGACGAAATGAAAGCATACGTGTCATATATGGCTAATCTGCATAAAAGAATATCTACATACGTTTCTGACAGGCAAAGGAAAGAAGAGGTGCAGGAGAAACTGGATGAGCAAAAGAAGAATACAATTCAACCTGGAGACAAGGTGTTCGTGAAGGTGTTTAGGAGAAAGTGGTATAACGAACGCCGTGAAGGACCATTTGAAGTTGTTCGCAGTACTGGCACTGCAGTACAGGTGAAAGGGTCCCCAACGTGGTACCGCCTGTCACATTGTGTCAAGGCACCGAGTGAAGAAATACCACCTACAGGAGGCCAACATGAAGAGGCCTCAAGAGAGCCAGAAGAAAATGAAGATCATGCAGTGGAGATACTTAGAGATCTCCAGGATCAAAATTCAGAAGAAGAAATTGTCCATGCTGGGGACAATGATGCTAATCCTGGGCACATTTTTGATGATGCCAGGAATGACTCAGCAGTTAGTGGACAAGACAGAAGGTTTGGAGAAATCGACCTTCAACATGTCCCAAAAATTGCAGAGTCTACAGCTACAAGAAGTGGTGATTGCACCACGAGAAGATTCAGAAACACAGCGAGACAAAAGAGACCGAAATCGTGTCGTAAGAGAGTTAAACCGAAGCGTTATGACGACTAGGGCAGAACCAATCCTAGAGGAATCTATTCCTTTCACACGGAACACATCTAATGGTTTGAGTGAGCCACATTTAACAGTAATGATGCCTAAGATGATCTCGACAACACCAAATCCCCTGAAGACTGTAATTAAAGCCCGGATGGGAGAATTAGCTACTCTTCCATGCAAATGTACTAGATATAACGTATATAGTATTTTTGCTCCAAGATGGGAAAACAGTCGTGGTGAAGACTTGTTGGCAATATCAGAAGCTGAAACAGTGCCTCATTACGAAAGGAAGTATTTGTTGTTCAGTGATGGCAGAATAATAAAGGCTAGAGATGACTGTTCACTTGTTGTACGTAGTGTAATGTGGGAAGATCAAGGGGAATATATATGTACCTTTTATACACCAGAGTTTAAGTTTATCCCACTTCGGAATAAATGGATAGGAGGTTACATAACCCATACAGTGATATTAAGGATAAAAGGGTTGATTCCTGCTAGAAGTTCTACAGTAACAGAAAAGACAACTAAGCTAACAACCTTAGCTCAAAAACAATCTACCACAAGCACCACTCAAGAGAAAATGACAACTTTGGTTCCAGAAATAACTAAGACTGTTAACATCACAACTGAGGCTATTACTCTACTGACAACTTTAGAGGAATTAAAGATCAATTCCACCAATAAAATAGAGACAATAACGCCTACTGAAAGCATGGTAAAGGTTACTCAGACACCAGAGGTAGAAACTTTGAAACCTGAAAGCGAGGTAAATATAACACAGGCATCTGTGTTACAAGTAGAGCTTGATAAGAATAATCACAAGGAGACTCCAATGATGAGAGAACATATGACAGAAAAGAATATTTCAGCACATGGCCTTCAATTTTAGAGACTATACCAGAACCACTGCTCCCTATGTGTCAGTCTTATGTGTTATCGTGGTTATTATATCAACAACAATCAGCAGAAGATATAGTCATGGCACTGTCAGTGCATTTGTTTAGACCTAGATTAAACTGTTCTTGGTTAAGGGACCTGCCATATGTAAACTTACTTGATCAACATGAAAATGCAATAACAACAATTCCAGATGCAATGGTGGTAAGACCGGAGAAAGCTGAAGATTGTTTTTGTTCTAACAATACTCACTGAGGACCTGGGATGTTTATGGGCATTTTGGAGTGTACTAAATATATGATGGATTTTGGTGAGCATAAGCCTAAGAATGCAGGGCAGTTGTTTCAAGTGACTTTTAAGATACCATTTCAGAAACAGAGTAAAATTGTGAGTGTGAAACATCAAGTGTTGCCAGGTAATGTAACTATAGGAAATTTCAAAGACATCTGGTGGGTTTGTGGTGACAAAGCATATTTATTTCTGCCATATGGGTGGACAGGATGCTGTTATATGGCAACTTTGAAACTGCCATATGAGGTTTTTATTATGCAGAGGGGTGAAGCACCCAATAAGAACCAATCCAATGAAATTTTGAGAAATAGAAGAAAAAAGAGAACTTGCTGGAGGATAAATTTGGGAGAAAAGTGGGGTATAGGAATTTTTCCATGGTATGGAGTTGTCTTTTTGGCAGATCATATTGATAACATTACATACACTTTACAGGGTTTCGCAAATGAAACTATTAAAGGATTTGAACTCTTGTCAAACACTCAAAGAAGTCACAGACTGACACTGTTGAAACATGATATGGCTCTTGATTATATTTTGGCCAAACAAGGTGGCCTATGCATGTCTTTGAATTTAACAGGAGAAGCCTGTTATACATTAATACCAGATAGTTCAGATAATATCACTAGTGTCAGTGATGCATTGAGACATATTAGAGATGCATTTGGTCCAGCAGAAGGAGCTGGATGGTCAGTCAATGCCTGGTTGCAGGATAAATTAGGACCAATGGGAGCAATATTGGTTCAAATTTTGATTGCAGTTATCCTATCATTATGTGTGATGTTTTGTTTTTGCACGGTGCTGTTGACTTTTGCGAAAGCAATGATATTGAGATGGGTTGGAATAGTTATGCCGAGTGATCAAGGTCAAATGCCATTAATACAAACAACTGATATGGATGAGGATGAAGATGTGGTGATAGGAGGAGTTGTGGAGAAATATCCATTTTGATTTATATATATACTCTTAATATTTAACCTTATTATATTCTTACATATTTACTCTCATATTATCCATTTTTTCTTTATTGATTCTTCTTATATAGCAATGTGATGCTTCCAAAGGGGGAAATGAGAAAAGTAAGATAAATTGGAAATGCAAAAGTGGGAGATAGGAAATTTCACATTTATCCAAAAATTTCTAATTGAGATTTGATGTTTTCAATGTTATTTGTTGTTTTTTACAAAAGATACTGTTCAGTGTTTCTTGTTTCTTTCAGAGAAGGTGTTCGGAAACTGAGATTCTGAGATGAGGGTTCATACAAAGGGACAATACAATGGACTGAGATGCTTTGAATCAACACAGTATGGACACCACATGAAGGAGCCAACGTTGTTGGAGAACTACAGTTGATATTCTTATGTTTGGCTGAATTTACATGATAATAAAATATTGCTTTATTGTATGTATACTATAGTAACACGATAGCAGAGCTTGTGAAAACTTTTCATGTATGCATAACATGTTTGGTTAAATCAATTTAAGAATGATGTCTTTGTCATTTGGTAAGTACACTGGGACCTCAGATGTTTTATTCTTTTGCTCGACTCTAGGGAAAGAGAGGCATAGGCAGGGAAAGGTCCATAGAGAGGTCCGATGGGTCGACCATCTGATCTAATGGACACTTTTTTGATTTTATTTACTGAGGCTTTCTTGTGTGTTTGCTAAATGGTCATATGACAATCATTAATACTCCCTTTTTTCTTTTCTTTTTGAGATCCTCTGGGGTACGAAAGGTGATCGCTGTGGGCAGCAGGGTCGTGGGAGAATTTTTCCAGCCTTGATTGTGTTAAGATGGTTATTTAAGAAAGAAAGCTGTCAGGCAGGGGTTTTTTTTGCTCCCACACCTCACAGGAAATCAGAAAAGAGCTTTTGTTAAATTATGCTATGGGAGAAACTGTTGTTTGAAGTATTAAATAAACATCTTTGTTTTTCGAGACTTAGTTTGAAGTCTCGAAGGGGGGAAATATGTGGTGTCTGATCTACTGTGACTTAAACTGCTGTGTTAAACTGCATCTATGTATAGGTATTCTCCTCTAGGATGATGGCCTTGAGTTCAGGCCTGCTTTGACCTTGTCCAAAAAAAGGATTGCTCAGAATGAGCATATAGTTTCCATCAGAAAATGGTATGAGAGAGTGTTACCCCTTGTTGCTCACTCTCTAAAAAGGGAATGACCTCACATACATGCAGGAAACAAGCTATGTCTGGTTCTCCATAAAAAACTATATGTGGTACAATGTCAAAGGTCAAGAATGTGGGAGTTGGCTATATAACTCTTGCCATTCCCTTGTTCTTATGAGTTAGGGCGATTGGCTATGCCCTGTCCCAGGTAGCTAGCAGAGGAAAGCACCTGTTTTGACACTGTCTGTTTCTTTGCAATAAACGTTTGTATATATGCATAAGACTCTGTCAGCGAGGATTCTTTCTCCAAGAACACCAACACTAAGACACGACAACAGTAAATGTGCTGGGAGGAAATTTGCACAAATCCATTAAAATTTTAGTGTCACCTCTTTAAGACCTTGTATGAGAATTTTTTTTTTTTTGAATATAGTGTGTTATGGTAATATAATTTTCAATATAACAAAACCTGTACTGGACTGTGCAGTAAAATGGCCAAATTGCAGGACATGAAGACGTGTGATGTGTCTCTGAGTCGCTCACCTGTGCTGTGGTATCCAGAAGAAAACAAAATTCTGGGTGCAGATGGCTCAATGGTGACTTCTCACAGCAGGGCTCGTTTAACTGCAGAATATCAACCCCCCTCTGAGCAAAAGTGGATGGATGCTCCATGATTCTGTAAACTGGGGTGGCTGTGATTGTTCATCTGACAGTGACTCCGGAGACGGTTTACTGAGATGTTTGTTCTGTCCTTGGCTGGACACCCATCACAATAAATCTTTTTTTTTTTGCATGTCCTCCTCAGGAGTCCAGGCTGAAGAAAAGCACAGGCCAACAGGTAAGAAGAGAAATAAGAAATAAAGAATTACAGAAGTTTGATTTTAATATTTTAAGAAATAAATTATGTTTCTGTTTAGAGTTCCAGTGTGGAGGCCATGAGTCTGCTCTCCTGGACTGTAGAAGCTCAGGCTCAGCTAGAACCAGCTGCTCACCTGGCAAAGCTGTTGGACTCACCTGCTCAGGTAGAAGAGGAGCTGCAGCTTTGATTTGGTTCAAACTCACTTTATTCTGTTACTGATGACTCTCTGCTTTCTTTTCAGAGAGTGATGATATCAGGTTGGAGGGAGGTGACGATCGCTGTGAAGGAACACTGGAGCTGAAAAAGCTGGGAGAGTGGAGACGAGTGGAAATCATTGACTGGAAGCCGCAGACATCAGTTGCTGTCTGTGCACTTCTGGGTTGTGGCTCTGCTGTTTCCACAGAACATAGGTACGAGTCGTCAGATAGATATGTTTGGGGAATCACAACCGACTGTGTTCAGAGTGGATCCGGTCTGAGGGACTGTGCAGAATCAAAAGAATCATCTGTCGTCACAAAAATGAAGTGTTCAGGTAAGCTCATCAGCAGTGACATTGAACATGTCATCATCAGAATGTGGACAAGATGAAAAAGAAATACTAAAGTAAAAGAACAAGTACAGTTAAAAGTAATCTTAAATTAAACTACTCAAAAAGTAAATAAAGGAAAACTTGAAAGAATTAGAAATAAAATAAAACTGATAGAGCAGTACCGTGATCTGCCGCTGTCTGTGTGATCATGAGTTATTAACATTGCATCGGTGATAAATCGTAGGATTTTGGTTTCTGGACTCTCTTTCTCCAGCCTTGAAACTTGTGTTTTATGTGGACCATCACCATGATGAAGTTCTTCATCCTACTCTGACCATTGAGGGGCCAGCCTAAAGCAGGCTTGGCACCTTGAGGTGGAGCAGATCAACCATTTGTTTCACCCATTGTCTGCAGAATTAATGGCAGGTGTTTTGGTGATGTCCAGCAGCCTTTTGTCTTTTCAGGTTGTGTAACTGACACTAGTATAAGGAGCAGCTTGGTGTACACATAACATGTTTTGATCTAAGATTTCTATATGTCAGAATCTGCAGTCAACACGGTCATAGTAAAGTTCATGGCACAAGAACTGGCTTCCCAGTTTTCCATTGTTTTTCAACTGAAGAAGGTTGATACGTTAAAATCTTCCAACCTGCCCACATTCTGTTAATAAAAAACAAATTCTTGTAATTGCTCCGTTTATTATTACTTTTATTCAGGCAAAAGACTTGCCTTTTTGGGGGCTTTATCATATTCAAAATCTCATCAAATTTTGCACATGCATCACGCCTGGTGAAAATTTAAGTAAAAAATTTGGCAAGGGCCCGCCAAAATGCCTCAGTAGCGCCCCCTAAAGTCAAGCCCCACAGCTGTGTTTCACGTACATTTATGAAACTTCATACACATATGTACCTTATCCAGACGCACAAAAAATCCTCTTGGAGCCATGCTCTAAACCCAACAGGAAGTGCGCCATCTTTACTCAAACATACCACTGTGTGGCAGTGGTACAGTGGGTTCGGTGCTCGCCTTGCAGCCAGAAGGTTGTAGGTTTGAGCCCCTGTCCCTGCAATGCGTTGTGTCCTTGGGCAAGACACTTAAGCCACATTGCCTAACGGTAGCTCCGGTCTCTGGCCGCATGACCGCAGATGCTCGGATGAGTGATCTGGAACCATCATTTCATTGTGTGCCTTGTGTGCACAATGACAATGCGTTGAATCTAATCTAATCTAAAAATTTGGCGATTTGCACCCTTCAGACTTTCTCTAATAACGCAAAGCTTTTGGATGTTATCAACTTCATATTTGGTGTGTTTAATCTACACACCAAGGGGAAACTACATTTCAAAAAGGGTGAGTTTTTGCCAAGGGGGCGTGGCCCTTATGCCCCCCTGAAATTTGACCTTTCGCCATAAAATTTTGATTGGCTCTCACTCATACCTACATATTCCAATCTGGATCAAACTTTCTCAATCGGATGAGCATCTGGCCCTGAAGATACATATGGCAATATTTTCTGACAATTGCAGCGCCACCTAGCGGGAGCAGGAAATGTCATGTTTTACACTTTGAGGTCCAGCTCCAAGGTGGTTTAGCAGAACCATCTCAAATTTCCCCTGGAAAGCCTTAAGGAGTTGGGCTTACACTGTTTTCAAAACTGTGAGTTTTTGCCAAAGGGCGTGACCCTGACGGGATGGCAAATATCGATGTTTCACCGTGAAGACATAAATGGAAGTAAGTCAAAGGCACATTGCCCAATCTGCCTCAAACTTCAGTGGTTTGATAAGCTTCCCGCCATGAACACATTGATATGCATAAAGTCCATAAACGTTAGAGCGCCACCTAGTGGCAACTGGAAATATCATAAAATAGCATGTTTTTTGGGTAGCTCCAGAGCTACATTTTCTCTACAGTTCTGAAATTTGGCAGACTCATGTAACATCCTAAGATGGACAAAAAAGTCTCTTGGAGCCATACTCCAAACCCTACAGGAAGTCCGGCATCTTCAATTGAAGGTGTCAATTTTCGCCATTTCCATGCCTGTTATTTGAACGAACTCCTCCCAGGGCATTTGACCCACTGGGACCAAATTGGCTCCAGATCATCTAGACAACTGGCCCATCAAATATTGTGGAAATCTGTACTTAATATTAAACAGCCTTGTCACACCTGGCCACTGAAGTTGGCCTTCGTTTTTTTCCGTTGCCACCAAAAGTGTTTGTGCATTTGTTCGCACATGCTTTGTCCAATCAGCCTGAAATTTTAGTCACTCATGTACACAACGACGCTGAATCTATAACTACAGATTCAAGACTGTAGGTGCAATAGCGCCCCCTACAGAAGCAAATGAAAATTTGCATGACCGTTCAAAGGATGAGTTTTGCTCCGACATGCATGAAAATATCTTTCAACATTGCTTACAAAACCCTCATCAGTTTGATGAGCCTTCTGTGCTGAACACATTGATATGCAAAAAGTCTAGAAAAATTACAGCGCCACCTAGTGGCATCTGGAAATATCATAAAATAGCAAGTTCTTTGCATAGCCCCCGAGCTACATTTTATCTACATATCTGAAATTGTGCAGACTCATGTAACATCCTAAGACACACAAAAAATCCTCTTGGAGCCATGCTCTAAACCCAACAGGAAGTCCACCATCTTTACCCAAACATGCAAATTTAGCGATTTGCACCCTTTAGACTTTCTCTAATAACTCAAAGGTTTTGGATGTTATCAACTTCATATTTGGTATGTTTAATCTACACACCAAGGGGAATATATGTTTCAAAAATGGTGAGTTTTTGCCAAAGGGCGTGACCCTGGCGGGAGGGCAAATTTTGATGTTTCACCATCATGACAAAAATGGTTGTACCTCAAAGACACGTTGCCCAATCTGCCTCAAACTTCAGTGGTTTGATAAGCCTCCCACTCTGAAGACATTGATATGCATAAAGTCCATGAACGTTAGAGCGCCACCTAGGGGCAGCTCGAAATGTCATAAAATAGCAGGTTTTTTTGGATAGCCCCGGAGCTACATTTTCTCTACAGTTCTGAAATTTTGTAGACTCATGTAACATCCTAAGACGGACAAAAAAGTCTCTTGGAACCATACTCCAAACCCTACAGGAAGTCCACCATCTTCAATTGAAGGTGTCATTTTTTGCCATTTCCACGCCTGCTATTTGTATATACATTTTATTGAGCATTAAACATGACACGGTATACATAAACACAGGCATAGGGAGAATGTCCCCGAAACAATGCTCATAGTTTCCTTTTTTTTTTTTTGAAAAAAAAAAAAAAAAAAAAAAACAAAGTATAAACACCCTCCGACCCACCCGTCCCTCCCTTCTATTATCATACGGGACACTCACCCATTCAAGTAAAAAAGTTACACTAATTAAAAGAAAAAAAATAAACAAACATAAACAAAACAAAAATAAACAAATATATATATATATATATATATATATTTGTAAATTTGTAAACATATACACACGTGTACATACACATTTACATACATATATAAAAAAAAAAAAGAGAGAAGTAAAACAACAAAAAAACAAAAAACCTTGCACTGACACCCAAAAAGAACATAATATATATGAAGGAGAGAAGGCTGCTATATGTTTACTAATGAGGCATGGTTTGAAGTCCAGCTAAATGTGACAGTACTGGATTCCAGACTGAGAAGAATTTGTCTCTGGACCCCCTAAGTGTATACTTAATCTTCTCTAACTGTATAAATTGCATCAAATCGCTCAGCCACAAGGACAGTTTAGGTGGATTCTGGGATTTCCAATGTAACAATATTCGTCTGCGTGCAAGCAGAGTTGTGAAAGCAACTATGTGTTTATGCTTTTTCCTCATTGTAGAATATCTCCCATCTATGACACCAAATATAGCTGTTGCTGTTGGATTGTAGGGTCTTTACCCGCAATACAAAGCGCCTTGAGGCGACTGTTTGTTGTGATTTGGCACTATATAAATAAAATTGAATTGAATTGAATTGCTGCACTAGGTTGAAGACTAACATCAAGTACCTCTGACAGTATTCTAAAAATCTCAGACCAATAAGACATCAGGGATGGGCATGACCAGAACATATGGGTTAAATTAGCAGGGGTGCCCCGACATCTGTTACAACCTGCATCTATATTAGGGTATATTTTAGCCAGTCTAGCTTTGGAATAGTGAATACGATGTAGAACCTTAAGTTGTATCATGCTTAACTTAGCACAAGAGGAACTGTCATTCACTCTTTGTAGGGCACTGATCCAGATATTCTCCTCCAGGTCCTCTCCCAGTTCCTTTATCCATTCTGCCCTGGTGTTTTCAAGTGTTGGATTTTGGATAGAGGCTATCCAGTCATTTATTCTTGAAGTTAGTCTCTTTGGGTTGAAAGGCATTCCTAGCAGTTCATCTAAAGCAGACTCCAAAGGTAAATTTGGGAAGTTAGGGTCATGGCACTAAAGAAAGTGGCGGACGTGGAAGTACCGGAATAGGCTGGACCGGGGAAGGTTAAACTTATATGATAAATCATTAAAACTTGCAAAAACACCATTGATGTATAAATCTTTAAATATATGTATGCTTTGTCTTTGCCAAAGAATAAATTCAGAGTCTGATCTTGCTGGAGGAAAAAGAGGATTATTATGTATAGGGCTGATGTGAAGAAAGCGATTAAATCCAAAGTTCTGTCTAAATTGAAACCATATCTTAAGGGTGTTTATGATGACCAGGTTGCTAGTAAAATTTGATATAGAAAGGGGAGGGCTGGAGGTGACGAGGGCGCTAAGAGATGTTGAAGTGCAGCATGCGGCTTCAAAACGGCACCAGTCCGTGTCAGGAGAGTGGAGCCAGTAAATAATTTTTTGAATATTTACAGCCCAATAATAATGACAAAGATTTGGTAGGGCCAGGCCACCCTTTGATTTAGGTCTCTGTAACAGTTCTAGCCGTATCCTAGGTTTCTTTCCGTTCCAAATAAATGAGATGAAGGCTTTATCAATTGATTTAAAAAATTTGGGAAGATAAAGTGGGATACACTGAAACAAGTAAAGAAATTTGGGGAGCACATTCATTTTAATACAGTTCACTTTTCCTGCTAAGGATAGGTGGGGAGTTTTCCACTTCTGCAGGTCAGATTTGACTTTGTCAAACAGTGAACAAAAATTATCCTGATAAAGCTTATGCATGCCTCTTGTTATATTGATACCCAAATACTTAAAGCCGTTCCTAGACATTTGAAATGGTAGGGCTCCATCCTGTATGTGAAGTGCCAGGTCGTTTATAGGATAGCACTCACTTTTGTGCACTCTAAAAGGTAATACCTATTCTTACTTAAATTACGTTTGTGTGCTTTACTTAAGTCTCACTATACTGTTGAGTTAACTCAAGCAATGTGAGTAATGTACATGTTTAGCCTGAAAAAGGTACAAGACTAAGTTCTAGTGTGTAAACTGGACTTGAATATTTTTGTTACTGGAGTGAATGCTGGGGTGAGTTCAGCAGTGCACATGCGCAGTACAGAAGTGCGGGAAGCTTCCAGAAACCCTGTGGACTTACACATTGGAAGAAGCTGGTCTTCTCTAAAGGTGAGCTGTTCATCTTCATTATATTTTCATGTGTCATGTATGACTTTATTATTCAATGTATTGTTACAGGCTAGTTTTGCATGATGATGCATAAACGTATTTGCAGACTAATGCTAATGTTAATGTTAGCATGGGCTTATGGGGCCAATATTAGCTAAAACTGCCATGTACTGTATTTTACTTGAGAGCCTTTAATGTTTTGTCCATAATAAGAGCTCTTAACATTAATTACCTGTATTTCAAATGCAGCACGTTAGCATGTTTGTAAGCGTAAACCAGGCCTGCTAACATTCGTGTAGCCTTAATTTCACTAGGTCATGCGGAGGGTAATGTGACGTTCAGGAACAAGCCTCGAGTGGAAAAACTGCTGAACGGTTCAAATACTGGCACCAGAACCCCGTCGGTGGAAAAGCGGCCAGTGAGAGCCGTTCTTTGTTTTTTTACGACTTTGCTTGCTTATAATGCTCTGCACGTGGAAGCATGGAAGAAAAAAATACAATGCATTCCACTAAATAAGTGCTCTCAACGAACTGAACAATTATTTTGTATCACTTATTGTGAAGAATGTGATTCATTTTCTTCAGAAGATGCTTTTGCTTACTTTTATTGTTTTTCCCTTCTTGTAGACCAGTGATGTTGTTGCTATGAGGACTGCTGTCCTGCGATGTCTTGGTTTTCCTCGGGGGGGTGATGAAAGAGACGTCTACAATGCCTCTTTTGTACGTATTGCAATTTGGTTTGTTAGAGGTTCTGCACTTGGAAATCAAGATTTTCACCCCATTCTTTTTTTCTCTCTTTTTTTTTTCTTAATATCCACAGGATTCAGATGCCGTGGCAGACTTCACCCAGGTTCCTGTGGGATTATTGCCTGTTATTCCTGAAGTCAGTCAGCAACCAGGTCCGAATGCTCTTCACCTTGAACCATCCAGCATGTTATCATTCTGGAAGGTACAATTGTCATGGTTGACACTGAATGCCACGATCAAGCTGTTTGCCTCATATTTGGGCTGATCTATGCCCTTCATATTTGGACTGACCTGTGGACTGACCTGTGCCCTCCATCCTGACTGTCCAAAATGCCTAAAAAGCACCTTTGACTTCATTCAGAGGCTGATGCTCATTCTGTTTCCTTTTTTTTTATGCCATTACTTGTATTTCTATGTTTTTTCGTATTGTGTATTCATTTAATGATATTTTTTTAACTTACTATCGTATTTTAATTTGATTATTTTTTTTTTTTTTTGCACTGTATTATCAAATAAGTTGGTAAAGTTCTTATTTTGTGTTTGTTGGATGCAATGTTTGGCACATGGATTACTTCATCAAGCTATTTATTTATTTCTGTTTATTGCCAAGTATGTCAGAATCTGTCCTCCATATGTAACTACTTAAATCACTTAGTTTTTTTGTTTTTTTTTAGGTAAATGTTACAGTGCTAGAGTGCCTACTTGTTACAGTTCAAAATAAACTGTTTCATTTGCTGCTCATTCAGCCTGTAAGCTGACTTAAGCATCTTTCTGGTATTACTGTTATTGAGCCCTGTGGAAGGGAAAAAACATTAGTTTTGTATTTGTTCATGTGTGGCCACATTGGCCTTTTGTTAAGAAGCTGAGGATAGTATTTTGTTAAAAATAAAACATTGAACTTTGTGAACTTATCATGTTTTGTTGTAGTTACTTCATTCATTTAAGGCAATCGGTTTCCTAGAGTCTGCTAAGTAAACTGTACTGTTCATGTAAGTTGGACTAACTTGATGTAGCTAAGTTAAGAACAGGTTAATTTACTTCCTATTTCTGAGTTGAAACAACTTCACTAAACTAAGTTAATTTAACTTAACACGATTAAGTTGACACAACAAGGTCTTAAGTACACTGAACAAGTATATGTTAAGTAAACAAACATAAGACTTAATAGTTATACTTACTTACATTTTTCAGGGCAATCGGTTTCCAAGATTTTCTTAAGTAAGGTCAACTTGTCAAATTTTACAGTGTGGAGGTTTAATTTGTACCCAGAGAATTTACCAGATCTATTGAGAGCATGGATAATATCAGGCACACTCGAGAGGGGATCTGATACATATATCACCAAATCATCTGCATATAAGGATACTCTGTGTTCCTCACCCCCTCTGTAAATTCCACTAATTGATGGCAATGATTTAAGCGTAATAGCCAAGGGTTCTATGGCCAGGGCAAATAGTAATGGGCTGATGGGGCACCACTGACGGGTCCCTCTAGAAAGATGAAAGTACTGTGATTGCTTGCCATTTGTAGATACGGAGGCTAAAGGTGAGGAGTACAAGAGTTCGAGCCAAGAGATAAAATTTGGACCGTAACCAAATTTCTTTAAGTATGTAAATAAATATCCCCATTCGACCCTATCAAAAGCTTTCTCTGCATCCAGTGATATAACCACCTCAGGCACCAGCGTAGATGCGGGAGAGTGAATGATGTTTAGGAGTCTACGAATATTTGTGAATGAATGACGCCCCAAAATAAAGCCTGTTTGATCTGCAGAGATCACATCATGCATCATGGTTTCTAGACGAGAGGCCAGCACTTTAGCTAAAATCTTTACATCACTGTTTAGAAGTGAAATGGGTCGATATGAGTTGCATTCTGTGTTAACTTACCCTGGTTTTAATAGAAGAGTGATCGATCCTTCAGTTAGTGTGCGTGGAAGTAGGCCATGGGACAAGGAGTCATTAAACATTTCGAGTAGGATTGTCGATATTTTATCAGCAAATTTTTTATAGAATTCTATTGGGTATCCATCAGGACCAGGTGATTTGCCGTTCTGCATTGCCTTTATTGCATTGGTGATTTCAGTATGTTTTAATGGGAGTTCAGTCTCGGCCCTATGTGCTGTACTTATTGAAGGAGTCTGAAGTTTTTATTTTTATGAAGTTATCAATTCACAAAAGGCTTTGTCAGCTAGTAGGTTTCTGTCCATTTTCCAAGGGGGGCGTTCCAGATTACAACAAGGGAGTGCAAAATCTAATAGTACAGGAGCATGATCTGATTCAACTATGGCTGAGTATTCAACATTTGTAACAAAGGGGAATAGGATTCTGTCAATAAAAAAATAATCAATTCTACTGCATGAGTGGTGTACAGGGGAGAAAAAAGAAAACACTTTACCTTGTGGGAATAATAGCCGCCAGGGGTCAACACATCCAATTTGTTCCATAAAAGCAGATGTTAATTTGGCCATTTTTGAGGGGTTTGTAGATTTGGGATTAGAGCGATCCAAAGCAGGATTAATTACACAATTTAGATCTCCTCAAAAATTAGTTGTTGTAAGTTCAAATCTGGAACCAGTGAGATAATTTTCTCTATAAACTTCTCATCATCCCAATTTGGGGCTCCTCCTCCACTCCTCAGCCTCCCTGGTAAGGTCTATGCCAGGGTGCTGGAAAGGAGGGTCCGTCCATTAGCTGAACCTCGGATTCAGGAGGAACAATCTGGTTTTTGTCCTGGTTGTGGAACACTGGACCAGCTCTTGATCCTCTCAAGGATATTCGAGTGTGGGTGGGAGTTTGCCCAACCAATCAACATGTGCTTTGTGGACATGGAGAATGCATTCGACCATGTCCCTTGAGGTATCCTGTGGGAGGTCCTCACCAATGACCAGCTTGAACAGTCTCAGATTTAAATCAGTGCATTTTCATTTGCTGCCATCTTCTTCTTGTGTGTCTGCTGTCTCTGATCTCTCTGTGTGATCTTCTCTGATCTCTCCAGACTCTGTCAGGCTGCTGAATGGTTCCAGTCTGTGTTCAGGCAGACTGGAGGTGAAGTCTAACCAGAGCTGGTCCTCAGTGTGTGAAGCTGACTTTGACCAGCAGGATGCAGAGGTGGTCTGTAGGGAGCTTGGCTGTGGGCCTCCTTCGGTCCTCCAGGGGGCGCTCTATGGAGAAGTGGAGGCTCCGGTGTGGAGCAGAGAGTTCCAGTGTGGAGGCCATGAGTCTGCTCTCCTGGACTGTAGAAGCTCAGGCTCAGCTAGAACCAGCTGCTCACCTGGCAAAGCTGTTGGACTCACCTGCTCAGGTAGAAGAGGAGCTGCAGCTTTGATTTGGTTCAAACTCACTTGATTCTGTTACTGATGACTCTCTGCTTTCTGTTCAGAGAGTGATGATATCAGGTTGGTGGGAGGAGCCAGTCGTTGTGAAGGAACACTGCAGCTGAAACTTCTGGGAGAGTGGAGACCCGTGAAGTCGTCTAATTGGAATGACTGGACACTGAAGACAGCAGAGGTTGTCTGTGCACATCTGGATTGCGGCTCTGCTGTTTCCACAGAAAGAAGCAATGAGTCTTCATCCCCAAAGAGATTTGTATGGGAAGTGGCAGCTGACTGTTTTCACAATGGATCCACTCTGAGGGAATGTGCAACATCAACTGCCTCAATTTATATCACAAAAATTAACTGTTCAGGTAAGTCCATCAACAGCGACATCATACCAGTGATGTCAGTAATGCGTTACTTAGTAATGCGTACCTCTAATCTGACTACTTTTTTGGTAACGAGTTATCTAACGTGTTACTATTTGCAGTCCAGTAATCAGATTAACGTAACTTATCCAAGTCACTGCATTACTATTTCTGTCATACTCCTCAGTAAAAAGATATATTTTTTGCTTTCTTCTTGCATCTCGGCGAGTGACGTCTGGCCGATGTGACAATTAAGTCCGTTTTCAGCATGAGGACAATAAGTTGCTCAACACACAGGGAGCAACAATCGACAGCGACCAATGGCCCGCATCACCACTGGGGTCAAACCGAACACCCGATAGCAACGGCAGCATTGGGAATCATGCTCTCACATCACTTGTCTCCACGAAATTTGATTGGTTATGAAATTGGAGCGATTTTGACATTTTCAAAGTAGACCGTGTCAGACAAAGCGATAAAAATGAGGAGTTTGAAGATTTTACTGGAACTGACAGAAATCTTGCTGTTAAGTCTCCTCTACAAAAGAAAAAGGCAACCTTGGGTTCATCTTATATTATCACAAAAGTCCTTCTGTTTAAGATCATCCTGGCAAAGTTTCCATATGGCTGCTTTTTTATGTGTATCAATAATCACTGTTTGAAGTGTCATATAGTATAGGAAAGTCAAATACAGCTAAAGTGAAAGTGAAAGTGTCTGCAGACTTCAGCGTGGTGCATACTCTCTGCTCATTGGTCAATCAATGAAACCCCCGCTGATTGGTTTTAGTGCCATGCAACAGCGACAAAAGTTGAACATTTTTCAACTTTGTTTTGTTGCATCACCTCATACGTCTCCAATTTCATAACCAATCAAATTGTCACGACCCAGTGGAGAAAAGAGGGAACACACAGGCGAAAGCTGAGGAGAACGAAGTGCAAATTTATTTACAGTGCCAAAGTATAAGCGGGTCCAGAGAAACAGGGGTGGAACGGCAGGTTAGAGCGGTTGGCGTGTATGCGAGGTGCCGGAGGAAAACCAAGGATGTGAGGGGAGGCCGGGCAGGTGAGCGAGCGAGCATGGAAGTCCGAAAAACAGCAGCGGGCACGTCGTGGAATGGCGTCGGAGATGGAGAGCAGGGTTCCCAAGGAGAGTGCGCAGGAGCCGACACGAGGATCTGAGGGAGACGGAGACGGAGAGCAGGTAAGTCACAGAATGTGCTAAAGCGAGAGTCATCAAAAGGAGCCGACACTAACATATGAGTAGTCAATGATCCAGCGAAGATTGAAGGTCTGCTGGCAGCTTAAGTAGCCCTCCCAGATGCCCTGATCAGCTGCAGGTGTGGTAGCGCCACGCCCAGCATATCTGCCCATAAGAGGCAGGGAGACACAGGAACCCCTCGCAGTGATCCGTAGGACACACAACAACACACAAACACATAAAACACAGAACCTCCCTAGGTTATGACAGTACCCCCCCCCCCCCTCAACGGGAGCCTCCAGGCGACCGAAACTTCTCCGGGTGATGGCGCCGGAACTCCCGTACCATGGCCTTGTCCAAAACGTTAGCCTGGGACACCCAGGACCGTTCCTCGGGGCCGTAGCCCTCCCAGTCCACCAAGAATTGATAACCCCGCCCACGGTGGCGGGCGTCCATGATGCGACGGATGGTGTAGACCCGCTGGCCATCCAGAAACAAGGCGGGAGGCGGTGAGACAGTCGGAGGGCACAAGGGGCTGGTGGTGACAGGTTTAAGCTGAGAGACGTGAAAGGTATTGTGGATGCGCATGGTACGGGGAAGTTTAAGGCGGACAGACACAGGATTAACGATGGAGTCGATTTCAAAGGGTCCAAGGAAAGTGGGGGCCAGTTTCCTAGACTCGGCGCGGACTGGCACGTGTCTTGTAGAAAGCCATACCTTCTGGCCCGGTTGGTAGGCCGGCGCAGGGGTCCGATGGCGATCCGCGATGCGTTTGTTCTGGTCCTTAGTCCGAAGAAGAGCCGCGCGGGTGGACCGCCATACCCGGCGACAGCGGCGAAGGTGATGCTGGACGGAGGGAATGGTGAGATCCTCCTCGATGGCAGGGAGGAGCGGCGTTTGGAATCCCTGGGACGCCTCAAAGGGCGACACCCCTGTGGCGGCGGAGACAAGGGAGTTATGCGAGTACTCGACCCACGCCAGGTGGGAACTCCAGGTGGCCTGATTGGTGGACGCCACGCAGCGCAATGCCGCCTCCAACTCCTGGTTGGCTCGTTCAGTCTGACCATTAGTCTGAGGATGATAGCCAGAGGAGAGGCTCACCTGGGCTCCGAGAGATGTACAGAACTCCTTCCAAACCTGGGATGTGAACTGGGGTCCCCGGTCGGACACGATGTCTTCAGGAATCCCATGAAGTCGAAAAACGTGGTTGGTGAGAAGTCGCGCCGTCTCCAAGGCGGAGGGGAGTTTGGGCAGTGCAATAAAGTGGGCAGCTTTGGAAAACCGGTCGATAACAGTCAGGACCACGGTGTTCCCGTCAGAAGGAGGAAGGCCGGTGACGAGGTCCAGAGCAATGTGAGACCATGGTCGCTTAGGGGTGGGCAACGGCCTAAGAAGACCAGAAGGAGAAGACAGAGAGGGTTTGTTTTGTGCACAAATGCTAC
Source organism: Amphilophus citrinellus (assembly GCA_013435755.1). Classification (NCBI taxonomy): domain Eukaryota; kingdom Metazoa; phylum Chordata; class Actinopteri; order Cichliformes; family Cichlidae; genus Amphilophus; species Amphilophus citrinellus. The sequence goes on from JACBYM010000007.1 coordinate 32,058,382, forward strand.
ATGCTGCCACGTACTCACGGGTATCCTTGATTAATGTAGGCCACCAGAAATAACGTTGGAGGAAGGCCACCGTGCGGTTGGCTCCGGGATGGCAAGTGAATTTGGCTGTGTGTCCCCATTGCAGTACGTGGGTACGCACTTGAGAGGGCACATACAGGCGGTTGGGTGGTCCCGTACCAGGGTCTGGTTCTGTCTGAAGGGCTGCCTGAATGGCGAACTCAATCTCCCAGGTGATGGCGCCAATGACGCAGGAGGGAGGCAGGATAAACTCCGGCTGGGCGGAGTCCGTAGAGCTGAACTGTCGGGACAGAGCGTCAGGCTTCACATTCCGCGATCCGGGTCTGTAGGAGATAGAGAAGTTGAAACGTGTAAAGAACAAAGCCCACCTGGCTTGCCAGGGATTCAAATGTTTGGCGGCTCGTAAGTAGGCCAGGTTCTTGTGATCAGTCCAGACCAGGAAGGGATGCGTCGCACCCTCCAACCAGTGCCGCCATTCCTCCAAGGCCAATTTGCTGGCCAGCAGCTCCCGGTCCCCTACATCGTAGTTCTGTTCCGCCGGGGAAAGGCGACGAGAGAAGAAGGCGCAGGGTCGGAGGCCGCCCATGGACTGTTGGGACAAGACCGCCCCAACCCCCACATCGGACGCGTCCACCTCTACAACGAAAGGTTTGGATAGGTCCGGTTGGACGAGGATGGGTGCGGCGGCAAACCGGCTTTTCAGGAACGAGAAGGCTTCAGCAGCGGCAGTAGTCCATCTGAAAGGTAACTTGGGAGAGGTAAGAGAGGTCAGAGCATGGGTGATGGAGCTGTAGTTTCTAACGAAGCGACGGTAAAAGTTGGCGAAGCCAAGGAAACGCTGCAGTTGTTTGCGATCGGCAGGCTCGGGCCAATCCAGAACCGCTTGTACCTTGAACGGGTCGGCCTTTATCTGCCCTTTTCCAATAATATATCCCAAGAACGCGGTGGATTCCACATGAAACTCGCACTTCTCCCCCTTCACGAACAGCCGATTCTCCAATAACCGCTGCAACACCTGCCGCACATGTCCCTGATGCTCCTGTAGTGAGGAAGAGAAAATCAAAATATCATCAAGATAGACGAACACAAAATGATTGATGAAGTCCCGGAGTACGTCGTTCACAAGGGCCTGGAATACTGCTGGGGCGTTGGTTAAGCCGAAGGGCATGACAAGGTATTCGAAGTGACCGAGATGGGTGTTGAAAGCAGTTTTCCACTCGTCCCCCTGCCGAATCAGGACGAGATGGTAAGCGTTCCGTAGATCTAGTTTGGTAAAGACGGTTGCCCCTTGCAGGAGCTCGAATGCAGAGGAGATCAGGGGCAAAGGATACTTGTTGCGCACAGTGATCTCATTCAGACCGCGATAGTCAATGCAGGGCCGGAGGGTCTTATCCTTCTTGGTCACAAAGAAAAATCCGGCGCCCATGGGAGAGGTGGAGGGCCGGATCAGCCCGGACGCCTGAGCCTCAGTTATATATTTCTACATGGCATCCCGTTCGTGCTGGGAGAGGCTGTAGAATCGGCTGGAGGGGTAGGACGCCCCCGCCATGAGATCGATGGCGCAGTCGTAGGGCCGGTGGGGAGGCAGGGAGATGGCCCGATCTTTATTGAACACCTCAGCGAGGTCGTGATAGGTCGAAGGGACGCCGGACAGGTCAGCTGGTGTCTCCTCCCTAGAGACAGAGGGGCGAGGGACGGAAGGCGTTGCTGATCCGAGGCAACGCTGGTGACACCGTTCACTCCAGCCCGAGATGCTCCGAGTAACCCAGTTGATCTGTGGGTTATGTAATTGCAGCCAGGGAAAGCCAAGGACGATGGGTGTCTGCGGAGAATCAAACAGGAAAAAGGAGATTCGTTCTGAATGGTTACCGGACAGGGTGACAGAGAGTGGTAGAGTCATGTGCGTGATATCAGAGAGTTTGGCGCCATCAAGGGCTGAGACCCGAAGTGGTGTGGGTAGTGCCGTGGATGGAATCCCCCACTGTCGGGCGAGGGCACGGTCCAGAAGATTCTGCTCTGCCCCGGAATCAAGTAGCGCCAAGGCCGTGTGGCTGACCTGGGGAAGATTGATCGTAGCCTGAAGTGTGAATCTGGGCAGGGAGGAACAGGAATTAGTTTGACCCGCCAGTATCCCCACCCTTACTGACGGGCACGGCCTTTTGGGCGAACAGGGCAGGAAGCGATGAAGTGACCTCTTTTTCCACAATAGATGCACTCACCCGCCTCCCACCTTCGCTGCCGCTCCGTGACGGAAAGCCATGCGCGGCCAAGCTGCATGGGTTGCTCCTCCCCGCCACCGGGTGGCGCTGCAGCCGTGGTGTCGTCCGCCAGGAAGTTCCTCCGTTCCGCGGAAGCCGCGCGGCGAGTGGTATGCTGGGAATTGCAGTTTCTCAAAGTCCTCCGCTCTCTCAGGCGGTCATCTACGCGAATACACAGCTATATTACAGCCTCCAGAGACTGCGGCAAATCCCTCGTAGCGAGCTCGTATCGGAGATCGTCGTTTAAACTATTCAGGAATACTCCTCTGAGTGCTTTTTCCTCCCAGCCGGCCTCCTCCGCGAGAATCCGGAAATCCACGGAAAAGTCCGCCATGCTCCGCTGTCCCTGCCGAAGGCTGACCAGCTGCTGTGATGCGGATTCGGGACTGGACCCTTTATCGAATACCTCCTTAAAACGAGACAGGAAAGCATGGAAAGACAGATCGGGGTTTCCCCGTAACACAGCATGCCCCCACTCTAATGCTCGGCCACGGAACAGATTAACCATGAAGCCAATTTTCGCACAGTCAGAACCATAAGCACTACTCTGTTGTCTGAAAACCAGCGAACACTGAGTGAGAAATCCCCCACACTTCCCTAACTCACCACGGAAAACCTCTGGGATGGGGAGGGCCTTCTCTGATGGTCCTGCGGGCCCGGACGTGGGGATTATGCCTGACGATGGTAACGGCGGCGGGGTGGGAGGATCAAGAGGGCGTGAGGAGGCAGACAATACTGAGGATTCCAACATACCTCTGAGATCGGCGAGCTGTTGAGTGGTGGCGCCTAACTGACTGGAGATCAAGCGAAGCATATGGTCATGACATTGGAGAGTTTCCTCCTGGATAGCCAGAGTCCGATTGATTGGATCAGCCTCCACGTGTCCGAATGTGGCTGGATCATTCTGTCACGACCCGGTGGAGAAAAGAGGGAACACACAGGCGAAAGCTGAGGAGAACGAAGTGCAAATTTATTTACAGTGCCAAAGTATAAGCGGGTCCAGAGAAACAGGGGTGGAACGGCAGGTTAGAGCGGTTGGCGTGGATGCGAGGTGCCGGAGGAAAACCAAGGATGTGAGGGGAGGCCGGGCAGGTGAGCGAGCGAGCATGGAAGTCCGAAAAACCGCAGCGGGCACGGCGTGGAATGGCGTCGGAGATGGAGAGCAGGGTTCCCAAGGAGAGCACGCAGGAGCCCACACGAGGATCTGAGGGAGAGCAGGTAAGTCACAGAATGTGCTAAAGCGAGAGTCATCAAAAGGAGCCGACACTAACATATGAGTAGTCAATGATCCAGCGAAGATTGAAGGTCTGCTGGCAGCTTAAGTAGCCCTCCCAGATGCCCTGATCAGCTGCAGGTGTGGTAGCGCCACGCCCAGCGTATCTGCCCATAAGAGGCAAGGAGACACAGGAACCCCTCGCAGTGATCCGTAGGACACACAACAACACACAAACACATAAAACACAGAACCTCCCTAGGTTATGACACAAATTTCTTGGAGACATGTGATGTGAGAGCGTGATTCGCAACGCTGCCATCGCTATTGCATCCCGTGTGTTCGGTTTCACCCCAGTGGGCCATTTGTTGCTGTTGTTTGTCACTCCCTGGGTGTCGAGCCCCTAATGCAGGAGCCCCCCAGCACCCAAAACACAAAAGCTGGACTTTGGTACAAAACCAGTAAGTGCTGGGAAAGCTGAAGAAGCTGGTCAGACAGTATGTAGTAGAGGAAATGCTGGCCTTAAACACAGTTGACTTGCCCTCATTTCGTGGTTGTCATTTTTATGTTAAGGCAGTGGGGTGGGGGTGGGGGTGCCGTTGTTTTGCCAAAAAGTGATTGTCTGCCAGTTTCCGGATAGAACTGTTACAGAGACCTAAATCAAAAGGTGTCCTGGCCCTACCAAATGGTTGTCATTATTATTGGGCTGCAAATGTTCAAAAAACCATCTACTGGCTCCACTCTCCTGACACAGACTGGTGCCGCTTTGAAGCCACATGTTGCACCTCAACATGTCTTAGTGCCCTCATCACCTCCAGTCTTCTCCTTTCTATATCAGATTTTACTAGCAACCTGGTCATCATAAATACCCTTAAGATGTAAATTTTCCTGCTCTCGGTGGAGACGGATGCATTTTTCTCTTCTCCCCAGCCTTCCCCATCTACCCCTGCTTTTTGCTGCTTCGCTGCTTAGAGCATCTCTTCACACATCCCCGAACTGGAAATTAAATTATGGATCTGGTCAGCTGGTCTCTCAACACTATTGATGGCCAAATTCTCACCACGAGGAAATTGGAAGAAGGGGAACCCTCTTTCCTCTGGTTTGACTACACACCCGGCTGGCTATGTTATGGATTCCTGTGGGGATGGAAGATAACGTTCCTGGCTGCACTGTGTGGGCGTGGCATATATATTGATACCAGGATTTTTTTTTCCCCGAATTGGACCTGGGGATACCTGGTTTCTGGGCAGCTGTTCAGGCCCCAGTAAGGCTGCCTATGAAGGATGCAGAAACAGTACGAACTCAATCAGACTCAGTAGAGCTGAATGGAAATGGATTACATCTGGAGGAGTGTTGGAGTCTCTGTTCTGTGTGGCGGAGTAGAACCAAATTCGGATGATTGGACTTCTGAGAGGTAACCAGAAAACTGTAAGTCTGTCAGCAAATAGTTATGACGGCCTGAACCAAAACAATTGTAGTATTTGGAGTTTGGCTCCCAGACGGCCTTGGATGCTGTCTGTCTAAATCGCCTCTTGGAGATGTTTGTAAACAGATGCTCTTCACCCCCCCACCCCCCCGTCCCGTGTTGTGACCTGTATGAACTGGTATCCTGGAAACCAAGGCTGACTGTACCATCTTATCATGAACATTATCATGAACTGCTGGTCTGGAAGCTGATTGGCCATCACAGTATCCTGCTCCCCTCCCCCCCCGTGCTTTTATTTTGAAGGCACAACACAGCGTCATGCCACTGCGCTCCCCCCGCCCCCTCTGAACGGCTCTGAGTGTTTGGGAGCCAGCGGCAGGAGTCAGAAACTCTGAATGAGGTAAAACGGTCTGTGGGAATGTTACCATGAATATGGCTGTTTGTCAGTTTACTTTCATACACAGGATAAAGTTTACTTACTGGACAAGAAGACAATTTGAATGAATTTCTAATGAGAGGCGGAAAAATCATTTTGGCTCTTCTGCCTAGGCCAATGTTTTTAACCTTTTGTTTGGCTAAATTTCCTTTGCTTATTATTTTTATTGATATTTATTTTGATTTATTAGATTAGAGTTTCACACTGAATAGGCATATTTTAATAGCTTTTTTAACTTTAAAAGTGAATAATTTGTTCATTACATTCTGTGAGGATTCTTTAATGTCAGAACATTGTTTAATAAATGGTAAATGGACCAGTTCTTATATAGCGCTTTTCTACTCAGATGAGAGCACTCAAAGTGCTTATACAACACAGTTTTTCATTTACCCATGCACACCCATCCATACAAGCACTTCCATGATTAACCAATTAAGCTAAGTGCTTTAATTATTTAACATTCACTCACATTCATACTCCGACAGAACGGTCGGAGAGCAACTTGGGGTTAAGTATCTTGCCCAAGGATACATTGGCATGCAGCCTGCAGTAGCCAGGAATTAAACCACTGACCTTCCGATCAGTAGGTGACCTGCTCTACCTACTGAGCTACAGCCACCCCATAATAATAAAGAACCAGTTCTGTTGCCAGTCAACCTACATAAATGCATTTTTGACCATTATTGAATGTTTTCGACCAAAACATATCAAACTTTGCATTTCTGCTAGTATATGAAGGAGTGTGAGGGCCACGTTGAGAAAAAATTAATTATTTTATGCATTTTGAGAATAAAGGCAAAATCGTCGAAGTCGTCATTTCAAATCAAATAACAGCCACAGCTGCTACACTCTCTACAAAATGCCTTTGGGTAGAAACAGCTTGATCAGCTGTGTTATTGTGTCTTGTATGTCTACATGTCCCCTCTGTGCTGTACGAAGGTGCAGCTTCCTTCATCTAACTGTTGCCACTTTGTGTGGTTTTTCCTTCTGAGCAGATGCAGCTTTCTGCTCTCTCTCTGTAACGTCCTCATACTCATCCCTACATCGTGTTTATGCACTAAAAGAGAAATCATTTCCTTGTTACTAAAACTGATTCTAAAGTATAGTTTCACTAACTCATAATACAAGACAGTCTGGAGGGGATAACAGACATGTCGTGGCAACTGTTTGACTTGAAACGACTTTAATCTGCACAGTTCGACTTTTTTTTTCTCAATATGGCCCTAATACTCCGTTGTACTAGTACCAGTACCAGCTGATAAAGTAAGCCTGGAATACATGGCCATTATGCTTCATAAAAGACTCAAGCCATTTTGTTTGGTGGTTTGTCCATGTCTTATGATTATAAAACATATATATATGTAAATTATACATGCAGAAATACAGGTGTACACAACACAATTTTTCCAAGAAACATTTGAAAAAGAAGAAAGTAAAAGATCAAATAGCAGTTTTTATGCTTTGCTCTGAGTATTTACGGATCTGTCAGGTTTCCGATATGCCCCCCCCCCCCCCCAAAAAAAAAATAATAAACTCCTTCCTACGCCCTTGGTTGTAATGTTTTGTGTTCACAAGCATTATCGAAAATACGTTTATACTGCAGGTCTATGTTTAGTCACTAATAAGGGATTAAAGTATAAAAAATATTTTGACGGAGCCCCTCGGTCCTGGGGGGCGGGCCTTCGCTAGTGCTAATGGCCCGCGCTCGTTAGCAAACCAGTTCTGGTAGCTACAGCTGAAGTAAAGACAAAAACACACACAGACACACAGAGAGCAGTGGAGGCGTGGAAATGCATGTTACGGAGCCGTATTCCACGGAGTCCCGTAACATACGGGGTTCTGTATTTTACGAGACAGGTGTATGATGAAGTACTTGTGATTTCAAGATCATAATTTAATATTCCTACAGTTATTTGACTTGAAAATGGTGTCAGGTGTAGTGGAGGACATGTTTAATGAGGATAAGATGGTGTTTGCAGAAAACAATTTGATCTGCATTTTTTATGTATTTTTGAATATCTGCTGATGCAGCAGTGATTGTGTCCATATTTCTATTTCTATGCTGCAAAATTTTTAAATGTCTACGGCCATTTCACTTGAGATTGACTAAGGATGTACTTGAGGATTGGGTGAACAGGAACTTTGGTTAATTGTTGATAACAGTTTGATTAGATCTTTTTCACGCAGTTACAACCGTGTACCTGTGTTATTGAATCTAGGTATCATACTGCATTTGACTTATCTGATAACTATCTAATAGTAGCCAAATGTTGCATTAACAATTTGGAACTTGCCTTTTCACAAATAAACTATGAGTATGAACATGGTGCTATATGGTTGTAACAACCTGGTTATGATCTTCTTGGAGATATGCAAATATGCCTGTATAGTGTTGTTTATGTTGTGTATCACTTTAGTTTGTATAGAATATGCAAACTATTACAAAAATGCACTAAATTATATTATTTAACTCTGTTAAAGTATAGATAGCTAAATTTACGAGGTGCACCTAAAGGCACCACGGGTTGAATCGCATATTCTGAAGTAAATGCGCAATTTTTTTTCAAGCGCGGATGGCGTGACTCCGGTAGATACAGCAGGATGATACCATCCTCACCAATGACCAGCTTGAACAGTCTCAGAATTAAATCAGTGCATTTTCATTTGCTGCCATCTTCTTCTTGTGTGTCTGCTGTCTCTGATCTCTCTGTGTGATCTTCTCTGATCTCTCTGTGTGATCTTCTCTGATCTCTCTGTGTGATCTTCTCTGATCTCTCCAGACTCTGTCAGGCTGCTGAATGGTTCCAGTCTGTGTTCAGGCAGACTGGAGGTGAAGTCTGACCAGAGCTGGTCCTCAGTGTGTGAAGCTGACTTTGACCAGCAGGATGCAGAGGTGGTCTGTAGGGAGCTTGGCTGTGGGCCTCCTTCGGCCCTCCAGGGGGCGCTCTATGGAGAGGTGGAGGCTCCGGTGTGGAGCAGAGAGTTCCAGTGTGGAGGCCATGAGTCTGCTCTCCTGGACTGTAGAAGCTCAGGCTCAGCTAGAAGCAGCTGCTCACCTGGCAAAGCTGTTGGACTCACCTGCTCAGGTAGAAGAGGAGCTGCAGCTTTGATTTGGTTCAAACTCACTTTATTCTGTTACTGATGACTCTCTGCTTTCTGTTCAGAGCCTGTCAGGTTGGTGGGAGGAGCCAGTCGCTGTGCAGGAACACTGGAGGTTAAAATGGGAGAGTGGAGACCAGTGTTTGATTATCAGTGGACCCTGAAGGCAACAGCTGTTTTCTGTGAACATTTGAACTGTGGATCTCTGGTTTCTATAGAACGCAGAGATAGCAAGGATTCCCAACGGAGCTGGCGGCTCAATCATGACTGTATACAATCTAAAGCTGATCTAAGGCTGTGTCTACAATCAGGAATCTCTTTCCGCATCCTGCATCTTACCTGTTCAGGTAAGCAAGTTAGTGACATCTATGAGGTGAGCAGAGGTTTGTGGAGCTGAAAACTGCTTAATGAAACATATTTCAGTAAATGTGCTGTTACAAGCGTGTTTATTCTAAAGGTATGAGCTGGGTGAGTTTCCCATTGTGCTGCTGTGCTACTACAGAGCCACACTGCTGGAAAACAAGAATTATTTTGCTGAAAATTGTGAGGCTGGACCTGCAACAGATTTGGTGTGGATGGCAGCACGTTAGTGTATTTGTTCTTTTCGCTCTCTGGTCTTTGTGTTCATACAGAACAAATACAGCTGTCTTTGCACGGTTTAGGATATGCTCTGAAATCCTCCTCTGGGATTCTTTTTTCACATATTTTTGCTCATACATGGACAGCTTTGGTGTATCACAGTTATAGCATGACATACACTATAATATTATAATATATGTTTTGTGCATCAGAGGAATTCGATATTTATGTAAAACTGTTATGTTTGTCTCTTACTTCATGCTTGTCATGGTCTGGGCAGGCTTTGTGTTTGTGCGCTTCTCCTCTCTCTCACATCCTGTGTCTCCGTTTAGTCTCAGCCTCTCTGGTGTGGTCTAAAAACTGGGCCCATCATTTAATCTGGAAAAACTGTGGACAGGTCCAAACACCAATCTCTCCCTGCACCCAACTTCCACCTACTCTCTTTCAGTGAAGATGAACTAATGCTTTCATTGGTTCTGATTCAGAACAGAACCTGTAGAAAAGCTGCCCCTCACACACACCCATTATTCTCAGCTTCTCTTTGCTCGAGAAACACTACCCTCTCTTAAGCTGGAGCAAAATAAAAAAAGACTTGAGAAACAGAGTCTTGGTTGTCACTCAGTTTAAAATGAGCTGCTCCTCCTGCCAGCCCTGCTCTTGTGTCAGCTGACTCCTCTCCACCTGATCTATCTTAGACTCCAAAGGTGTCATGACCGGGGAGGAAACAGGTGAGGAAGGGCAAACACGAAAGACTCCAGAGGTAAACATAACTTAAAAGGTATTTATTGGGAACGAGGAAAATGAATACAAAAACCTTGGAAGGGAGATGAAGGGAGACGAAGGGGAGACACAGGGAGCACAGGAACACTAAGGCACAATAACATCAACGACGCGACAAAGAACACATGGAAACTGAGGGCTTAAATACACACTGGGTAATCAGGGCAAGAGAAAACAGCAGGGAACAACAGGTGAGGCAAATGTACCTAATGACACAGGGGAAGCAAAGCTAAACACAAAGCACAGGGAAACCAGACTGTCAAAATAAACAGGAAGTGACAAACCAAGGAACATACTGACTAAACACGGGGAACAGGCACAGACTCAGGACAGAGACGCAGACTAGTCACAACACTAGGAGACACAAGACATCAACATACCGGGAGGACAAACTCAGGAAATAAACTATGAACACAAAACGCTGGGCAAACGGCCCAGGACATGACAAAAGGAATACCATGATTTGGCTCAAGTCTTCAGTAAAGATTAAGCCCCGCCTCTCCCTGCTCATAAATCCAATGACTGTGCAAATGATGTAGTTCCTGGTGTGCCTTTCTTTTTCATCGAGAACAAAGATAAGAGTCTGGGACCATGTACTGGCTATGAGGGGCATAAACCAAATCACCATTAACAATATTTCCCTTGCCTTTGATGTCATCTGCCTCCAAAGTCCTACATGGTGCCACAGTGTTCACTAAACTTAAGAAATGGCTACTACCATGTTTGCATCCAGGAGGGAGCTGAATGGAAGATTGCCTTGAGCACACCTCTGGGCCATGTTGAATATTCAGATGCCCCCCCCAGTCTAACAGTAAGCAATGTGTTGAGAGACTTTTGAAATCCTTGGAGCAGCACCATGAGCATGTGAGGTTGGTTTTGCTGAAGCTCCTGGAGGACAAGTTATGTGTCAGAGCAGAACAATGTTCAGTGCCCTCTCTGATACATTCCTGGGATGCATCCTTAAGGCTGGGCAGATGAATACTGACCTGAAAGCTGTCACTGAATAGCCAAGTCCATCCTCCCGAACTCTTAGAACATGTTTCCCTCCCCTCAGCAGATGACTGCCCCTCCCTGGTTCTGGTTCTGCTGAGTTTTTCCTTCCCACAGTCACCAAGTGCTGCTCATAGGGCAGGGGTGGCAACTCCAGGCCTCGAGGGCCGGTGTCCTGCAGGTTTTAGATGTGTCCCTGATCCAACACACCTGAATCAAATGGCTGATTTACCTCCTCAGTCTGCAGTCAAGTTCTCCAGAGTCCTGCTAATGACTTTTGTATGTGATTCAGGTGTGTTGGATCAGGAACACATCTAAAACCTGCAGGACACCGGCTCTCGAGTCCTGGAGTTGCCCACCCCTGTCTTTTGACGGTTTTCTCTGTATTATTGTAGGGTCTTTTCCCACAATACAAAGCGCCTTGAGGCGAGTGTTTGTTATGATTTGGCGCTATATAAATGAAATTGAAATGAACTGAACTGACGTTCCGTCACTTTATCAGGAACTACAGTCGAGTTGCTGCTCCTTTGCTTCAGCTCACCTCAGTTTACAGACCTTTTCAGTAGACACCAGAGGCAGAAAAAGCTTTTCGGAAACTTAAGCACCTGCTCTGCACTGCACCTCTCCAGATCCAACCTGACCTGCACAAACAATTCATGTTAGAAGGAGACCCCTCAGACTCCAGGGTGGGGCAAGTCTCATCCCTGTGCAGTGATGCAGACACTAAGTGCCACCCATGTACTTTCTTTTCACAATAGCTACCTGCTGAAGAATGACGTAGGAGCTGCTAGCTGTAAAGCTGGCCTTAGAAGAACGAGGCACTGGTCTGAGGGAGCTGAACAGCCCTTTGTAGTCTGGGCAGACCACAAAAACCTGTCCTACCTGCAGAATAATAAAAGGCTGAACTCCAGGCAGTCTAAGTGCACTCTGTTTTTGGGTCATTTTAAATTTATTTTTACGTACAGCCCAGAATTTAGAAATCAGAAACCAGATTGTGCTCCCTGCTGGTTGTTCCAGCCTCTCCAGGGGATGTAGGTACAATGTGGTTCTGGGATGCATGGCTGGATGTTTTGGTGCTGATGGTGACCCACTGCCCTGGTGGTTGATGTCCAGGGTGGCTCAAGCCCCTTTAATGCTTGGGGTGAGTCAGCAAGATTGTTTCCATATCAGTTTTTTTTTTTTTTTTTGCTGTTTGTGTTTGTCAGAGGTGCAGCAGTTGGTGACATGTTGTATTTTTCTTGTATTTTTCCATTTATTTTTATCATTTCTCCTATCTCGTCCCAGTTTTCTTTACTGTTCCCCTTTTTACCGCTTCAACCACTTCCCGACTTTAAGCTCTAGCATAATACTGTGAATAATAATACAAAATAAATAAATTAAAAAGGCTAACAAGAGGGTTTATGGAGCTTCTCTTGGGAAGGCAAACGTGTTTGACACAACAGGGGATTCAGATCAGGATTCTGTGTATCAGTGCTTTCAGACAGAGAGGTTGAACTTCCGGCACGCTAAGTGGACTCTGTTTTTTGGTCTTTTTAAATTTAGTAATATCTGCTTTCCAGGGTTTAGGAATCACAAACCAGATGTTCTTTCCCAACAGTTTTCCTCTGAATCCAGTCAGTTCCCTCATTCTCCTTCACCCTTCTGTGTCTTCTGAAACTCATTGCGAGTTCATCTTCTTCCACTTATCCTGTTCAGGGTCGTGGGGGGTTGGAGCCTATCCCAGCTGTCACAGGGCGAGAGGCAGGGTACACCTGTACAGGTCGTCAGCCTGTCACAGGGCCAACACAGAGAGACAGACAACCAGTTTAATTTAGAATCACTAATTAACCTAACCTCAGTAACATGCTGTCTTTGGACTGTGGAAAACCTGGAAAAAACCCACGCAGACACGGAGAGAACATGCAAAGTCCACACCTACAAGCCCGGGCCAAGGGGGAATCAAACCTATGACCTTCTTGCTGTGAGGCAACCGTGCTAACCATCATGCCACCGTGGTGGCCACATGAGTATTCAGTTGCAAAATTTTACAAAATGTTGGAGACAGATTTTACTTTTTTTAATTTTTCACAATTTTTAAAAAATATTTTACACTGAATTTTCACATTAATCACTACTCCTTCCAAATTTCATACCCAAGTTTCATCTGAACCTTTTGTACAATTTTGTAGAAAGAAATGTTTTTTCTTTTACAATTTTTTAAATTTATATTAAAAAAAATAAATAAATTAAGCGATTAAGAGATCCTCCACAAATCAAGTCCAAAGGGTAGCAGCGAATATATAAATTTTAATTCATCACCAAACAATCTCCCGACTTCAAATTGTTCTTCAGAAATACGTAGGATAGATAGGATAATATTAAGTTTATCGTTATAGTGTGTAACAGCCGTAATTGTGTGGTGTCTCTTTACAACAGTCTCAGCTTTTGTTAGTGATGTCACACGTGTGCGCCACCGCTCCTATAGTTTATCTCCCTGACACTTAGTAACATTACGGGTTGTATGAACACTGCTTATTTCATGTATGATAATCCAGCAGCTGTTCAGCTGGGCTTTATAAGGTTGGTGAAGAATGTGTTTCTTAACCCCTTAACTGGCAGCAAAAAAATAACCTGAAAAAACTACATAACGCCCTCTGGTTATTATTGGCTCTGAACAACTCATTTCATAGCCTGTTAACTGGCCACGTCCAGTCCGCGGACCGTATGAAGCGCTTTTATATGGCAGGCTAGACCCTCCCATTTTGATTTACACCTCATTCGGCCAATCGTGTTAAGAAATGGGTTTCCCAGAGCCAATAATACTCAGAGGGCGTCACATAGCGTTGTCAGGTGATTTGGTGCGGCCAGTTATATGATTGGCCGAATGAGGTGTCAATCAAAATGGGAGGGTCTCGCGTGCCATATAAAAGGGACTACAAATGGCCCGTCACCGGGCCATGGCCAGTTAAGGGGCTACAGGACAACACTGTGAAATTCCCAGTACCAGTGTGGTTGTGAGTTTTTGTCTGCTGATCATGTCGCTGCCTCCTCTTCACCACTGAATACAATCCAACGTTACAAGTGAAATTATTGCATGTATGTAAACCCATCCACACAAGGATGAGCTTACTACTACTCTGTGGCATAGCCGGTAACCAGCATGAAGCATGGTAGGAGTGGACTTTGACTCACCGAATAGTTGTTTGCTGCCATCTTCTTCTTGTGTGTCTGCTGTCTCTGATCTCTCTGTGTGATCTTCTCTGATCTCTCTGTGTGATCTTCTCTGATCTCTCCAGACTCTGTCAGGCTGCTGAATGGTTCCAGTCTGTGTTCAGGCAGACTGGAGGTGAAGTCTGACCAGAGCTGGTCCTCAGTGTGTGAAGCTGACTTTGACCAGCAGGATGCAGAGGTGGTCTGTAGGGAGCTTGGCTGTGGGCCTCCTTCGGTCCTCCAGGGGGCGCTCTATGGAGAAGTGGAGGCTCCGGTGTGGAGCAGAGAGTTCCAGTGTGGAGGCCATGAGTCTGCTCTCCTGGACTGTAGAAGCTCAGGCTCAGCTAGAACCAGCTGCTCACCTGGCAAAGCTGTTGGACTCACCTGCTCAGGTAGAAGAGGAGCTGCAGCTTTGATTTGGTTCAAACTCACTTTATTCTGTTACTGATGACTCTCTGCTTTCTGTTCAGAGCCTGTCAGGTTGGTGGGAGGAGCCAGTCGCTGTGAAGGAATACTGCAGTTGAAACATCTGGGAGAGTGGAGACCCGTGAAGTCGTCTAATTGGAATGACTGGACACTGAAGACAGCAGAGGTTGTCTGTGCACATCTGGATTGCGGCTCTGCTGTTTCCACAGAAAAAAGCAATGAGTTTTCATCCCCAATGAGATCTGTATGGGAAGTGGCAGCTGACTGTTTTTACAATGGATCCACTCTGGGGGAATGTGCAACATCAACTGCCTCATTTTATATCACAAAAATTACCTGTTCAGGTAAGTCCAGGTAAGTCCATCAACAGTGACATCATACCAGTGATGTCATTAATGCGTACCTCTAATCTGACTACTTTTTTGGTAACGAGTTATCTAACCTGTTACTATTTGCAGTCCAGTAATCAGATTAACGTAACTTATCCAAGTCACTGCATTACTATTTCTGTCATACTCCTCAGTAAAAAGATATATTTTTTGCTTTCTTCTTGCATCTCGGCGAGTGACGTCTGGCCGATGTGACAAGTCAGTTTTCAGCATGAGGACAATAAGTTGCTCAACACACAGGGAGCAAAAATCGACAGCGACCAATGGCCCGCATCGCCACTGGGGTCAAACCGAACACCCGATAGCAACGGCAGCATTGGGAATCATGCTCTCACGTCACTTGTGTCCACGAAATTTGATTGGTTATGAAATTGGAGCGATTTTGACATTTTCAAAGTAGATCGTGTCAGACAAAGCGATAAAAATGAGGAGTTTGAAGATTTTACTGGAACTGACAGAAATCTTGCTGTTAAGTCTCCTCTACAAAAGAAAAAGACAACCTTGGGTTCATCTTATATTATCACAAAAGTCCTTCTGTTTAAGATCATCCTGGCAAAGTTTCCATATGGCTGCTTTTTTATGTGTATCAATAATCACTGTTTGAAGTGTCATATAGTATAGGAAAGTCAAATACAGCTAAAGTGATGTTGAAAGTGTCTGCAGACTTCAGCGTGTTGCATACTCTCTGCTCATTGGTCAATCAATGAAACCCCCGCTGATTGGTTTTAGTGCCATGCAACAGTGACAAAAGTTGAACATTTTTCAACTTTGTTGTGTTGCGTCACCTGCCCACATGCATACGTCTCCAATTTCATAACCAATCAAATTTCTTGGAGACATGTGATGCGAGAGCGTGATTCGCAATGCTGCCGTCGCTATTGCGTCCCGTGTGTTCGGTTTCACCCCAGTGGGCCATTTGTTGCTGTTGTTTGTCACTCCCTGGGTGTCGAGCCCCTAATGCAGGAGCCCCCCAGCACCCAAACAATAAAAGCTGGACTTTAGTACAAACCAGTAAGTGCTGGGAGCGCTGAAGAAGCTGGTCAGACAGTATGTAGTAGAGGAAATGCTGGCCTTAAACACGATTGACTTGCCCTCATTTCGTGGTTGTCATTTTTATGTTGAGGCAGTGGGGTGGGGGAGACCAGAGGGCGTGCTCCAACTTCTGGGGGATCACACTCCTCAGCCTCCCTGGTAAGGTCTATGCCAGGGTGCTGGAAAAGAGGATCCATCCATTAGTCGAACCTCGGATTCAGGAGGAACAATGTGGTTTTTGTCCTGGTTGGTCATTTTTATGTTGAGGCAGTGGGGTGGGGGTGGGGGTGCCGTTGTTTTGCCAAAAAGTGATTGTCTGCCAGTTTCCGGATAGAACTGGCAGAGACCTAAATCAAAAGGTGGCCTGGCCCTACCAAATGGTTGTCATTATTATTGGGCTGCAAATGTTCAAAAAACCATCTACTGGCTTCACTCTCCTGACACAGACTGGTGCCGCTTTGAAGCCACATGTTGCACCTCAACATGTCTTAGTGCCCTCATCACCTCCAGTCTTCTCCTTTCTATATCAGATTTTACTAGCAACCTGGTCATCATAAATACCCTTAAGATGTAAATTTTCCTGCTCTCGGTGGAGACGGATGCATTTTTCTCTTCTCCCCAGCCTTCCCCATCTACCCCTGCTTTTTGCTGCTTCGCTGCTTAGAGCGTCTCTTCACACATCCCCGAACTGGAAATTAAATTATGGATCTGGTCAGCTGGTCTCTCAACACTATTGATGGCCAAATTCTCACCACGAGGAGATTGGGAGAAGGGGAACCCTCTTTCCTCTGGTACGATTACACACCCGGCTGGTTATGTTATGGATTCCCGTGGGGATGGAAGATAACGTTCCTGGCTGCACTGTGTGGATGCAGAAACAGTACGAACTCAATCAGACTCAGTAGAGCTGAATGGAAGTGGATTACATCTGGAGGAGTGTTGGAGTCTCTGTTCTGTGTGGCGGAGTAGAACCAAATTCGGATGATTGGACTTCTGAGAGGTAACCAGAAAACTGTAAGTCTGTCAGCAAATAGTTATGACTAGGGTTTAATCCCGGGACACGGGATTCCCGGGAAAGGCGATCAGAACCATTTCCCGTTTCCCGGGAAATGTAACACGGGAAACCGGGAAAAAAAAGTCGCGCTTCTTAAAACACACTTTCAGAAAGAAAAAGCTTCAGAATGTTAAATTTAAGGAAATGTTGAGAGAAGGGTTTGTTTAATGTGAAAAGCATTACTCTAGGCACGTTCAGCCTCCGTTTAAGGCTTCAGCCCTCATCTCAAGCGTTTTTATAGAGGTATTACGCAGTTGTACTTTTTTCCTCTTTAATTTGTTAAAATCGTAGGGAATGTGTTTAGCCTAAGGTATTTTGTATTATATAATTTTATATTATATATTGTTATAATGCAATATATAGCTTATAAAATATCCCTGCCCTTCGAGTTTCTTTTCCTCGTTTGCAGCCGCTTACTAACAATCATGAATTAGGATAGGGGCCTAATGTGTGAAGAAAGTATCATGAAATAATTACTTTAACATATTTCGCTTTTAAAATGGAGTTGAGTAAAATGTATATTTTTTAGGCTATAAGGATTGGCCAGTTTTTCTAAAGACGATTCACAACGAAGCTACTTTAACCCTTAGACACGGCGTTATAAATTTGCTGTTGCCAGAATGGCAATGACCAAGTCGTAGTGCATTACTCACGGCCCTGTGTTATGTCATATTACAGTGTAGTACGGTAGTTAACTTTTCAGTGACTATTACAGCGTTCCGCTGTTGGAACGGTGTGCACGACAGCGCGAGTGGCTGAGCCTTTATCAATGCTGTGTGGAGATGAACCGGATTGTTTTGAACCAGCAATTGTAAAATAGCTGGTATAATTCCATGTACAATGCAGGAATATTCGAATTATATTTGTTAAGGCAGTGTTGAGGAACGATCCAACGCGCATAGCTCGAGCACTTGAATGCCGAGATGTAGGTTTTATTGCATTAATCAAGCCAACGTTGCCCCCTACTGGGCATAACAGGACATAGCTGGAAAGCTACCTCTGCAATATCAGAATAGGTTAAGCCCGACACAGGCTACAGAAGGCCGAATTAAAATAAAAATAAAAAAAAACACTTTTTCCCGGGATTCCCGGGAAATGGCTCGTCTTTTCCCGGGATTTGATTATCTCATTTTCGGGAAAAATATTAAACCCTAGTTATGACGGCCTGAACCTAAACAATTGTAGTATTTGGAGTTTGGCTCCCAGATGGTCTTGGATGCTGTCTGTCTAAATCGCCTCTTGGAGATGTTTGTAAACAGATGCTCTTCACCCCCCCCACCCCCCCGCCCCGTGTTGTGACCTGTATGAACTGGTATCCTGGAAACCGAGGCTGACTGTACCATCTTATCATGAACATTATCATGAACTGCTGGTCTGGAAGCTGATTGGCCATCACAGTATCCTGCTCGTCTCCACTGGCAACCCCTCCCCTACCCACCCTAGTGCTCTCCAGGCTTTAAATGTGCTGCTGCTTTGCTGAGGTGTTTTTTGGAACCTCGTAAGGTGTTCATAATGAACACAGTATGAGATGATTTTTTTGAACCTACCTATCCCAGTGTATCTCTGTCTGTTTTCTGCTAAAAGGTAGAGCCGGCAAAACGGCTGCACGACCTCAGACACCTGCCCCCCCCTGTTTGTTTCTGTGTTTGTATTTCTCTTGGATGGGTGTTCAGGAATGCAAATTTCATTATATGTTCACATATAATGACAATAAAGTCTTCTTGAATCTTGAATCTTAAGATATGGTTTCAACTTAGACCAAACTTTGGATTTAATAGCTTTCTTCACATTAGTCCTATTCACAATAATCATCTTTGCCCTCCAGCAAGGTCAGACTCTGAATTTATTCATTGGCAAAGACAAAGCATGCACATATTTAAAGATTTGTACATCAATGGTGTTTTTGCAAGTTTCGATGACTTATCACATAAGTTTAAATTTCCCGGTCCAGCGTATCCCGGTAGTCAGAGGTGGGAAGTAACGAAGTACAAATACTTCGTTACTGTACTTAAGTAGATTTTTCAGGTATCTGTACTTTACTTGAGTATTTATTTTTCTTACTACTTTTTACTTTTACTCCCTACATTTTTACACAAGTATCGGTACTTTCTACTTCTTACATTTTCAAAACAGACTCGTTACTTTTTAACAAGTCAGAGAGAAGTTTGCGTTTCCGGTCAGTGCGCCGTCAGTCATCAAACGATCTGAGCCTAAACGGAGGAATAATAACATATACGAGACAATTGTACTGGCGTATCCGCCATCGCCGCGGCTAATCGGGTACAAAGGGATTAAATACGCAAACCCATATAATTTATGTCTCATTTATAGCGCTATAATCAGGGGTCACAGCGGGCCGGACCGAGTCCGTAAGCTGCGCTCGTTGCACATAAACAGCTTAATTAGCGCTACTGAAGAGGAGCGAGCATGAAGGGAGTAACGTGTGGCAGGTAATTTTAAATGCAGTGTTTCTAAATGTTCAAATATCAGCAAACACACAAAGTGTGTGCAGTTTGTCACACAGCGTGTCTGCTAGCTAAAAGAAGAGCTGCTGTATTTCAGGGAGAGCAAAGAGAGAGAAGTTCACTCAGAGATGGAGAAAGAGGACAGGAGAGGAAGAAGAGAGGTTAGAATTGAACATAAGGACCGGAAAACAAACTGAGGTATGCTGACTTTGTTTAATTAAGAAAGACTGTATGAAAATACTGCAGTTTAGTGTGTGATAAACAGGTTAGCTTGTTGTACTGTATTTACAGTAAAGCTCTGTGTTGGTGCACAGAGGCCAGGGGCAGGCTGGGGTTTAAATTCAGCCCGGGAGTTTAGTTTGGAGAGGCCTTTTATCCGATTCTACAAAGGACAAGCCATAATTTTAAAACAAGAGAACTTTATTTGCAGTATAAAAACAGCACCTCAGTTGTAACTTAGTTTTAATTAACTGTCATGACCGGGGAGGAAAACGGGCGAGGAAGGACAAACACGTAGGACTCCAGAGATGGGTATAACTTAAAAGTATTTATTGGGACCGGACCAAAAGAAATACAAACCCTTTTGGGAGGGAGCACAGGAAGCACAGGAAACACTGGAACACGGGGACACGTAGGTACACAACATCAATGACGCGACAAAGAACACATGGAAACTGAGGGCTTAAATACACAATGGGTAATCAGGTGAAGAGGAAACAGCAGGGAACAACAAGTGAGGCAAATGAAACTAATTACACAGGGGAAGCAAAGCTGAACACAAAGCACAAGAAAACCAGACTGTCAAAATAAACAGGAAGTGACAAACCAAGGAACATACTGACTAAACACGGGGAACAGGCACAGACTCAGGACAGAGACGCAGACTAGTCACAACACTAGGAAACACAAGACACCAACATACTGGGATGACACACTCAGGAACTAAACTAACACAAAACGCTGGGCAAACGGCCCAGGACATGACATTAACCATGATAGCCTTGATCCACCTTGAAACCAATTGTTAGTGCATTTAGAGGCAATGGAAATCATTTTATAAGCGTTTTGACCAGACAAGAAACAAATATGACCCCAAATAGGTCATTGTTTCTTCTGCAACAAAAGAATGCAGGAAAAGCTGGAAGCTGGAAATTTTAACATCAACCAACCTTCTTCAGCTAAAGGTGCAGGAAGCATGTTCAGCATGACGGTGCTGACTGCAGATTCTGACATGAAAAAATCTTTGACCAAATGTTTTACTCTGATTAACATTACATGTATATTGAACAGTAATGGCATAGTTACCTTGGAAAACTAATCTGATTGCTGATTACTCCTTAAAAAAGTAACTCTCTTGCTTTACTGATCACTTAATTTTAGAAGTAAGTAATTTCGATTACAAGTCACTTTATTAGTTGCATTCAACAGCTGCCATCCATCCATCCATCCATCCATCCATCCATCCATTTTCTTCCGCTTATCCGGAGCCGGGTCCCGGGGGCAGAAGCCTAAGCAGAGAAGCCCAGGCTTCCCTCTCCCCAGCCACCTCCTCCAGCTCATCCGGAGGGACCCCAAGGTGTTCCCAGGCCAGCCGAGATATATAATCTCTCCAGCATGTCCTGGGCCTACCACGGGGCCTCCTCCCAGTGGGACATGCCCAGAACACCTCACCCAAGAGGCGGCCAGGAGCCATCCCAATCAGATGCCCGAGCCACCTCAACTGGCTCCTTTCGATGTGGAGAAGCAGCGGCTCTACTCTGAGCCCCTCCCAGATGGCCGCACTCCTCACCCTATCTCTAAGGGAGAGGCCAGCCACCCTTCGAAGGAAACTCATTTCTGCTGCTTGTATTCGTGATCTTGTTCTTTCGGTCACTACCCAAAGCTCGTGACCATAGGTGAGGGTAGGAACGTAGATCGACCGGTAAATCGAGAGCTTCGCTTTTACACTAAGCTCCCTCTTCAGCACGACGGACCGGTGCAGCGTCCGCATCACTGCAGAAGCAGCCCTGATCCGTCTGTCGATCTCCCGTTCCCTTCTCCCATCACTCGTGAACAAGACCCCGAGATACTTGAACTCCTCCACTTGAGGCAAGAACTCGTTCCTGAGCCGGAGAGGGCACTCCACCCTTTTCTGGCTGAGGACCATGGCCTCGGATTTAGAGGTGCTGATTCTCATGCCAGCCGCTTCACACTCGGCTGTGAACCGTTCCACTGCGAGCTGGAGGCCACCCCCTGATGAAGCCAACAGGATCGCATCATCTGCAAAAAGCAGAGACGAGACTCTGAGGCCACCAAGGAAGAAGCCTTTCACCACCTGGCTACGCCTAGAAATTCTGTCCATAAAAATTATGAACAGAATCGGTGACAAAGGGCAGCCCTGATGGAGTCCAACACCCACAGGGAACGAATCCGACTTATTACCGGCTATACGGACCAAGCTCTCACTGCAGACTCTCACTGTATACATATGTACAAAAAAACCCCCCAAATTTATAAAAGTCACTTTGCCAGAAACTGAGTGCAGTTTCTACCTCGTGATAGAAATGCTGTTTCTCACTCAAAATTACCTGATATCATTCATGATTCATGTTTGATGCATGTTTCACAGATTATAGGTCAACAAGTCATTTACAGCCATTTAAATACAGGAAATAATTTTTTGGCAAATACTGGCAGCTGTTGTCTGGCCCGTTGTTGCGGGCCATTCAGTCCTTGTACAACTCAATTTTTTCTCAATGTGGCCCTAATACTCCTTTGTACTAGTACCAGTACCAGCTGATAAAGTAAGCCTGGAATACATGGTCATTATGCTTCATAAAAGACTCAAGCCATTTTGTTTGGTGGTTTGTCCATGTCTTATGATTATAAAACATATATATATGTAAATTATACATGCAGAAATACAGGTGTACACAACACAATTTTTCCAAGAAAAATTTGAAAAAGAAGAAAGTAAAAGATCAAATAGCAGTTTTTATAGTTTGCTCCGAGTATTTACGGATCTGTCAGGTTTCCGATATGCCCCCCCCCCCAAAAAATAATAAACTCCTTCCTACGCCCTTGGTTGTAATGTTTTGTGTTCACAAGCATTATCGAAAATACGTTTATACTGCAGGTTTATGTTTAGTCACTAATAAGGGATTAAAGTATAAAAAATATTTTGACGGAGCCCCTCGGTCCTGGGGGGGCGGGCCTTCCGGTACCGAACCATCGCTAGTGCTAATGGCCCGCGCTCGTTAGCAAACCAGTTCTGGTAGCTACAGCTGAAGTAAAGACAAAAACACACACAGACACACAGAGCAGTGGAGGCGTGGAAATGCATGTTACGGAGCCGTATTCCACGGAGTCCCGTAACATACGGGGTTCTGTATTTTACGAGACAGGTGTATGATGAAATACTTGTGATTTCAAGATCATAATTTAATATTCCTACAGTTATTTGACTTGAAAATGGTGTCAGGTGTAGTGGAGGACATGTTTAATGAGGATAAGATGGTGTTTGCAGAAAACAATTTGATCTGCATTTTTTATGTATTTTTGAATATCTGCTGGTGCAGCAGCGATTGTGTCCATATTTCTATTTCTATGCTGCAAAATTTTTAAATGTCTACGGCCATTTCACTTAAGATTGACTAAGGATGTACTTGAGGATTGGGTGAACAGGAATTTTGGTTAATTGTTGATAACAGTTTGATTAGATCTTTTTCACGCAGTTACAACCGTGTACCTGTGTTATTGAATCTAGGTATCATGCATTTGACTTATCTGATAACTATCTAATAGTAGCCAAATGTTGCATTAACAATTTGGAACTTGCCTTTTCACAAATAAACTATGAGTATGAACATGGTGCTATATGGTTGTAACAACCTGGTTATGATCTTCTTGGAGATATGCAAATATGCCTGTATAGTGTTGTTTATGTTGTGTATCACTTTAGTTTGTATCGAATATGCAAACTATTACAAAAATGCACTAAATTATATTATTTAAGTCTGCTAAAGTATAGATAGCTAAATTTACGAGGTGCACCTAAAGGCACCACGGGTTGAACCGCATATACTGAAGTAAATGCGCAATTTTTTTTCAAGCGCGGATGGCGTGACTCCGGTAGATACAGCAGGATGATACCATCCTCACCAATGACCAGCTTGAACAGTCTCAGATTTAAATCAGTGCATTTTCATTTGCTGCCATCTTCTTCTTGTGTGTCTGCTGTCTCTGATCTCTCTGTGTGATCTTCTCTGATCTCTCCAGACTCTGTCAGGCTGCTGAATGGTTCCAGTCTGTGTTCAGGCAGACTGGAGGTGAAGTCTGACCAGAGCTGGTCCTCAGTGTGTGAAGCTGACTTTGACCAGCAGGATGCAGAGGTGGTCTGTAGGGAGCTTGGCTGTGGGCCTCCTTCGGTCCTCCAGGGGGCGCTCTATGGAGAAGTGGAGGCTCCGGTGTGGAGCAGAGAGTTCCAGTGTGGAGGCCATGAGTCTGCTCTCCTGGACTGTAGAAGCTCAGGCTCAGCTAGAACCAGCTGCTCACCTGGCAAAGCTGTTGGACTCACCTGCTCAGGTAGAAGAGGAGCTGCAGCTTTGATTTGGTTCAAACTCACTTGATTCTGTTACTGATGTCTCTCTGCTTTCTGTTCAGAGCCTGTCAGGTTGGTGGGAGGAGCCGGTCGCTGTGCAGGAACACTGGAGGTTAAAATGGGAGAGTGGAGACCAGTGTATAATTATCAGTGGACCCTGAAGGCAACAGCTGTTTTCTGTGAACATTTGAACTGTGGCTCTCTGGTTTCTATAGAACGCAGAGATAGCAATGATTCCCAACGGATTTGGCTGCTCAATCATGACTGTATACAATCTAAAGCTGATCTAAGGCTGTGTCTACGATCAGGAATCTCTGGCCGCATCCTGCATATTATCTGTTCAGGTAAGCAAGTTAGTGACATCTATGAGGTGAGCAGAGGTTTGTGGAGCTGAAAACTGCTTAATGAAACATATTTCAGTAAATGTGCTGTTACAAGCGTGTTTATACTAAAGGTATGAGCTGGGTGAGTTTCCCATTGTGCTGCTGTGCTACTACAGAGCCACGCTGCTGGAAAACAAGAATTATTTTGCTGAAAATTGTGAGGCTGGACCTGCAACAGATTTGGTGTGGATGGCAGCACGTTAGTGTATTTGTTCTTTTCGCTCTCTGGTCTTTGTGTTCATACAGAACAAATACAGCTGTCTTTGCACGGTTTAGGATATGCTCTGAAATCCTCCTCTGGGATTCTTTTTTCACATATTTTTGCTCATACATGGACAGCTTTGGTGTATCACAGTTATAGCATGACATACACTATAATAATATAATATATGTTTTGTGCATCAGAGGAATTTGATATTTATGTAAAACTGTTCTGTTTGTCTCTTACTTCATGCTTGTCATGGTCTGGGCAGGCTTTGTGTTTGTGCGCTTCTCCTCTCTCTCACATCCTGTGTCTCCGTTTAGTCTCAGCCTCTCTGGTGTGGTCTAAAAACTGGGCCCATCATTTAATCTGGAAAAACTGTGGACAGGTCCAAACACCAATCTCTCCCTGCACCCAACTTCCACCTACTCTCTTTCAGTGAAGATGAACTAATGCTTTCATTGGTTCTGATTCAGAACAGAACCTGTAGAAAAGCTGCCCCTCACACACACCCATTATTCTCAGCTTCTCTTTGCTCGAGAAACACTACCCTCTCTTAAGCTGGAGCAAAATAAAAAAAGACTTGAGAAACAGAGTCTTGGTTGTCACTCAGTTTAAAATGAGCTGCTCCTCCTGCCAGCCCTGCTCTTGTGTCAGCTGACTCCTCTCCACCTGATCTATCTTAGACTCCAAAGGTGTCATGACCGGGGAGGAAACGGGCGAGGAAGGGCAAACACGAAAGACTCCAGAGGTAAACATAACTTAAAAGGTATTTATTGGGAACGAGGAAAATGAATACAAAAACCTTGGAAGGGAGATGAAGGGAGACGAAGGGGAGACACAGGGAGCACAGGAACACTAAGGCACAATAACATCAACGACGTGACAAAGAACACATGGAAACTGAGGGCTTAAATACACACTGGGTAATCAGGGCAAGAGAAAACAGCAGGGAACAACAGGTGAGGCAAATGTACCTAATGACACAGGGGAAGCAAAGCTAAACACAAAGCACAGGGAAACCAGACTGTCAAAATAAACAGGAAGTGACAAACCAAGGAACATGCTGACTAAACACAGGGAACAGGCACAGACTCAGGACAGAGACGCAGACTAGTCACAACACTAGGAGACACAAGACATCAACATACCGGGAGGACAAACTCAGGAAATAAACTATGAACACAAAACGCTGGGCAAACGGCCCAGGACATGACAAAAGGAATACCATGATTTGGCTCAAGTCTTCAGTAAAGATTAAGCCCCGCCTCTCCCTGCTCATAAATCCAATGACTGTGCAAATGATGTAGTTCCTGGTGTGCCTTTCTTTTTCATCGAGAACAAAGATAAGAGTCTGGGACCATGTACTTGCTATGAGGGGCATAAACCAAATCACCATTAACAATATTTCCCTTGCCTTTGATGTCATCTGCCTCCAAAGTCCTACATGGTGCCACAGTGTTCACTAACCTTAAGAAATGGCTACTACCATGTTTGCATCCAGGAGGGAGCTGAATGGAAGATTGCCTCGAGCACACCTCTGGGCCATGTTGAATATTCAGATGCCCCCCCAGTCTAACAGTAAGCAATGTTTTGAGAGACTTTTGAAATCCTTGGAGCAGCACCATGAGCATGTGAGGTTGGTTTTGCTGAAGCTCCTGGAGGACAAGTTATGTGTTAGAGCAGAACAATGTTCAGTGCCCTCTCTGATACATTCCTGGGATGCATCCTTAAGGCTGGGCAGATGAATACTGACCTGAAAGCTGTCACTGAATAGCCAAGTCCATCCTCCCGAACTCTTAGAACATGTTTCCCTCCCCTCAGCAGATGACTGCCCCTCCCTGGTTCTGGTTCTGCTGAGTTTTTCCTTCCCACAGTCACCAAGTGCTGCTCATAGGGCAGGGGTGGCAACTCCAGGCCTCGAGGGCCGGTGTCCTGCAGGTTTTAGATGTGTCCCTGATCCAACACACCTGAATCAAATGGCTGATTTACCTCCTCAGTCTGCAGTCAAGTTCTCCAGAGTCCTGCTAATGACTTTTGTATGTGATTCAGGTGTGTTGGATCAGGAACACATCTAAAACCTGCAGGACACCGGCTCTCGAGTCCTGGAGTTGCCCACCCCTGTCTTTTGACGGTTTTCTCTGTATTATTGTAGGGTCTTTTCCCACAATACAAAGCGCCTTGAGGCGAGTGTTTGTTATGATTTGGCGCTATATAAATGAAATTGAAATGAACTGAACTGACGTTCCGTCACTTTATCAGGAACTACAGTCGAGTTGCTGCTCCTTTGCTTCAGCTCACCTCAGTTTACAGACCTTTTCAGTAGACACCAGAGGCAGAAAAAGCTTTTCGGAAACTTAAGCACCTGCTCTGCACTGCACCTCTCCAGATCCAACCTGACCTGCACAAACAATTCATGTTAGAAGGAGACCCCTCAGACTCCAGGGTGGGGCCAGTCTCATCCCTGGTCAGTGATGCAGACACTAAGTGCCACCCATGTACTTTCTTTTCACAATAGCTACCTGCTGAAGAATGACGTAGGAGCTGCTAGCTGTAAAGCTGGCCTTAGAAGAACGAGGCACTGGTCTGAGGGAGCTGAACAGCCCTTTGTAGTCTGGGCAGACCACAAAAACCTGTCCTACCTGCAGAATAATAAAAGGCTGAACTCCAGGCAGTCTAAGTGCACTCTGTTTTTGGGTCATTTTAAATTTATTTTTACGTACAGCCCAGAATTTAGAAATCAGAAACCAGATTGTGCTCCCTGCTGGTTGTTCCAGCCTCTCCAGGGGATGTAGGTACAATGTGGTTCTGGGATGCATGGCTGGATGTTTTGGTGCTGATGGTGACCCACTGCCCTGGTGGTTGATGTCCAGGGTGGCTCAAGCCCCTTTAATGCTTGGGGTGAGTCAGCAAGATTGTTTCTGTATCAGTTTTTTTTTTTTTTTTTGCTGTTTGTGTTTGTCAGAGGTGCAGCAGTTGGTGACATGTTGTATTTTTCTTGTATTTTTCCATTTATTTTTATCATTTCTCCTATCTCGTCCCAGTTTTCTTTACTGTTTCTGTATTTCTTATCCCAGCTGTCACAGGGCGAGAGGCAGGGTACACCTGTACAGGTCGTCAGCCTGTCACAGGGCCAACACAGAGAGACAGACAACCAGTTTAATTTAGAATCACTAATTAACCTAACCTCAGTAACATGCTGTCTTTGGACTGTGGAAAACCTGGAAAAAACCCACGCAGACACGGAGAGAACATGCAAACTCCACACCTACAAGCCCGGGCCAAGGAGGAATCAAACCTAGGACCTTCTTGCTGTGAGGCAGCCGTGCTAACCATCATGCCACCGTGGTGGCCACATGAGTATTCAGTTGCAAAATTTTACAAAATGTTGGAGACAGATTTTACTTTTTTTAATTTTTCACAATTTTTAAAAAATATTTTACACTGAGTTTTCACATTAATCACTACTCCTTCCAAATTTCATACCCAAGTTTCATCTGAACCTTTTGTACAATTTTGTAGAAAGAAATGTTTTTTCTTTTACAATTTTTGAAATTTATATAAAAAAAAAAAAATAAATTAAGCGATTAAGAGATCCTCCACAAATCAAGTCCAAAGGGTAGCAGCAAATATATAAATTTTAATTCATCACCAAACAATCTCCCGACTTCAAATTGTTCGTCAGAAATACGTAGGATAGATAGGATAATATTAAGTTTATCGTTATAGTGTGTAACAGCCGTAATTGTGTGGTGTCTCTTTACGACAGTCTGAGCTTTTGTTAGTGATGTCAAACGTGTGCGCCACCGCTCCTATAGTTTATCTCCCTGACACTTAGTAACATTACGGGTTGTATGAACCCGTAAAAACAATGACGTGGGCTTCATAGATAATTGGGAAAGTTTCTGGAGAAAACCTGGTCTTGTTAGGAGAGACGGCATCCATCCCACTTTGAATGGAGCAGCTCTCATTTCTAGAAATCTGGCTGAATTTATTAACCCTCCTAAAACCTGACTACCCAGGGTTGAGACCAGGAAGCAGAGCTGCAGTCTTACACGCCTCTCTGCAGCTTCTCTCCTCCCGCCATCCCGCCATCCCCCCAAAACCCCATCCCCACAGAGTCGGTGCTGCTCCCAGACCACCAAAAAACAAAGCTAATAACAGCAAAAAACTATTTAAGCACAAAAATTCCAAAACAATAAACAATACAGCTTCATCAACTGCACCAAAGACTAAAACAATTAAATGTGGATTATTAAACATTAGGTCTCTCTCTTCCAAGTCCCTATTAGTAAATGATTTAATAATTGATCAACATATTGATTTATTCTGCCTTACAGAAACCTGGTTACAGCAGGATGAATATGTTAGTTTAAATGAATCAACACCCCCGAGTCACAGTAACTGTCAGAATTCTCGAAGCACAGGTCGAGGAGGAGGAGTAGCTGCAATCTTCAATTCCAGCTTATTAATTAATCACAGACCCAGACAGAGTTTTAATTCTTTTGAAAGCCTGACTCTTAGTCTTGTCCTCTCTAATTGGGAAATTCAAAAACCTGTTTTATTTGTTATTATCTATCGTCCACCTGGTCCTTACTCAGAGTTTCTGTCTGATTTCTCAGACTTTTTATCTGATTTAGTGCTCAGTTCAGATAAAATCATTATAGTGGGTGATTTTAACATCCACGTAGATGCTGAAAATGACAGCCTCAACACTGCATTTAATCTATTATTAGATTCAATTGGCTTCTCTCAGAATGTAAAGGAGCCCACCCACCACTTTAATCATACTCTGGATCTGGTCCTGACATATGGCATTGAAACTGAAGACTTAACAGTATTCCCTGAAAGCCCCCTCCTGTCTGATCATTTCTTAGTAACATTTACATTTACTTTAATGGATTACACAGCAGTGCGGAATAAGTTTTACTACAGTAGAAGTCTTTCTGAAAGTGCTGTAACTAAGTTTAAGGATCTAATTCCTTCATTATTATGCTCTTCAGTGCCAACACAGTGCAGAGCAGCTACCTAAACTCTGCTCCCAGTGAGGTTGATTATCTCGTCAATAGTTTTACATCCTCACTGCGTACGACTTTGGATGCTGTGGCTCCTCTGAAAAGGAAAGCCTCAAATCAGAAGTGCCTGACTCTGTGGTATAATTTGCAAACGCACAGCTTAAAGCAGATAACCTGTAAGCTGGAGAGGGAATGGCGTTTCACTAAATTAGAAGATGCTCATTTAGCCTGGAAAAAGAGTTTGTTGCTCTATAAAAAAGCCCTCTGCAATGCTAGGACATCTTACTACTCATCATTAATTGAAGAAAATAAGAACAACCCCAGGTTTCTTTTCAGCACTGTAGCCAGGCTGACAAAGAGTCAGAGCTCTGTAGAGTCGACTATTCCTTTCACTTTAACTAGTAGTGACTTTATGGATTTCTTTACAAATAAAAGTTTTAGACGTTAGAGAAAAAATTATTCATAACCATGTCAAAGATTTATCTTCATGTTCGGCTGCTTTCAGCACTGCTGGTATTTGTTTAGACTCTTTTGCTCCAGTTGATCTTTCAGAGTTAACTTCAATAGTTACTTCCTCCAAACCAGCAACATGTGTATTAGATCCCATTCCTACTAGACTGTTCAAAGAAGTCTTCCCAATTATTGATGCCTCTATCTTAAAAATGATCAATCTGTCTTTATTAGTTGGCTATATACCACAGGCCTTCAAGGTGGCTGTAATTAAACCTCTACTTAAAAAGCCATCACTTGACCCAGGTGTCTTAGCTAATTATAGGCCAATCTCCAACCTTCCTTTTCTCTCAAAGATCCTTGAAAGAGTAGTTGTAAAACAGCTAACTGATCATCTGCAGAGGAACGGTTTATTTGAAGAGTTTCAGTCAGGTTTCAGAATTCATCACAGTACAGAAACAGCATTAGTGAAGGTTACAAATGATCTTCTTAGAGCCTCTGACAGTGGACTCATCTCTGTTCTTGTCCTGTTGGACCTCAGTGCGGCTTTTGATACTGTTGACCATAACATTTTATTACAGAGATTAGAGCATACTATAGGTATTAAAGGTACTGCACTGCACTGGTTTGAGTCATATTTATCTAATAGACTCCAATTTGTTCATGTAAATGGGGAGTCTTCTTCACACACTAAGGTTAATTATGGAGTTCCACAGGGTTCTGTGCTAGGACCAATTCTATTTACATTATACATGCTTCCCTTAGGCAGTATTATTAGAAAGCATTGCATCAATTTTCATTGTTATGCAGATGATACTCAGCTTTACCTATCAATGAAGCCAGATGACACACATCAATTAGTTAAACTGCAGGAATGTCTTAAAGACATTAAGGCCTGGATGACCTCTAATTTCCTGCTTCTAAATTCAGATCAAACTGAAATTCTTGTACTTGGCCCCACAAATCTTAGAAACATGGTGTCTAACCAGATACTTACTCTGGATGGCATTACTTTGGCCTCCAGTAACACTGTGAGAAATCTTGGAGTCATTTTTGACCAGAATATGTCCTTCGATGCACATATTAAACAAACATGTAGGACTGCTTTTTTGCATTTGCGCAATATTTCTAAAATTAGAAACATCCTCTCTCAGAGTGATCCTGAAAAGCTAATCCATGCATTTATTACTTCTAGGCTGGACTATTGTAATTCATTATTATCAGGCTGTCCTAAAAGCTCCCTGAAAAGCCTTCAGCTGATCCAAAATGCTGCAGCTAGAGTACTGACAGGGACTAGAAAGAGAGAGCAGATTTCTCCCTTATTAGCTTCTCTTCATTGGCTCCCTGTTAAATCTAGAATAGAATTTAAAATCCTTCTTATATTCAAGGTCTTGAATAATCAGGCCCCATCTTATCTCAAAGACCTCATAGTCCCATATCACCCCAACAGAGCACTTCGCTCTCAGACTGCTGGCTTACTTCTGGTTCCTCGGATACTTAAGAGTAGAATGGGAGGCAGAGCCTTCAGCTTTCAGGCCCCTCTTCTGTGGAACCAGCTCCCAGCTTGGATTCGGGAGACAGACACCCTCTCTATTTTTAAGATTAGGCTTAAAACTTTCCTTTTTGATCAAGCTTATAGTTAGGGCTGGATCAGGTGACCCTGAACCATCCCTTAGTTATGCTGCTATAAGCCTAGGCTGCTGGGGGGGGGGTTCCCATAATGCACTGCGGAAGTTCGCACATCTTCGTGTGCGAACTTCCGGTTCCGGTATGATGGCGCCTGTGTTTGGCTTTGCCGCTATCGACCGCAAATTGCGTTTTTCCCCGCTACTTATATTTTTTTCGGCTCTGCTGCTTTCGCTCTATTTTAGGAATGTACTACCGGTACTGGTTTACGATCGCCTCTCACTGCTTTCCATCCGTGCCTCCATGATAGATCAAAATACCTTTTTTCCTGGCGATGGCACTTCCAATTCTTTTCCCCCGGAGATCACCTCTTCGTCAGGCACCCAAATTGAGCCAGCTATGGAATTTCGCAGGCCTCGCAGGAAGAGAGGAAAACGAGCGGGTTTTCAAGTAAAGTTCAGACTCCTCTGGAAACGGGGTTTGACGGGTAAGCGACGCAGAGCACTCTTAGCCTCCTGTGCCCGGTCATCTTTCTTGGAGGGAAATCCTTCTCAGCTGTCTCTGCATGGACACTCGAGGCCAAGCCTGGTAAGACAATGCTTCCTTAGGTGGGTCCACCCGGACTCTGCTTCTATCTGGCCCGCTTGGCCCGCATTTCATGGATTTTGTGAAGGCCGAGGCTCAAACCCTCTGTATCTGCGCTCTTTTCCTCGAACTTTAACGACAAATCAGGCTTCCTCCTCACTACATATGGCGCTTTTTAATGCCCGATCGATTTCCAATAAATCCTTCTTATTGAGTGATCTTATAACTACCAAAGACCTAGATTTCTTATTTCTGACTGAAACCTGGCAGCGTGACTCTGATTTTATATCTCTCATTGAACTGTGTCCTGATGGTTATTCCTTCAGCAGCCAGCCTCGGCTTTCCGGTCGAGGTGGTGGTACTGCTGCAGTGTTTCGTAACCGTTTCTCCTGTCACCAAACCCAGATTGGTCATTTCTCATCATTTGAACTACAGCTTCTTAAAGTTGGAAATAAAGACCCTCTGTACTGTGCGGTTGTATATCGCCCACCTGGCTCGTGCAGCCTATTCTTAAAGGAGTTCCATGATTTTTTAGCCTCCACTATAAAATTGTCTAGACTGCTCATCGTTGGGGATTTTAATATTCATATTGATGATGACACTGACCTCCTTGCTAGGGAATTTATTAGTGTCATGGACTCTTTTCACTTTACCCAACATGTGTCTGGCCCTACACATGAAAAAGGTCACACTTTAGACCTAGTCTTCACTCTAGGTCTGAATGTTGACTTTATTTACTCGAACAATATTTTTATCTCTGATCATTTTTGCATTGTTTTTGATTTGTCGTATCATGTGACTCTGTCCCCTGCTAGACGCATGGTCAGCTCTCGCATCTTAAACTCTTCAACAGCAGATGTTTTTTCTGATAGATTCAATTTATCTCTATCTTTGTCTGATGATGTTGATCATTTAACAAATCTATTTAATGCTCACTGTCATACTATCTTAAACGAAGTCTGTCCAGCTGTAACAAGATTAACTCCTATCCTTAAATCCTCGCCCTGGATTGATGATAATATCCGTAGCTTAAAGCGTTCTTGCCGCAAGTCTGAGCGTTTGTGGAAGAAAACTCGCTTACATGTCCACCTTTTATATCTAAAGGACCTCCTAGTCCACTTTAATAATTCAGTTAAAGATGCGAGGGCCACCTATTTTTCTAATCTGGTCATGAAAAGTAAGGGTAATGCAAGAGTGCTATTTGATACCATTACTGATATTGTTAATCCTGCATTACCTACTGCACCAATTTTTTCTAACAAAGACTGTAATACCTTTCTGCATTTTCTGGTAGACAAGATCAGCGCTCTTAGGTCAAATATTTCTCAGTCCAGTTGTTCGCTGACCGTTCTTGTCCCAGTCCTGTCTTTCTCATTAGAACGTTTTTCTCTGATCACTTCACCTGAGCTGCTAAAATTAGTTAAATCTATGAAAGTGTCTTCGTGTTCCCTGGATATGCTACCTGCATCCCTATTTAAAAATGTTTTTCCGCACATCAGTTCATGCGTTCTTTCTATAATAAATACTTCACTGCTCTTAGGTCAAGTTCCCGCTTATCTTAAGACCGCTGTCATCCATCCACTTTTAAAGAAATCCAAACTTGACCCCGCTGCTTTCAATAATTATAGAACAATATCTAAATTACCATTCTTATCTAAGATACTGGAAAAGGTTGTTGCTAAGCAGCTTACTGCCTTTCTGGAACAACATAATATCCTGGATAAATTTCAATCTGGCTTTCGTAGAGCTCATTCTACTGAGACAGCTCTCCTTAGAGTCTCCAATGATGTTTTGTTAAGTAGGGATGCAGGAGAATGTTCCGTTGTATTGATGTTGGATCTTTCTTCTGCTTTTGACACTGTAGACCATGAAGTTTTACTTGATAGACTACATCGCTGGGTGGGTATATCTGGATCTGCCCTGAAATGGTTCACTTCATACTTGTCAAATCGTCGATTTCATGTGGCATTTTCTGATTTCAGATCCGACTCTGCTTATTTTGCGCATGGCGTCCCCCAAGGTTCTGTTTTGGGCCCTCTGCTCTTTCTGTTATATTTGCTCCCTTTGAGGCATGTTCTAAACACTTTTGAGGGAATATCGTACCACTGTTATGCTGATGACATCCAGCTGTATATTTCTTTCAAGCATGAACATGTCTCAAAGCTGCAGGTACTAATAATGTGTTTAAAATCCATTAAAAGCTGGCTAGCCGAAAACTTTCTTCAACTTAATGAGGACAAAACTGAAATTCTGATCTGTGCTCCGGATAGATCTGTCTCTAATATAATGATAGCCCTTGGTCCTCTTGCTAAATTCGCTAAGCCTTCTATTAAGAACCTTGGGATAACCTTTGACCCCGCCTTTATGCTTGACTCTCATGTTAAATCTTTGACACGTTCTTGTTTCTCCCACCTTAGGAATATTGCTAAGCTTACCTCCATCATATCTCATTCTGAACTTGAGATGGTTATTCATGCATTTATATCTTCTCGCCTGGACTATTGTAATGCATTGTTCACCTGTCTTAGCAAACATTCCCTGGAGCGTTTACAGGCTGTTCAGAATGCTGCTGCTAGGCTTCTGACTAAATCTTCAAAATATTCTCACATCACCCCGCTTCTGATTCAGTTACACTGGCTACCTGTAAAATTTAGAATACAGTTTAAGATTTTGGTACTTACATTTAGAGCTCTTCACGAGCAAGCCCCATTGTATATTAGTGAACTCCTTCACTTATATACTCCTTCTAGATCACTGCGGTCATGTGATCAAGGACTACTGTCTGTGCATTCTACGAGACTGAAAACGAAAGGAGACAGAGCTTTTGCCTCAGTGGGTCCCCGTCTCTGGAACTCTCTCCCTGTCCATCTTAGAGCGGCGGACTCACTGATGCATTTTAAAGGTCTTTTAAAAACACATCTTTTTAGCTTGGCATTTGATTAATTTGTTTTTAATTTGTTTTTATTATTCTTTGTCCTGTTGTGAAGCACTTCGTAACATCTGTTTTGAGAGGTGCTATATAAATAAAGCTTTACTTTACTTTACTTACTGTTTATTTTCATTCACTTTATTTACTTTGTTTATACTCCACTCTGCATTTAATCATTAATTGTTATTAATCTCTTCCACAGCATGTCTTTTCTCTCCCCTCAACCCAACCGGTCGCAGCAGATGACTGCCCCTCCCTGAGCCTGGTTCTGCTGGAGGTTTCTTCCTGTTAAAAGGGAGTTTTTCCTTCCCACTGTCGCCTAGTGCTTGCTCATAGGGGGTCGTTTAGACTGTTGGGTTTTCTCTGTATTATTGGATTGCAGGGTCTTTACCCGCAATACAAAGCGCCTTGAGGCGACTGTTTGTTGTGATTTGGCGCTATATAAATAAAATTGAATTGAATTGAATGAACACTGCTTATTTCATGTATGATAATCCAGCAGCTGTTCAGCTGGGCTTTATAAGGTTGGTGAAGAATGTGTTTCTTAAAGGACAACACTGTGAAATTCCCAGTACCAGTGTGGTTGTGAGTTTTTGTCTGCTGATCATGTCGCTGCCTCCTCTTCACCACTGAACACAATCCAACATTACAAGTGAAATTATTGCATGTATGTAAACCCATCCACACAAGGATGAGCTTACTACTACTCTGTGGCATAGCCAGTAACCAGCATGAAGCATGGTAGGAGTGGACTTTGACTCACCGAATAGTTGTTTGCTGCCATCTTCTTCTTGTGTGTCTGCTGTCTCTGATCTCTCTGTGTGATCTTCTCTGATCTCTCCAGACTCTGTCAGGCTGCTGAATGGTTCCAGTCTGTGTTCAGGCAGACTGGAGGTGAAGTCTGACCAGAGCTGGTCCTCAGTGTGTGAAGCTGACTTTGACCAGCAGGATGCAGAGGTGGTCTGTAGGGAGCTTGGCTGTGGGCCTCCTTCGGTCCTCCAGGGGGCGCTCTATGGAGAAGTGGAGGCTCTGGTGTGGAGCAGAGAGTTCCAGTGTGGAGGCCATGAGTCTGCTCTCCTGGACTGTAGAAGCTCAGGCTCAGCTAGAACCAGCTGCTCACCTGGCAAAGCTGTTGGACTCACCTGCTCAGGTAGAAGAGGAGCTGCAGCTTTGATTTGGTTCAAACTCACTTTATTCTGTTACTGATGACTCTCTGCTTTCTGTTCAGAGCCTGATTTCAGGTTGGTGGGAGGAGCCAGTCGCTGTGAAGGAACACTGCAGCTGAAACATCTGGGAGAGTGGAGACCCGTGAAGTCGTCTAATTGGAATGACTGGACACTGAAGACAGCAGAGGTTGTCTGTGCACATCTGGATTGCGGCTCTGCTGTTTCCACAGAAAGAAGCAATGAGTTTTCATCCACAATGAGATCTGTATGGGAAGTGGCAGCTGACTGTTTTCACAATGGATCCACTCTGAGGGAATGTGCAACATCAACTGCCTCAATTTATATCACAAAAATTAACTGTTCAGGTAAGTCCAGGTAAGTCCATCAACAGCGACATCATACCAGTGATGTCAGTAATGCGTTACTTAGTAATGCATACCTCTAATCTGACTACTTTTTTGGTAACGAGTTATCTAACCTGTTACTATTTGCAGTCCAGTAATCAGATTAACGTAACTTATCCAAGTCACTGCATTACTATTTCTGTCATTCTCCTCAGTAAAAAGATATATTTTTTGCTTTCTTCTTGCATCTCGGCGAGTGACGTCTGGCCGATGTGACAATTAAGTCCGTTTTCAGCATGAGGACAATAAGTTACTCAACACACAGGGAGCAACAAACGACAGCGACCAATGGCCCGCATCACCACTGGGGTCAAACCGAACACCCGATAGCAACGGCAGCATTGGGAATCACGCTCTCACGTCACTTGTCTCCACGAAATTTGATTGGTTATGAAATTGGAGCGATTTTGACATTTTCAAAGTAGATCGTGTCAGACAAAGCGATAAAAATGAGGAGTTTGAAGATTTTACTGGAACTGACAGAAATCTTGCTGTTAAGTCTCCTCTACAAAAGAAAAAGGCAACCTTGGGTTCATCTTATATTATCACAAAAGTCCTTCTGTTTAAGATCATCCTGGCAAAGTTTCCATATGGCTGCTTTTTTATGTGTATCAATAATCACTGTGTGAAGTGTCATATAGTATAGGAAAGTCAAATACAGCTAAAGTGATGTTAAAAATGTCTGCAGACTTCAGCGTGTTGCATACTCTCTGCTCATTGGTCAATCAATGAAACCCCCGCTGATTGGTTTTAGTGCCATGCAACAGTGACAAAAGTTGAACATTTTTCAACTTTGTTGTGTTGCGTCACCTCCCCGCATGCATACGTCTCCAATTTCATAACCAATCAAATTTCTTGGAGACATGTGATGTGAGAGCGTGATTCGCAATGCTGCCGTCACTATTGCGTCCCGTGTGTTCGGTTTCACCCCAGTGGGCCATTTGTTGCTGTTGTTTGTCACTCCCTGGGTGTCGAGCCCCTAATGCAGGAGCCCCCCAGCACCCAAAACACAAAAGCTGGACTTTGGTACAAAACCAGTAAGTGCTGGGAGAGCTGAAGAAGCTGGTCAGACAGTATGTAGTAGAGGAAATGCTGGCCTTAAACACAGTTGACTTGCCCTCATTTCGTGGTTGTCATTTTTATGTTGAGGCAGTGGGGGTGGGGGTGCCGTTGTTTTGCCAAAAAGTGATTGTCTGCCAGTTTCCGGATAGAACTGTTACAGAGACCTAAATCAAAAGGTGTCCTGGCCCTACCAAATGGTTGTCATTATTATTGGGCTGCAAATGTTCAAAAAACCATCTACTGGATCCACTCTCCTGACACAGACTGGTGCCGCTTTGAAGCCACATGTTGCACCTCAACATGTCTTAGTGCCCTCATCACCTCCAGTCTTCTCCTTTCAATATCAGATTTTACTAGCAACCTGGTCATCATAAATACCCTCAAGATGTAAATTTTCCTGCTCTCGGTGGAGACGGATGCATTTTTCTCTTCTCCCCAGCCTTCCCCATCTACCCCTGCTTTTTGCTGCTTCGCTGCTTAGAGCGTCTCTTCACACATCCCCGAACTGGAAATTAAATTATGGATCTGGTCAGCTGGTCTCTCAACACTATTGATGGCCAAACTCTCATCACGAGGAGATTGGGAGAAGGGGAACCCTCTTTCCTCTGGTTCGACTACACACCCGGCTGGCTATGTTATGGATTCCCGTGGGGATGGAAGATAACGTTCCTGGCTGCACTGTGTGGATGTGGCATATATATTGATACCAGGATTTTTTTTTCCCCGAATTGGACCTGGGGATACCTGGTTTCTGGGCAGCTGTTCAGGCCCCAGTAAGGCTGCCTATGAAGGATGCAGAAACAGTATGAACTCAGTCAGACTCAGTAGAGCTGAATGGAAGTGGATTACATCTGGAGGAGTGTTGGAGTCTCTGTTCTGTGTGGCGGAGTAGAACCAAATTCGGATGATTGGACTTCTGAGAGGTAACCAGAAAACTGTAAGTCTGTCAGCAAATAGTTATGACGGCCTGAACCAAAACAATTGTAGTATTTGGAGTTTGGCTCCCAGACGGCCTTGGATGCTGTCTGTCTAAATCGCCTCGTGGAGATGTTTGTAAACAGATGCTCTTCACCCCCCCGCCCCGTGCAGGGTTCGTACGGGTGCTGGAAATCCTTGAAAATGCTTGAATTTTAATATTTTCCTTTCAAGGTTTGAAAAGTGCTTGGATTTTGGATATAGTGCTTGAAAGTGCTTAAAATTGTAACCGCTTTTTTGCAAATAAAAATATAACTATCTGGTTGAAAACTTCGCTTATGAAACGGAGAAATAAAATGAGTTGTAAAGTCTAAAATGAAAATTTCTCCGCATGGGTCTGGCCTGCCCGTCTGCATGTGACCTGTCAGTCTGTTTGTGACCACGCCCCTCCCCCGAAGACACTGAGTGGCCGTTTTAATGAGTGTTCGCTGGAAAACTGCAAATTATGAATCAGACGAATATGGAATACTTTTAAGTCAAAAGTTACGCGGGAGAAAAAAAAAACATAATCCCCGCAAATAATGTCATTCCACCAGCGCAGGTATTCATTCCTCGCGAGTAAATTCAACAGCGTAGAAGTCAGCTGCGCGCATCCACGGAGGCGCTCTCGTTCACTTGTACACCACTGTGCCGTTGCGTGGTCTGCAGCGATGTGGCCTCCGATCTGGCGGATCAGTTCAAAGGCTTCATTGAATTTTTTAAAATAGGCCATCATCGATTCACAGAAAGACTCAATGGCGATATTAGACAGGAATAAGCTGTGAGTGCGGCGCAGCAGGTGTGGAAATCAGCCAAAGCCGCCGAAGATAAATTCAACAAGGGAGGGGAAATATTTTTCCAAAAAGCTGAATCAAAAATGTAAGCCGTACGCAGTAAAGAGCAGAAAACGATTATGGAATTTATTCAGAAGGTATGTACATTAATTCTATATGTTCCTGGCGTGTTGTCATCTATGCTTATGTAACAGGCCCCGTTACAGAGGGCGTGAAGACAGATTACACTCCTGTAAAACAGGAGAAATAATGAGCAGGAGAAACGTTCTGCCGTTCGCCTGGTCAGTCTTTGCCAGAATCTTTATTCACATAACATAAACATGTTTCTTTTGTCACTTACTTCAGCCACAATTCTGTTTCCTCACTGTTCAGTCCATTAACAATGTTGACATTTGAGGGCACATATCAATACAAATAAGATTAAAATAAAGAAAGAAAAATATACTTTTCATATGAACAAAAATAGAAAAGAATGCATATCATCATGTTAAATGACCAGTTATATAGGAAGTCTCTTACATCCCTTTTCAGATAATGTACTTTTAACATTTGTTGACAATGTCCACATTAGCTTGCTGGCTTTGTGTGTTCTCAGGTAAGTTAGGCAATCTTATTAAGGACCTCAGATCGGCTTAACATATCTAACAACCATGCTATACATAAAGACTTAAAACAGAAGAATTCAGCGGACAGGAACTATTAACATGACTGGATTGGAGCCTTATGAGAGAGCGGGAGCATGTGATAAAGAACAACAGTGTCCGCCATTGCCCACGTTCCTAACTTTTAGCTATTAGCTCAGTGTGGCAGACCTGGAGTAGCTCAAGCACTTAAGAGTCAAATACATTACACCTTATAACACAGCATGAAATACCACAAGATCAACTCCACAGTGTTGATCCATCAGTCTGTTTGTGCTTCTGAAAACATTACTGACCTGTAAAACAGGAGAAATAAAGAGCAGGAGAAACGTTCTGCCGTTCGCCTGGTCAGTCTTTGCCAGAATGACAAGCTTACGACAGTTAAGGCAACTCCTGTCCGGCAGGCATTCTGCTGCCCCCTACTGTCCATAGTGACACACAGTCGCCTGCAGCACAGCGCTTGGGAGACTTATTAAATCTCATCTTATTTGTACACAAACCGTGTGAAACATACAAGATTTTATACATGTAATCAAACTTAATTCACAAATGTGACCACATATTTATGTGGGTCACACTTTTAATTGTGCGCAATCTGGTGATTGGCGGCTGGCGCTGTTGCCAAGTTTTGCGTAAGAAAACTCACTGTCGGCTGTCTCAAAACTCGCTGAACGACGAATCGAGGTCCGGGAATGGGGTGTCCCCCTCGGTGTCGAAGAGAGGTCCGGGCGATGCCACAGCGTAGGAAGGGCCGCAGTATTGCTGTATGTACACAAAACACGGAGACAAGGAGTTTTCATTATTTCCGGTGTTGTTCCAAAAAGTGATTTCCGATTTTATTTTTATTTTTTTACTGTATTATCTTTGCTTATATCGGTAAATAGACTGTGGCGCACAGGATTTATGAAGGGCTTATATATAAAACGAAGAAATGACTTTTTTTGCAAATATATTTATGACTGCATCATTGTATCTGCATTATAATCAGTCCAGTCGTTTTTGGCTACCCTTTATAGAACTGTAATGTTATATTTGTTGCAATTTCTGCAGCCCTCTTGGCAGATCTCTCAGAAAAAATGATGATCAATGATCACTTTTACCTTCATTAATAAAGAATATATGGAAGGCACTTTGCCAAGAAGTGACTTGTTTCTCGCTCAGAATGACATAATATCATTCACGAGAGATATGTTTGACACATGTTTCACAGATTTTAGACCAAAAATTAATCTACAGCAATTTAAATACAAGTAATATTTTTTTTTTTGGCAAATACTGGAAATCGCTTTTTTGGAACAACACGGCATATCTCTAAAACTCTTCAAAAGTCCCCGATGACACCGGGAAAAGTCACTAAATTTGATGCTAGTCACTTTTTGGACAAAAAAAAAAAGTCACTAGGGGGGTCTGAAAAGTCCAAGTGACAGTGTCACTAAGTTGGCAACACTATCCGCTGGTGTTGCCAAAAATTGCAGCTTCTATAATGTGACAGGAATGTTATTTATGACTCAAAATGAGTTGACATCATTCATGAAAGATAATATTCGAGATATGCTTGACCATATGTCAGCAAGTAATTTACAACTATATAAATACCAGCAATCATTTTTTTGAAAAATACTGGAAATCCCTTTTTGGCACAAGACCGGCTATTCAGATGATACAGTGGTTTGCAAAAGTTTGGCCCCCCTGATAATTGTCAGGATTTTCCTTTATAAATCATTGGTTGTTCGGCTCAGCAGTTTCAGTTAAATATATCATAAAGCAGATGAACACAGTGATATCTGAGAAGTGAAATAAGGTTTATAGGATTTACAGAAAGTGTGCAATAATTATTTAAACAAAATTAGGCAAGTGCATAATTTTGGGCACCCCAACAGAAAAATTTCATCAATACTTAGTAGATCCTCCTTTTGCAGAAATAACAGCCTCTAAACGCTTCCTATAGCTTCCAATGAGAATCTCGATTGTGGTTGAAAATATTTTGGACCATTCTTCCTTGCAAAACATCTCCAGTTCAGTCAGGTTTGATGGTTCCCGAGCACGGACAGCCCGCTTTAAATCACACCACAGATCTTCAATAATATTCAGGTCTGGGGACTGAGATGGTCGTTCCAGAACGTTGGACTTGTTCCTCTGCATGAATGACTCAGTAGATTCTGAGCAGTATTTGGGGTCGTTGTCTTGTTGAAGTATCTAACAGTAGCACAACTTCAACTTTGTCACTGATTCTTGAACATTGTTCTCAAGAATCTGCTGATATTGACTAGAATCCATGTGACCCTCAGCTTTAACAAGATTCCCAGTACCTGCACTGGCCACACAGCCTCACAGCATGATGGAAACGCCACCAAATGTTACTGTGGGTACCAAGTGTTTGTCTTGGAATGCTGTGTTCTTTCTCCGCCATGCATACCGCCCCTTGTTATGTCCAGATAACTCAGTTTTAGTTTCATGAGTCCACAGCACCTTATTCCAAAATGAGGCTGGCTTGTCTAAATATGCTTTAGCGACTCTGTTTGTGGTGTGTGTGCAGAAAGCCTTTTCTGCACACACACCACAAACAGAGTTTTTTGCATTACTCTCCCAGACAGCATCTCCTTGTGCAAAGTGCGCTGAATAGTTGAATGATGCACACAGTGACACCATCTGCAGTAAGATGATGTTGTAGGTCTTTGGAGCTGCTCTGTGGGTTGACTATGACTGTTCTCACCATCCTTCACCTCTACCTATCTGAGATTTTTCTTGGCCTGCCACTTTGGGCCTTAACTAGAACTGTGCCTGTGCTCTTCCATTTCCTCACTGTGTTCCTCACAGTGGAAACTGACAGCTGAAATCTCTGAGAGAGCTTTTTGGATCCTACCCCTAAACCATGTACATTTTGTGTACATGCAGTGCAATACAATGTTTTAATGGATAGGCAAGCACATATTTAATACCAAGATATCCAGAATTTTTCAACACCAGGATGTGTTTTTAATACTTCCTATTACATTAAAATACCACCGAACCAGGAGAAATTAAATGTCATGAAAAAATAACAACATTTTCTTTGTACACTTTTGGGGAGGGGGTCTAAAAAAGAGTACTCTTTGTAAACTTTGGAAAATGTTGATAATTGTGAATGACTCTTTAATGTGCTGGAAAATCTTGAAAATCGACATTGAAAGTGCTTAAAAGGTGCTTGAATTTGATCCTGGAAAAGGTGTACGAACCCTGCCCGTGTTGTGACCTGTATGAACTGGTATCCTGGAAACCAAGGCTGACTGTACCATCTTATCATGAACATTATCATGAACTGCTGGTCTGGAAGCTGATTGGCCATCACAGTATCCTGCTCGTCTCCACTGGCAACCCCTCCCCTACCCACCCTAGTGCTACAGGCTTTAAATGTGCTGCTGCTTTTGCTGAGGTGTTTTTTGGAACCTCGTAAGGTGTTCATAATGAACACAGTACCAGATGATTTTTTGAACCTACCTATCCCAGTGTATCTCTTTCTGTTTTCTGCTAAAAGGTAGCGCCGGCAAAACGGCTGCACGACCTCAGACACCTGTCCCCCCTGTTTGTTTCTGTATTTCTCTTGGATGGGTGTTCAGGAACGCAAATTTCATTATATGTTTACATATAATGACAATAAAGTCTTCTTGAATCTTGAATCTTAAGATATGGTTTCAACTTAGACCAAACTTTGGATTTAATAGCTTTCTTCACATTAGTCCTATTCACAATAATCATCTTTGCCCTCCAGCAAGGTCAGACTCTGAATTTATTCATTGGCAAAGACAAAGCATGCACATATTTAAAGATTTGTACATCAATGGTGTTTTTGCAAGTTTCGATGACTTATCACATAAGTTTAAACTTCCCCGGTCCAGCTTATCCCGGTACTTCCACGTTTGCCACTTTCTTCAGTGCCATGACCCTAACTTTCCTTCAGAGTTTGCTTTAGATGATTTGTAAGGAATGCCTTTCAACCCAGAAAACTAATTTCAAGAATAAATGTCTGGATAGCCTCTCTCCAAGATCCAACACTTGAAAACATCAGGGCAGAATGGCTAAGGGAACTGGGGGAGGACTTGGAGGAGAATATCTGGATCAGTGCCCTACAAAGAGTGAATGACCGTTCCTCTTGTGCTAAAATAAGCATGATACAATTCAAGGTTCTACATCGTATTCATTATTCAAAAGCTAGACTGGCAAAAACATACCCTGACAAAGATGCAGCCTGTAGCAGATGCTGGAGCACCCCTGCTAATTTAACCCATATGTCCTGGTTATGCCCATCCTTGATGTCCTACTGGTCTGGGGTTTTTAGAATACCGTCAGAGGTACTTGATGTTAGTCTTCAACCTTGTGCAGCAACAGCTGCATTTGGTGTCATAGATGGGAGAACCCCTTCAGTGAGGAAAAAGTATAAAAACATAATTGCTTTTACAACTCAGCTTGCATGCAGATGAATATTGTTACACTGGAAATCCCAAAATCCACCTAAACTGTCCCTGTGGCTAAGCGATTTGATGCAATGTATATAGTTGGAGAAGATTAAGTTCTTCTCTGCATGGAATCCAGTACTGTCACACCTAGCTGGACTTCAATCCATGCCTCATTAGTTCCATCTAGCAGTCTGCTCGCCGTCATGTCTTCATATATATTTGTTCTTTTCAGGTGTTCGTGAACAGTTTTGTTTTATTTCTGTTTTTCTTTGTCAAT
The DNA here is from genome assembly GCA_013435755.1 of Amphilophus citrinellus. NCBI lineage: Eukaryota > Metazoa > Chordata > Actinopteri > Cichliformes > Cichlidae > Amphilophus > Amphilophus citrinellus. The sequence goes on from JACBYM010000007.1 coordinate 32,103,236, forward strand.
ATATATATATATATATATATATATATATATATATATATATATATATATGCATATGTTTATGTATGCTTGTGTATGTATGTATACATATATACAAAAAAACCCCAAATTTATAAAAGTCACTTTGCCAGAAACTGAGTGCAGTTTCTACCTCGTGATAGAAATGCTGTTTCTCACTCAAAATGACCTGATATCATTCATGATTCATGTTTGATGCATGTTTCACAGATTATAGGTCAACAAGTCATTTACAGCCATTTAAATACAGGATATAATATTTTGGCAAATACTGGCAGCTGTTGTCTGGCCCGTTGTTGCGGGCCATTCAGTCCTTGTACAACTGCAGTGAGAGCTTGGTCCATATAGCCGGTAATAAGTCGGATTCGTTCCCTGTGGGTGTTGGACTCCGTCAGGGCTGCCCTTTGTCACCGATTCTGTTCATAATTTTTATGGATTTTGCTGTCGTTTTTGCTTCTGAGCAGATGCAGCTTTCTGCTCTCTCTCTTTAACGTCCTCATACTCATCCCTACATCGTGTTTATGCACTAAAAGAGAAATCATTTCCTTGTTACTAAAACTGATTCTAAAGTATAGTTTCACTAACTCATAATACAAGACAGTCTGGAGGGGATAACAGACGTGTCGTGGCAACTGTTTGACTTGAAACGACTTTAATCTGCACATTTCGACTTTTTTCTCAAAATTTTGAATTTATTCTCAAAATGCACAATTTTTTTTCTCAATGTGGCCCTAATACTCCGTTGTACTAGTACCAGTACCAGCTGATAAAGTAAGCCTGGAATACATGGTCATTATGCTTCATAAAAGACTCAAGCCATTTTGTTTGGTGGTTTGTCCATGTCTTATGATTATAAAACATATATATATGTAAATTATACATGCAGTAATACAGGTGTACACAACACAATTTTTCCAAGAAACATTTGAAAAAGAAGAAAGTAAAAGATCAAATAGCAGTTTTTATGCTTTGCTCTGAGTATTTACGGATCTGTCAGGTTTCCGATATGCCCCCCCCCCCAAAAAAAAATAATAAACTCCTTCTTACGCCCTTGGTTGTAATGTTTTGTGGTCACAAGCATTATCGAAAATACGTTTATACTGCAGGTCTATGTTTAGTCTCTAATAAGGGATTAAAGTATAAAAAATATTTTGACGGAGCCCCTCGGTCCTGGGGGGCGGGCCTTCCGGTACCGAACCATCGCTAGTGCTAATGGCCCGCGCTCGTTAGCAAACCAGTTCTGGTAGCTACAGCTGAAGTAAAGACAAAAACACACACAGACACACAGAGAGCAGTGGAGGCGTGGAAATGCATGTTACGGAGCCGTATTCCACGGAGTCCCGTAACATACGGGGTTCTGTATTTTACGAGACAGGTGTATGATGAAATACTTGTGATTTCAAGATCATAATTTAATATTCCTACAGTTATTTGACTTGAAAATGCTGTCAGGTGTAGTGGAGGACATGTTTAATGAGGATAAGATGGTGTTTGCAGAAAACAATTTGATCTGCATTTTTTATGTATTTTTGAATATCTGCTGATGCAGCAGTGATTGTGTCCATATTTCTATTTCTATGCTGCAACATTTTTAAATGTCTACGGCCATTTCACTTGAGATTGACTAAGGATGTACTTGAGGATTGGGTGAACAGGAATTTTGGTTAATTGTTGATAACAGTTTGATTAGATCTTTTTCACGCAGTTACAACCGTGTACCGTGTTATTGAATCTAGGTATCATACTGCATTTGACTTATCTGATAACTATCTAATAGTAGCCAAATGTTGCATTAACAATTTGGAACTTGCCTTTTCACAAATAAACTATGAGTATGAACATGGTGCTATATGGTTGTAACAACCTGGTTATGATCTTCTTGGAGATATGCAAATATGCCTGTATAGTGTTGTTTATGTTGTGTATCACTTTAGTTTGTATAGAATATGCAAACTATTACAAAAATGCACTAAATTATATTATTTAACTCTGTTAAAGTATAGATAGCTAAATTTACGAGGTGCACCTAAAGGCACCACGGGTTGAATCGCATATTCTGAAGTAAATGCGCAATTTTTTTTCAAGCGCGGATGGCGTGACTCCGGTAGATACAGCAGGATGATACCATCCTCACCAATGACCAGCTTGAACAGTCTCAGAATTAAATCAGTGCATTTTCATTTGCTGCCATCTTCTTCTTGTGTGTCTGCTGTCTCTGATCTCTCTGTGTGATCTTCTCTGATCTCTCTGTGTGATCTTCTCTGATCTCTCTGTGTGATCTTCTCTGATCTCTCTGTGTGATCTTCTCTGATCTCTCTGTGTGATCTTCTCTGATCTCTCTGTGTGATCTTCTCTGATCTCTCCAGACTCTGTCAGGCTGCTGAATGGTTCCAGTCTGTGTTCAGGCAGACTGGAGGTGAAGTCTGACCAGAGCTGGTCCTCAGTGTGTGAAGCTGACTTTGACCAGCAGGATGCAGAGGTGGTCTGTAGGGAGCTTGGCTGTGGGCCTCCTTCGGCCCTCCAGGGGGCGCTCTATGGAGAAGTGGAGGCTCCGGTGTGGAGCAGAGAGTTCCAGTGTGGAGGCCATGAGTCTGCTCTCCTGGACTGTAGAAGCTCAGGCTCAGCTAGAACCAGCTGCTCACCTGGCAAAGCTGTTGGACTCACCTGCTCAGGTAGAAGAGGAGCTGCAGCTTTGATTTGGTTCAAACTCACTTGATTCTGTTACTGATGACTCTCTGCTTTCTGTTCAGAGAGTGATGATATCAGGTTGGTGGGAGGAACCAGTCGCTGTGAAGGAATACTGCAGCTGAAACATCTGGGAGAGTGGAGACGCGTGAAGTGCTCTAATTGGAATGACTGGACACTGAAGACAGCAGAGGTTGTCTGTGCACATCTGGATTGTGGCTCTGCTGTCTCCACAGAACAAATCCAGGATATTTTATTCCTAATGACATTTGTATGGGAAGTGGAAGCTAACTGTTTTCACAATGGATCCACTCTGAGGGAATGTGCAACATCAACTGACTCATTTCATATCACAAAAATTAACTGTTCAGGTAAGTCCATCAACAGTGACATCATACCAGTGATGTCAGTAATGCGTTACTTAGTAATGCGTACCTCTAATCTCACTACTTTTTTGGTAACGAGTAATCTAACGTGTTACTATTTGCAGTCCAGTAATCAGATTAACGTAACTTATCCAAGTCACTGCATTACTATTTCTGTCATTCTCCTCAGTAAAAAGATATATTTTTTGCTTTCTTCTTGCATCTCGGCGAGTGACGTCTGGCCGATGTGACAATTAAGTCCGTTTTCAGCATGAGGACAATAAGTTGCTCGACACACAAGGAGCAACAAACGACAGCGACCAATTGCCCGCATCACCACTGGGGTCAAACCGAACACCCGATAGCAACGGCAGCATTGGGAATCACGCTCTCACGTCACTTGTCTCCACGAAATTTGATTGGTTATGAAATTGGAGCGATTTTGACATTTTCAAAGTAGATCGTGTCAGACAAAGCGATAAAAATGAGGAGTTTGAAGATTTTACTGGAACTGACAGAAATCTTGCTGTTAAGTCTCCTCTACAAAAGAAAAAGGCAACCTTGGGTTCATCTTATATTATCACAAAAGTCCTTCTGTTTAAGATCATCCTGGCAAAGTTTCCATATGGCTGCTTTTTTATGTGTATCAATAATCACTGTTTGAAGTGTCATATAGTATAGGAAAGTCAAATACAGCTAAAGTGATGTTGAAAGTGTCTGCAGACTTCAGCGTGTTGCATACTCTCTGCTCATTGGTCAATCAATGAAACCCCCGCTGATTGGTTTTAGTGCCATGCAACAGTGACAAAAGTTGAACATTTTTCAACTTTGTTGAAAAATGCCCGGGGAACGGGCGACCCCTGGTGCCCGGGGTCACCCGTTCCCCGGCTGGGCCCCTTCCTGTGCTGGGGGGGTCTGCGCTCCCTTGGGCGCACCGCCGTGTGGGGTGGGTTGGTCTGCGTCGGGATGTCTGGCCGGCATTCCGGGATGCTGGGGTGCCCAAATGTCCTCTGGGGTGTGGGAGCAGCGGTTCTCACGGGGGACTGGTTGATCCTGGACTCGGGACCACTGTGTTTGTGTATGTGTGTCGAAAGGATGTTTGCTGTTGTCTTTTTAGTGTGATGTTTATTGTCGTCTTTTTGTGTGTGTAGGTATGCATGTTTGTGTCTGTCTACGTGTGGGTGGTGGGTGCTGGCCTTGGGCACGGCGGTACCCTGGGGGTGTGGCCACTGCAGGCCCTGGACCTGCCTTCCCTGCCTTGCGGTTGGGTGCAGGAAACTTGGGTGTCCAATGAGCCAGTATTTAGCTAGCTCTCTTCCTCCGGGGGTAGTCTCTACTCCCGGTCATATGTATCCTGGCCCTTCCCCTCCTCCTACTCAATCAACAACACAACACACACGTAGGGTCTTGGGGGGGGGGGGGGGGGGGGGCGCAACGAGTGGGGCCAATTCCCTGGCTCTGCTGACTGCATTGCATGATGTCGTTCCCCCCCCCCCCTTTTTTTTAATTACACTGTGCAGCTCACAACACGTCATAGTACACATAGGGCCTTGGGGGGCAGGTGTATCACACCGTGGCTAGTGGGTGGAGTTGCTGAAGTAGCTCCACTTATTTGTTCGCTGCTGCCTGCTCCTCAATTTTATCTACATCTTAGACATTGAGGGTCTTGGGGGGATGGTGTGGATGGGCTCTGTTGCCCAGTGCACATGTTACATCTGTCCCCCCAATTTTAATAGCACTGTAGCTTTCACACAGTCATACACATTTCTCCCAATACATGCACCCACATACACCTAACATATCACCCCAACCATTTTGAGTGGGAGGAGGGGGTGGGCGGGTCTTCCCACACCCGGGTTTCATGCACCCTGCCGGGGGTAGGGAATGGCTAGTAGTTCGGGGCTGGGATGGCTGCTTCTCTGGGGTGCCGCTGGCTCAGTGCTGGTGCCTGCTTGCCCACACTGAATGTCCATGTGTGGTCCGTGTATATGAGCATGGTGTGTGACTGGCATGTATGTGTGTGTATGAATATATGACGTGTGTGTGTGTGTGTGCGTGTGGATAGCTGGTCCTGGGTCTGTGGCTTGTTGAGCCTTGGCCCCTGTGGGACACGGTTGCGGAGGGCAGGAGTTACCCCTGCCTACTGCTCCCCACTGCTCCCCACGGAGTGTCACTGCCGCCCCTGGGATGTGGGTGCCTGGGGGTCCTGGGGTGCATGGCCGGATGTCTTGGCGTGGCTTCTGGCCTGCTCCCTTGGCGGCTGTGGCCTGGGGGTGGCTCGGGCCTCTTTGGCGTTGGGGGGGGCTCTGCTGGGTGTCGGGTGGCTCCCGGGCGCCTGGGGCCTCGGGGCTCCATTCTCGGCTCGTGCTGGGGGGGCCGGCCTGCCGGAGGGTCTGGCTGCTCATTGCCTATGGCTCTCTGGGCTCTTGCCCGTTGACCGTGGGGGCCCCGTCTGGGGTCTTCCTCCTCTGGGGTGTGCGCGCAGTTGCCGTTGGGATGTGTGGTCTCAGGTCTTCTGTGCTCCTGGTGGGCCGTGGATGGCCCGGGTCCCCTGGGTCTTTCTATGCCTGCCTCTGGATCCCGTGGGTGGGTGGTTGCAGCTTCTTGCCCTCATTATTGAGTACGTTCCATGACAGAGGAACACATCTTAGAAACATGGTGTCTAACCAGATACTTACTCTGGATGGCATTACTTTGGCCTCCAGTAACACTGTAAGAAATCTTGGAGTCATTTTTGACCAGGATTTGTCCTTTGATGCGCATATTAAACAAATATGTAGAACCGCTTTTTTGCATTTGCGCAATATTTCTAAAATTAGAAACATCCTCTCTCAGAGTGATGCTGAAAAGCTAATCCATGCATTTATTACTTCTAGGGTGGACTATTGTAATTCGTTATTATCAGGCTGTCCTAAAAGCTCCCTGAAAAGCCTTCAGCTGATCCAAAATGCTGCAGCTAGAGTACTGACAGGGACTAGAAAGAGAGAGCACATTTCTCCCATATTGGCTTCTCTTCACTGGCTCCCCGTTAAATCTAGAATAGAATTTAAAATCCTTCTCCTCACATACAAGGTCTTGAATAATCAGGCCCCATCTTATCTCAAAGACCTCATAGTCCCATATCACCCCAATAGAGCACTTCGCTCTCAGACTGCTGGCTTACTTGTGGTTCCTAGGATACTTAAGAGTAGAATGGGAGGCAGAGCCTTCAGCTTTCAGGCCCCTCTTCTGTGGAACCAGCTCCCAGCTTGGATTCGGGAGACAGACACCCTCTCTATTTTTAAGATTAGGCTTAAAACTTTCCTTTTTGATCACGCTTATAGTTAGGGCTGGATCAGGTAACCCTGAACCATCCCTTAGTTATGCTGCTATAGGCCTAGGCTGCTGGGGGGGGTTCCCATAATGCACTGTTTATTTTCATTCACCTTATTTACTTTGTTTATACCCCACTCTGCATTTAATAATTAATTGTTATTAATCTCTTCCACAGCATGTCTTTTCTCTCCCCTCAACCCAACCGGTCGCGGCAGATGACTGCCCCTCCCTGAGCCTGGTTCTGCTGGAGGTTTCTTCCTGTTAAAAGGGAGTTTTTCCTTCCCACTGTCGCCTAGTGCTGCTCATAGGGGGTCGTTTAGACTGTTGGGTTTTCTCTGTATTATTGGATTGTAGGGTCTTTACCCGCAATACAAAGCGCCTTGGGGCGACTGTTTGTTGTGATTTGGCGCTATATAAATAAAATTGAATTGAATTGAATTGAATATACATTACTACAAACTACAGCAAGACTGTATATGTGTGTGTACATGTATATATATATATATATATATATATATATATATATATATATATATATATATATATATATATATATATATATATATGTGTGTGTGTGTGTATGTATATATATATATATATATATATATATATATATATATATATATATATATATATATATATATATATATATATATGTGAAGGTGTATGTATGTGTAGCTTTTATCTTCTATTTTTTTTCCTGCCCCCCTTTCTTTTTTTCCCTTTTTCTTTTTTCCTTTTTGCTTTCCATCTCTCTCTTCTTCTTTCCTTACCTGTCAGATCTGGCAAGAATAAATAAATACAATTAACAAGAATAGCCTATAGAAAATAATTATAGAGCATGTCTTGTAAAAGCAAATATGTTTGGTACAATAATGCCTTCGGATTGTCATTCCGACTGCAAAAACTGCCAGACATGACAAGTCAAAAAAAATAAATTAATTAAAAAAAAAAAAAAAAAAAAACTTTGTTGTGTTGCCTGCCCACATGCATACGTCTCCAATTTCATAACCAATCAAATTTCTTAGAGACACATGATGTGAGAGCGTGATTCGCAATGCTGCCGTCGCTATTGCGTCCCGTGTGTTCGGTTTCACCCCAGTGGGCCATTTGTTGCTGTTGTTTGTCACTCCCTGGGTGTCGAGCCCCTAATGCAGGAGCCCCCCAGCACCCAAACAACAAAAGCTGGACTTTAGTACAAACCAGTAAGTGCTGGGAGCGCTGAAGAAGCTGGTCAGACAGTATGTAGTAGAGGAAATGCTGGCCTTAAACACGATTGACTTGCCCTCATTTCGTGGTTGTCATTTTTATGTTGAGGCAGTGGGGGTGGGGGAGACCAGAGGGCGTGCTCCAACTTCTGGGGGATCACACTCCTCAGCCTCCCTGGTAAGGTCTATGCCAGGGTGCTGGAAAAGAGGATCCATCCATTAGTCGAACCTCGGATTCAGGAGGAACAATGTGGTTTTTGTCCTGGTTGTGGAACGCTGGACCAGCTCTTGATCCTCTCAAGGATATTTGAGTGTGGGTGGGACATGTTGACTGGCCCAACCAGTCTACTTGTGCTTTGTGGACTTGGAGAATGCATTCGAGCATGTCCCTTGAGGTATCCTGTGGGAGGTCCTCACCAATGACCAGCTTGAACAGTCTCAGATTTAAATCAGTGCATTTTCATTTGCTGCCATCTTCTTCTTGTGTGTCTGCTGTCTCTGATCTCTCTGTGTGATCTTCTCTGATCTCTCCAGACTCTGTCAGGCTGCTGAATGGTTCCAGTCTGTGTTCAGGCAGGCTGGAGGTGAAGTCTGACCAGAACTGGTCCTCAGTGTGTGAAGCTGACTTTGACCAGCAGGATGCAGAGGTGGTCTGTAGGGACCTTGGCTGTGGGCCTCCTTCGATCCTCCAGGGGGCGCTCTATGGAGAAGTGGAGGCTCCGGTGTGGAGCAGAGAGTTCCAGTGTGGAGGCCATGAGTCTGCTCTCCTGGACTGTAGAAGCTCAGGCTCAGCTAGAACCAGCTGCTCACCTGGCAAAGCTGTTGGACTCACCTGCTCAGGTAGAAGAGGAGCTGCAGCTTTGATTTGGTTCAATCTCACTTTATTCTGTTACTGATGACTCTCTGCTTTCTGTTCAGATCCTGAGGTTATCAGGTTGGTGGGAGGAACCAATCGCTGTGATGGAACACTGGAGATGAAACACCTGGGAGAGTGGAAGGCAGTGGATGGCTCTGACTGGACCATGAAGGAAGCAGCTGTTTTATGTGAACATTTGAACTGCAGCTCTTTGGTTTCAATACAAAAAAGCGATGACAGCGACAGCTGGTGGCACGATGACAGCTGTGTTCAATCTAGATCTGCACTAAGGCTGTGTGTAACATCAGAATCTTATACCAACACTTTGCATCTTACTTGTTCAGGTAAGCACATTAGTGACATCTAGGAGGTGAGCAGAGGTTTGTTGATTTGAAAACAGTTCATTATAACATAATTCAATGAATGTGCTGCTACAAATGTTTCTTCCAAAGTTATAGAATTGATAAAATTGTGCTGCAAGAGCTCTTCCAGCAGTTCTCTGTAAAGGTGTAACCAGGCTGCTGGAAAACAAACATATTGCTAAAAATTTCAAGACCGTACCTACAACAGATTGGTAGGTACCGTAGGTACAGATCGGTCTGGATGGCAGCACATTAGTGTATTCTTTCTTTTTTTCTCTGTGCTGTTGGCATTTATATTTGTACAGAACAATTAGAGCTGGATAAGTGGAAGAAGATGGATATATGGATGGTTGGATGCATGAATGGATGGATGATGGGTGCATGCATGGATGGATGGATGGATAAATGCAGCTGTCCTTGCATTGCTTTCCTTCCTTCAGGATTTTTTTTCACATTTTTATGTGTACATGGACAATTTCCTCTAACACAGTATGACACACTGTAAATTCATGATGTATCTTTGGTCCATCAGAGATCTTTGATCTGTTGTGCACATATTTTTCTCTTCTTTGCCAATAACACACTTCACATATGTCCGTCAGTTCAGCATTTGTTTGATAAAATATGCACATTTATATGTGGGTGTTTGTTGTGGTTCAAAAACACTATCCTTGTGAACTTATTAGATAGCTAGTCATGCGAGTTAAGATGAAAAGGAATTCTGGTTTGTCATGTTCCTAGGGAGCTTCAGACGGACAGTGACTGGGTTGACGAGTGCCTCGAATTCAAAAAGTCCAATGCAATTGGGAAATATTTTCTTTAACTCAGTTCTCACAGGTTTGTTTTTAGAAGACAGCCAACCCTTCTGACCTGGCGTGTAGTTGGATGCTGGCGTCTGGTGGTGGTTGGGTTGCTGTCTGTTCTATTCCTGGCTTTCCAAAGGCAGTTGCTTTTAACTGGGATAATTTGTATCGAGCAGACAGACCTGTTAACCGGACGTGAAAAACCTGAAAAAACTATGTGATGCCCTCTAGTTATTATTGCCTCTGGAAAACCCATGGTAGCCTGTTAACTGGCCACATCCTGTCCATGGGACAGGAGGGACAGGAGTATTTTATATGGCAGGCTTAGATCCATCCGCTTTGACACCTCCTTTGGCCAATCATGTTTCTGTGATTTATTTTCCTATAATGTAGTGGGAATCCCCCTCGATTTTATTTTTTTGCTTCTGTCAAGTCTTCTGTATTGAGCAATTGCTTTTGAAAACCTCACCAAAGTTTTTCTATCTACATTTGTCATGCCCAGGACACTTGAAAAAGAGATTTTATTCTTAATGTGTTTTTTGTGGTTAAATAAAGGTTAAATAAAGGTTAAATAAAATAAAATAAATTCATGTCTCAAAAACACTGATTTAAGTCTCATATTTTACCAGCTTGCACTTCTTGTATGAACACATTTTTAAATAATGCAAAATATCGTTTATTATCGTTATCGAGAAAATTGCAGAAAATACGATTTTGGTGCTTTTGGTACAGCCAGTTACATGACTGGCCGCATGAGGTGTCAGTCAAAGTGGGAGGGGTCTAGCTTGCCATATAAAACACACTCCATATGTGGCCAGTTGGTTTTAAAGTTGGTTTTAAACATTTTAAAGGCTGGTCTTTGACGAAAGCCTCAAGCTCCGAGGGGAGAGAAGCTAGAGAACTGCGGCTCGAGCAAAGCACAAAAAGTTCAGAAACAATTTGAAATGAGAAAAAAAAAGCTGTTTATTAACTGATTAAGTCGTGTTTTAGACTGCTTATTGCTAGCCGATCTATTCTGACCCAAAGTGCAGCCGTGACTGGTTTTGAATGAAGGCTTTACAGCAGACAGCTGCTCCCCTCTTCCAGGTACTGCGTACCAGCGCAGAATCTTTTAGTGGTACTCAGTACTGGACAGTATCGGCGTACTATCACCCCTGCTCCCTGTAGATGGCTCCAGTAATGCCGGTGGGAGGCAGGATGGTTTTAGACCAGCTAGCTTGTGGTGCCGGAGTTGAACCTGTTTTTCTGCTGAGTACAGAGTGCATTCATGGTGGAAAAAAACACTGAACGCTTCATAAACTGGCACCGGCACGGCATCTGGTCGTTGGAATAAGGACAGCCAGCTTACTTGTTGTTCCCTCTTCTTTGGAACCAGTTTCCTATTTTCAGGCTCTCACAATTTCCCTTGTGATGATCCATCCATCATCCACTTCCGCTTATCCTGTTCAGGGTAGCGGGGGGGCGGGAGCCTATCCCAGCTGTCATAGGGCAAGAGGCAGGGTACACTGCCAGGTCGCCAGCCTGTCACAGGGCCAACACAAAGAGACAAACAACCTTTCACACTCACATTCACAACTATGGGTAATTGAGAGTAGCCAGTTAACCTAACCCCAGTAAGTGCATGTCTTTGGACTGTGGGAGGAAACCCACGCAAGCACGGGGAGAACATGCAAACAGAGAGAGGGAGAGGCCTGGGCCAAAGTGGAATCGAACCCAGGCCTTCCAAATGGCATTCTGAGGCAGCAGTGCTAACCACGGCACCACCGTGCTGCCGCTTGTGATGAGCCTACAAGGAAAATGGTGGTGTTATAATAAAGAAAGAAAAGGTGTATATAGTAAAAACCAACACTGTTGCACTAAAGGTACCACAGGCTATAGTGAAGGCCTGTAATGTGAGGTAATTGATGTATAAGAACGTATATCAGTGATAAAGGTACATAAAATAAAAACGTTAAAGAAAAAAATGAAAAGAGACTGAGATTGTCTAATTGATTGATTGAGATCATGAGTAATGCAAAAGGCACTGATAAATAATATATACACTAGAAATCCAAGAAAGGAAGAAAGGAAGCAGTCATAATACAGAAATGTGGAAACTTCCGTATATCCTGACAGGTGTGCTCACCTTTCACAGAAAAAAAGTGTTTTTATAAAGAATGGTCGGAAGGATTTTTTGAAGTGGGATTAAAATGGCCGTGGGAAGAATAAGCTGTGCTGTCTCTGTCGTGTGGAGTGGAATGGGTGAGTTGGGTTGTCTGTGATGGAGATCAGGTTGTTCAGTGACCTTCTGTCCCTCACTGACTCAAAAGACTCCAAAGTCTGACTAATGATGGTTCCAACCTTGTGAAGTTTGTTGATCCTGCTGCATCGTTGGCACTGGAGCTGCCACCACGCCTGCCACCCAAGCACACAACAGCAAAATAGATGCCACTTGTTGCCACAGACTGGCAGAAGATCTCCAGCATCTACTCAGCCCCTTCTTGTGCACAGCATCAGTATTGGTCTTCCAGTCCAGTTTTTCATTCAGGTCAGGTAGCCATAGCTGCCCACCTGTTTCCACCTTCTCGCCCATGATGTCAATGGGGTTCACGAGTTTTTCCTCTGAAAGTCAACCACTCTTTTCTCTTGCTGACATTCAGAAGGAGGTGATTTCTGCTGGACCCCACAAAGCTCCTCACCAGCTCCATGGACTCCCACTCCTGCACACCCCTAATGCACCCAAACAAGGGAGTGTCATCAGAGAACTTTTGCAGGTAGCATGTTTGGCTGTTGTACTGGGAATCTGTGGTTTACAATGTAAACAGGAATGGAGATGGGACATTCCCTGTTACTAAGTACCACATCAGACAGGGTCTGGTAAGCAAATGACGTGAGTTGAGACCAGCAAGAACCAACACCTTTATGACATGTGATATCAAGCCAACTGCTCTGCTCATTGGGGCGAGAAAGCGTGGAGTTCTTTGGTACAAAATATGTTTTCCAGCGCAGTGATACCTTTGCCTGCAGCAGAATCAGTTTGAAGAGGTGCAGCTGGGCAGCACCATCAGGACCCTGGGATTGATATAATGAGTCAGTCTATAGTCACTCCAGCTGTCTCCTCACCTGGCCAGCTATCACAATCTTGTCCAGGAAAGGGGATCTGAGAGGAAGATGGGAGGTTGTGGGTTCTGAGCCCAGCACAGGGGAGTGGGGTGCACAGCAGGGGATGTGTTGATGGGTGAGTTGGCACAGCTGCTGTGTGGGGAAACGAGGGAGGAGAACCTGCTGTTCATGATCTTAAAGCCTAGAACGAGGAGGGTGCTCAGCTTCTTTGATATTGCTCCAGTGGTATTTGGTCTCCAGCTTCTCCCTCTGTGTGACAGCTTCTCAGCCCTGGCTTAAGTTCACGCTGTATCCCCTTCAGCTCATCCTCGTCCACAGACCTGGGGACAAAATGTTTGCAGCTGTGAAGCTGTGATTGATCTTTGTACTGTTGAGGATTGCATTTAATTTTGTTGTACATGTTACAATGACAAAGCCATTTGGTTGTATTCTAGTTATTTTGTTGGCACACCAAAGTGAAATTAATTTTATTGATTGAACAGTTATTCTTGGTGTTTGTTTGTTGTTCGAGTAGCTGACATTGCAGCAGTGTAAAACAGAGTTAGCAGCAGATTTGAGTCCAGTATAATATTTATTTTCTGAATGAATCACCAACTGAATATCTGCACAGTGCCATGACAGTTTGAACTGCTGTAACTTTACAGGAACAGCTCAACAAGTTGCATAAAACATTCCAGCAGAGAATACATCACACCGTGTATACTACTTCATGAGCTTCCTGAACAGAAATCTGGAGATTGTGCAACGCCCTGATATGCACTGTTAAAGACGTGGATGTTTAGTGAGCACAGTCCCGCTTCACAAAATCCAAAACAAAGCTCCTGCCAAAGTGCTGATGGGCAGCAATGTGGGATTGCCACATACCTACAAGCATCACCAGGAATACAGCACGATGGTTGTTTTATTGTGTTTAAAATACACGATAAAGCCGGTCAGTGCAAGTGTCAGAAACACAGCAGTGGTACTTGAAGGAATATACTCGTGGTATATGTTTCCCCTCACCGTAGGTACATTTATTTGCCTGAGAAATTTATCTTAGACTAGAAAATAAACATAACTGAACAACGACTCAGAAGCACATAATGTTTTAGGACAGAATGTTTCTGCTATGTCGCCATTTTATCAATAACAGAAGCAAAGACTGGAGTGGAGCGTTCAACGAGGCTAAACAGGTGATAAACGAACCCTTGGAGGGCGAAGCAGCTGTGGAATCCTTTTCTCTCTGTCTTGTACATTTCTTGTTTTGTATACGATGTAATCAAGACTGATGAATATATGAAACTGTAAGCTGAACCAGAAGGCGTCAGTACTTATGCCATCCCACACAGGGAGGAGATGCAGTTCTGACCCAGATTAATCTGTTTGACAAATGGTTAATTAGATTTAATAACTGTATTCCTTATTCCGTTGTGTCTCATTCCTGTTTGATAAACCTAAAAGGCTTAAGCAGAAACTCTTATTTTTTAAAATCTCTTCATAGTACAGACTAAAATACTGTTTACTTGCACTGCTGCCAGCTTGGTTTATTAAGGTTGGGTAGACTGGGCTGTTTTTCATGCCTTTGGTGATGAACGATGCAGTTGGTCTGATCTGTGTGATGTCATGTTCCTCCAGCCTATCAGCAGTCAGAGCCGGAGCAGACCGGAGAACCCTGAGCTGGCTGGCCGTGACCTCGGTGGTCGACATGAGGACGACCTCCAAGGAGCTCATCTCATATCTGAATGAAGTTCTAATCTTTATGTCCTCTTTAATTAGTGTTCCTGGATTCTAACTAATTATATGATTACACAGTTTTCCTTTTATGTAATAAGAGGTTTTTTGTTTGAAAATAATTGATTTGCTTTTCTAATGAAAAAATGTATTTCAATAAACAAAATAAAAGCAGAAATAAAAATTTTCCTATTGGCAGCGCACCAAAGAATAACAATGTTTTTCATGGTGTCCAAGTTCTCGAATGTCTGAAATCGAATCTTGTATCAAATATTTATAGCAAAAGTGGTTAAAATGAAAGCTATTGTGATATTACCTCATAAAGTACAAGAAAAACAAAACAAATGAATGCCAAGTCAGATGGGAGATGCTGAGGTTTAACTCTTTTTAATGGTTTATGGTTTATGGTTTGTTGAAAAGGTCTCACTGTGTTGAATCTACCCATATATGATCTGTGACTTCGTCAGGTATAGTCACAGTTTCACAGTAAAAAGGGCAGAGAATGGTCAGAATGAAACACAGCTGTGTCAAAGGGTCTCTGGTATTTAACACATTAGTGAGTAAAATGTGCTTCATTGACTGATATAAACAGTGTCAGTAAATAATACTGACAGCTATAGCGGCCATTAGCAGCTCATCCTCGTCTGCCCACGGTCCTCGGTGTTGCACCTTTATGGACCGACAGTGTGGGCTGGCCGTACCGTCTCAGTACCTGTGTGAAGAACATCAGTCCAAATGCTCTGCAGCTGCTGAAAACCCACCAGAAAGCCTCTGGAAAGTGTGTCTATGTAATCGTACAAGACTGCAAACCTTATGGACAGTCTGGTGGACACCAGAAAGCAGTGTATCGTCTCCGGTCCACTGCCATTGCCCTGTTTTGATGAGATGAAGTTCATTTATTTTAATGATTTCGTCACCTCTCCAACATGGGAGATTTTCTGAGACTTAGTTGTAACCAGGGAGGCTGCCCGGGGGGGGCAGTCAAGTAGCCCCAAACAGGGTTATTATAGTTAAAGAAAAACAAATGAAATAACGAAAACTGAAATTGAAAAAACACTGAAATAAAAACTGTAATTAAAGGAAAAAATGACAACTAACTAAAAGTGAATTGTGAGATTACAAAACTAACAAATTATAAACTGACTTTCATTTTCTTGTTTGTCATTTTTTAAACCCTTGTAGATTGATACAAATATTTTTTCCGCTCTCCGAGTTTACGCTGGGAGCGCCATCGGGCAGCTGTGCGCATGCTCACCGCGCTGGTCTGAGGACAGCGGCCTGCCGAGAAAGCGACAGAATCCCAGAAACGGGTTTCTCTGAGTATGACAGCGAGAAGCGAGTGTCTTGTTGTGGATTATGAAAACGTGCAGCGCACTTCTCAAGCAAAAACCACCAACATCAAAGTCCACCTGACAAATGCACACAAGGCAGCTACGAAAACTGCTCTGTTGCTACGAGCTGACCTGGTGCTCTGGAGAAACGTGACTCGTCGGGTCCACGCAGCCCACATCGTTGTGATGAACCTGTTCAGTCCTTGTGCGTTTCCGGCTACTTTATCAGTGAGAGAACAACAATTAGGATTACTGATCAAAGCATCGATATAAGGACTCACAAATGTCAGCAAATTCCTGGAGGGAGATGCTGAGACTGTTGGGATGGATGTGAGGAAATGAAGAAAGTGGAAAAACAGGGACAAATATGTTTGCAGCCCAAAAACTGAGCACAAAGAGCGAAGAAGTCCCAGCCAGCAGCTGTGCTGCACACAGACTACTTTTCATTTTGTCAGTGTTGTCCCATGAAAAGATATACTTAAATATCTGCAGAAATGTGAGGGGTGTATCACTTTGTGATACACTGTAAAGCACATCTTCTCCCCTGATGTTTTAAATAGTCATACAGAGCAATCTTGTCCAGATTAATAACAGAACATGGTGATGTTGGTGATGCTTTAATTGTGCGTACTGTGGCAGAACCTCCAACATAAAATACACTGAGAATGGGCGCCTGGGTGGCTTAGTGGTGAAGCCAGCAACCACATACATATGCTGCATTGTGGTGGAGTTTACTTTTAAACATTTGTCCATCTGTCATTTTATTCTTTGGGTAAAAAAATACAACCCCAACACATACAGTGCGTGCATATGAACATTTCAGGCACAATTCCAACAAAACTCAATAAGAAATTCCATGCTCTTGCTCACCTGCCCCAAGAGTGGTCTTTGCCCTCCAAGCACAGCTCCTCTACCAGAGGCCTGAGAGCTTGAGGGTCCTGCGCAGTATCTTAGCTGTTCTCAGATGTTGCTCCTGGAATCTGCTGGAGAACATTCTCCCAGTTTTGGGTCACTAATCCAAGTGTTCTGTTTACCACAGGGACCACTGTTGCCTTCACTTTCCATATCCTCTTCTCTGAGCCCTTGGTATTTATCCAGCTTCTCGTGTTCTTTCTTCTTGATGTTGCCATCACTTGGTATTGCAGCCTACATCATTGCAGCTTACTTCTTTTGTTTGTCCACCACTATTTCTGGTTGGTTAGCCGTCACCTGTTTGTCCATTTGTATCTGATCAGGATCAGGATCTTAGCTCAGTTATCTCAACCACCTGAGGGGACATATCCCATTTTGACCTTGGAACTTCAGGGCCACAATCAGCACAGATGTTCCTGTATGCCAGTACCCACACTCTGAGACTGGGTACCAAGCCCCAAGAACAACTGAAGAGCAGCTGACCTCAAAGAGAAGATCTTGGTTAAGTTGGAAACCTGGACCCTTCATCGACGATTACCAAGACTACATGAAGTCTACCAGAAGATGTGACTGCAGCACTCTGGACTATCGCTCCTTCAACCATCACTGAAACCAAGCAGTGGATCTATACCACAGCAGCAATGATCCTTGAGTTGCCTGGCTATAAGCTGAACAGGCACAAGGAGCAGTACCCTCTGTGGAAAAGAACACTAGAGGCCAAGATCAAGGCAGCACAGAGGGAAGTCAGCCAGCTATCAGACCTGCAAAAGGTGTGATGAAGAAAGAGGTGCCTAAGAAGTACAAGAAGCTGTTGAAGGAACTCGATAAGCTGTGTGATGGCCAAACCTATGGCCACACTCCAGTAAAGGCTGTCACTTGGTGTTGGCTCTCACTGCGGTATTGTATCACTTCCTGTTCCTGTTTCGGAGCACAATCGTGTTTTGCTGTCTGTTAGCTGTTTAGCTCGATCTATCTGGATAACAACATATTTTAGTGTAATCTTCACCTACTTTATCTAGAGCACACTCTTTGCTAAATCATCTGTAGTCACATTATTCACTTTATTTCTTTTTTAAAAAATTCGCTAGCTTAGCGCAGCTAGTACCTTAGCTCTTAGCCAACTCATTAGCAGCATGGCTTCTTCTCCTGTCTCTCCTGCACTTTCCTGCTCGGGGTGTCACATGTTTAGTTACTCCTCGGCCTCCTTTAGCAGTAACGGTACTTGTAATAAATGTAGTCTGTTTGTAGCTCTGGAGGCCAGGCTTTCTGAACTGGAGACTCGGCTCCGCACTCTGGAAAATCCTGTATCTAGCCAGGCCGCTGTAGCGGGTGCGGACCATGGTAGCTTAGCCGCTGTTAGCTCCCCCCCAGCAGATCCCGAGCAGCAGGTAAAACAGGCCGGCTGGGTGACTGTGAGGAGGAAGCATAGTCCTAAGCAGAAGCCCCGGGTACACCACCAACCTGTTCACGTCTCTAACCGTTTTTCTCCACTCGGCGACACACCCGCCGAGGAACAAACTCTGGTTATTGGCGACTCTGTTTTGAGAAACGTGAAGCTAGAGACACCAGCGACCATAGTCAAATGTCTTCCAGGGGCCAGAGCAGGCGACATTCATGGAAATTTGAAACTGCTGGCTAAGGCTAATCGTAGATTTGGTAAGATCGTTATTCACGTCGGCAGTAATGACACCCGGTTACGCCAATCGGAGGTCACTAAAATTAATATTGACTCGGTGTGTAACTTTGCAAAAACAATGTCGGACTCTGTAGTTTTCTCTGGGCCCCTCCCCAATCAGACCACGAACGACATGTTTAGCCGCATGTTCTCCCTGAATCGCTGGCTGTCTGAGTGGTGTCCAAACAACGACGTGGGCTTCATAGATAATTGGGAAAGTTTCTGGGGAAAACCTGGTCTTGTTAGGAGAGACGGCATCCATCCCACTTTGGATGGAGCAGCTCTCATTTCTAGAAATCTGGCCAAATTTATTAACCCTAAAACCTGACTACCCAGGGTTGAGACCAGGAAACAGAGCTGCAGTCTTACACGCCTCTCTGCAGCTTCTCTCCTCCTGCCATCCCCCCAAAACCCCATCCCCATAGAGTCGGTGCCTGCTCCCAGACCACCAAAAAACAAAGCTAATAACAGCAAAAAACTATTTAAGCACAAAAATTAAAAAAACAATAAATAATACAGCTTCATCAACTGCACCAAAGACTAAAACAATTAAATGTGGATTATTAAACATCAGGTCTCTCTCTTCCAAGTCCCTATTAGTAAATGATTTATAAATTGATCAACATATTGATTTATTCTGCCTTACAGAAACCTGGTTACAGCAGGATGAATATGTTAGTTTAAATGAATCAACACCCCCGAGTCACAGTAACTGTCAGAATGCTCGAAGCACAGGTCGAGGAGGAGGAGTAGCTGCAATCTACAATTCCAGCTTATTAATTAATCACAGACCCAGACAAAGTTTTAATTCTTTCGAAAGCCTGACTCTTAGTCTTGTCCACCCTAATTGGGAAATTCAAAAACTTGTTTTATTCGTTATTATCTATCGTCCACCTGGTCCTTACTCAGAGTTTCTGTCTGATTTCTCAGACTTTTTATCTGATTTAGTGCTCAGTTCAGATAAAATAATTATAGTGGGTGATTTTAACATCCATGTAGATGCTGAAAATGACAGCCTCAACACTGCATTTAATCTATTGTTAGATTCAATTGGCTTCTCTCAAAATGTAAAGGAGCCCACCCACCACTTTAATCATACTCTGGATCTGGTCCTGACATATGGCATTGAAACTGAAGACTTAACAGTGTTCCCTTAAAGCCCCCTCCTGTCTGATCATTTCTTAGTAACATTTACATTTACTTTAATGGATTACACAGCAGTGGGGAATAAGTTTTATTA
The DNA here is from genome assembly GCA_013435755.1 of Amphilophus citrinellus. NCBI lineage: Eukaryota > Metazoa > Chordata > Actinopteri > Cichliformes > Cichlidae > Amphilophus > Amphilophus citrinellus. The sequence continues at coordinate 32,122,815 of JACBYM010000007.1, forward strand.
CAGTAGAAGTCTTTCTGAAAGTGCTGTAACTAAGTTTAAGGATCTAATTCCTTCATTATTATGCTCTTCAGTGCCATGTGCCAACACAGTGCAGAGCAGCTACCTAAACTCTGCTCCCAGTGAGGTCGATTATCTTGTCAATAGTTTTACATCCTCACTGCGTACGACTTTGGATACTGTGGCTCCTCTGAAAAGGAAAGCCTCAAATCAGAAGTGCCTGAGTCCGTGGTATAATTTGCAAACGCACAGCTTAAAGCAGATAACCCGTAAGCTGGAGAGGGAATGGCATCTCACTAAATTAGAAGATGCTCATTTAGCCTGGAAAAAAAGCTTGTTGCTCTATAAAAAAGCCCTCCGTAAAGCTAGGACATCTTACTACTCATCATTAATTGAAGAAAATAAGAACAACCCCAGGTTTGTTTTCAGCACTGTAGCCAGGCTGACAAAGAGTCAGAGCTCTGTAGAGTCGAGTATTCCTTTCACTTTAACTAGTAGTGACTTTATGGATTTCTTTACAAATAAAATTTTAAACATTAGAGAAAAAATTATTCATAACCATGTCAAAGATTTATCTTCATGTTCGGCTGCTTTCAGCACTGCTGGTATTTGTTTAGACTCTTTTGCTCCAGTTGATCTTTCAGAGTTAACTTCAATAGTTACTTCCTCCAAACCAGCAACATGTTTATTAGATCCCATTCCTACTAGACTGTTCAAAGAAGTCTTTCCAATTATTGATGCCTCTATCTTAAAAATGATCAATTTGTCTTTATTAGTTGGCTATATACAGTACCACAGGCCTTCAAGGTGGCTGTAATTAAACCTCTACTTAAAAAGCCATCACTTGACCCAGCTGTCTTAGCTAATTATAGGCCAATCTCCAACCTTCCTTTTCTCTCCAAGATTCTTGAAAGAGTAGTTGTAAAACAGCTAACTGATCATCTGCAGAGGAACGGTTTATTTGAAGAGTTTCAGTCAGGTTTCAGAATTCATCACAGTACAGAAACAGCATTAGTGAAGGTTACAAATGATCTTCTTAGAGCCTCTGACAGTGGACTCATCTCTGTGCTTGTCCTGTTGGACCTCAGTACAGCTTTTGATACTGTTGACAATAACATTTTATTACAGAGATTAGAGCATACTATAGGTATTAAAGGTACTGCACGGCAGTGGTTTGAATCATATTTATCTAATAGACTCCAATTTGTTCATGTAAATGGGGAGTCTTCTTCACACTCTAAGGTCAGTTATGGAGTTCCACAGGGTTCTGTGCTAGGACCAATTCTGTTTACATTATACATGCTTCCCTTAGGCAGTATTATTAGAAAGCATTGCATCAATTTTCATTGTTATGCAGATGATACTCAGCTTTACCTATCAATGAAGCCAGATGACACACATCAATTAGCTAAACTGCAGGAATGTCTTATAGACATAAAGGCCTGGATGACCTCTAATTTCCTGCTTCTAAATTCAGATAAAACTGAAATTCTTGTGCTCGGCCCCACAAATCTTAGAAACATGGTGTCTAACCAGATACTTACTCTGGATGGCATTACTTTGGCCTCCAGTAACACTGTGAGAAATCTTGGAGTCATTTTTGACCAGGATTTTTCCTTTGATGCGCATATTAAACAAACATGTAGGACCACTTTTTTGCATTTGCGCAATATTTCTAAAATTAGAAACATCCTTTCTCAGAGTGATGCTGAAAAGCTAATCCACGCATTTATTACTTCTAGGGTGGACTATTGTAATTCATTATTATCAGGCTGTCCTAAAAGCTCCCTGAAAAGCCTTCAGCTGATCCAAAATGCTGCAGCTAGAGTACTGACAGGGACTAGAAAGAGAGAGCAGATTTCTCCCATACTGGCTTCTCTTCATTGGCTCCCTGTTAAATCTAGAATAGAATTTAAAATCCTTCTCCTCACATACAAGGTCTTGAATAATCAGGCCCCATCTTATCTCAAAGACCTCATAGTCCCATATCACCCCAACAGAGCACTTCGCTCTCAGACTGCTGGCTTACTTGTGGTTCCTAGGATACTTAAGAGTAGAATGGGAGGCAGAGCCTTCAGCTTTCAGGCCCCTCTTCTGTGGAACCAGCTTCCAGCTTGGATTCGGGAGACAGACACCCTCTCTATTTTTAAGATTAGGCTTAAAACTTTCCTTTTTGATCAAGCTTATAGTTAGGGCTGGATCAGGTGACCCTGAACCATCCCTTAGTTATGCTGCTATAGGCCTAGGCTGCTGGGGGGGGGGGGGTTCCCATAATGCACTGTCTATTTTCATTCACTTTATTTACTTTGTTTATACCCCACTCTGCATTTAATAATTAATTGTTATTCTCTTCCACAGCATGTCTTTTCTCTCCCCTCAACCCAACCGGTCGCGGCAGGTGACCCCCCCTCCCTGAGCCTGGTTCTGCTGGAGGTTTCTTCCTGTTAAAAGGGAGTTTTTCCTTCCCACTGTCGCCTAGTGCTGCTCCTAGGGGGTCGTTTAGACTGTTGGGTTTTCTCTGTATTATTGGATTGTAGGGTCTTTACCCGCAATACAAAGTGCCTTGAGGCGACTGTTTGTTGTGATTTGGCGCTATATAAATAAAATTGAATTGAATTAAAGTCGGTAACTCCCTTATATACTATTCATGCAAATACCATTATTTAGTTTTCAATAAATTGGTTGGTTTAAATGCATTTGTTCTGTTTGTAAGCGCGCACATTTAGTTCATTTGTGTTTTCTCAACCCATGGTTCATTTTTTGTCTATGCTCATAAGTTTGTTTTCTTTACCGGTACTTACCTGTTCGGATCCTGGGGAGTTGCCTGACGAGCTGTTGGCCAGGGCTGACCACACCTGCATACTTGGATAATTTGGGCTGCACCACCAGTTCCGCTCGAGGGGAGGGACTTGGTTTTTGTGCTTAAATAAAGCTTTCCATTTAATTAAATTATTTGTATATGGGAGCTTTAAGATTTTGTTTTAGTGGGGGTTTTGTTGTGTTTAGTTTATTAACAAACTTGGCTGCATTGTGGTGTTTGGTGTGATTGGTGTATTCTGTTTAGTTACCCCTCTTGTGTGTCAATGGTCTGATCAGCCAGTATATATACCCTTGTGTGTCATTTCTTAGTTATGTTTTGTTTGTGCAGTGAGTTTGTTTGTGCACATTTTTGCCTGAGTTCAGTTTTGTTTCTTTGACCTCTTTTATGGGCTCATTATTTTGTCATTTTGGTTTTTTGGGTTAAAATAAAAAACCCTATTTTTCTAATATTTCCTGTGACTCCTCTTGGTTTTTGACTTGGTCCCCCACGTGGTGTCAGGAGTGGGATCCTTTGAGCTGAGGAGACAGGATTTTTTTTTCTTTTTTCTCTTCGCTGTGAGTTGGAGCAGCATTTTTTTCTCCCCCTGCAAATAAATCTTTTGAGTTATGCAGAATGGTGGGCGCCCAAGAAAAGGAAATAGAGTGGAGACTAAAGAGGCCTTGCCACAGTTGGAGAAGGAGATGGAGGGAGGAGCTATGGCTGAAGAAACTGAGGGTGAAGGTACTAGAGAGCCAACTCTGTGTGATATAGTAGGAATTCTTCAGGCTTTCATGGGACAACAAGAAACTCGGCATAAAAAGCAGAGAGAGGAATCAGCACAAGAGCAACGCTTCAGGAGTTTGCAACACCAGTTTCGGCTTTTGCAGATGGAAGTGCAGGCCAGGACAATTCCTGTTCCTGAGCCTACGTCAATTGGGCCAGAGCCTGTCGAAACTCCAAATGATCATCAGATTCAAGTGGCATGTCAACCTGAGGTTTCTGACGTAGTTTCGAGCTTAACAGGTCAGTCTGGGCACATTTATCATCCTAAATTGGAAAAATTAACTGCTGAAGATGATATTGAACACTTTCTGACCACTTTTGAGAGAATTGCAGCTGTTTACCACTGGCCCAAGTCAGACTGGATTTTGCACCTAATTCCTCTTCTGACTGGTAAGGCTCAAAGTGCATATGTTAATATGGATGTGGATGATTCTCAGGAGTATGTGAAGGTAAAAGCTGCCATTTTGCAAAAATATGATATAAATCCAGAAACTTACAGGCAAAGGTTCCGCTGCCTTGATGTTGCTGATGAGAGTCCGAAGGAACTGTATGCAAGGTTAAAAGAATTGTATGAGAAATGGGTTCAGCCTAAAAATAAAACTGTGAAAGAAGTTGGTGAACTGATTATCTTGGAACAATTTTTGAGAATGCTGTGTCCTGAGCTGCAGGTTTGGATCAAGGAGCATAACCCAAAGTCTGCTGCAGAAGCTGCCACACTGGCCGATGTATTTGTAGCTGCCCGAAATAGGAGCCAGCCATGGAGCAATAGCGCATGGAGGGCTGATAGAGACTCACGCCAGTCACAGCCCTCTCAGCACCATCAGAAGTCAGCAACAGGTGTGGGTAAGCTCCCTTCAAGGGAAAACCCTCCTTTAAATGTCTTCAAGTCAGGTAAAAGACCACCTGTGTGTTACCTTTGTGGACAGGAAGGTCACACCAAGCCTATGTGTCCTAAGAATCAAAGCAAGTTATCTCAGATGTGTTTTGTGCCTCACCAGAATGTGAATATTAAACCTGAGATAAAGTCTTCCAATAAAATCATCACGGTGAAGATCTGTGAACAAGAAATAGATGCTTTAATAGATACTGGTAGCACACAGACTCTGATGCACAGGCAATATGTACCAATGGACCATACATATCCTTCTGAAACAATATCTGTTCGCTGTGTACATGGGGATGAAAGAACGTACCCCACTGCTGATCTGTTTATTGAGGTGCAGGGGTCTTCCTATCTGTTAAAGGTGGGGATAGCTGATATTCTGCCCTATCCTGTAGTTCTTGGGGAAGATCTGCCAGTTATCTATGACTTAAGAGAAGCGCAGAGCTGTAATGCTGCCATAACAAGGACCCAAGCTAAAAACAAGGATGAAGATTATGCAACACTTAGTGCTTTACCCTTCTTTGAGGTTGAGCTCGAGACAAAACCTGGGAAGTCTCGGAAGACACGCAGTCAGAGAAGGTGTGAAAAATTTCAACATTCAGTTGGAAAGGCCTCAGTTGAGATTACTCCAGATATGCCTTTGGGCTTTCAAATACCCATCAACATTAAGCAAATGCAGCAGGACGATCCAACTTTGTCTGCCATACTTTTGAGGGCTAAGGAGAAGGAATATGCTGCAGGATCTGACACAAATAAAGAGCTGTATATTCTGCAAGATGGCATTTTATATCACCAACATGGCCAGGCTAAGCAGTTAGCCTGGCCATGTGAAAGTGGCTCGTGAAACAGTGCTTACTTTGGGACACTCTATTCCCTGGGCTGGCCACCTTGGGAAGCATAAGACCACTGCTCGTATTAAGCGATACTTTTTCTGGCCTGGTTTATGCTCAGATGTTGCCTTGTTTTGCAGAAGTTGCCCCCAGTGTCAGAAGACTTCAATTAGAATGCCAACTAAAGCACCACTCCACCCTCTTCCAATTATTGGCACACCATTTCAACGTCTTGGCATGGACATAGTTGGTCCTGTGGGAAAAAGTAAAGCTGGAAATCGTTTTATGCTGGTCATTACAGACTATGCCACAAGATATCCCGAAGTCTTTCCACTGAAATCTGTCAAAGCAAAACCTGTAGCTTCCTCACTGATTCAACTTTTTTCAAGGGTTGGATTTCCACAGGAGATTTTGACTGATCAAGGCACTAACTTTATGTCAACATTACTGAAACAGGTTTATAAGCTGTTGGGCATCAGGAGTATGCGGACAACCCCGTATCACCCCCAGACAGATGGACTGACGGAGCGTTTTAATCAAACTTTAAAACAAATGCTCTGTAAGTTTGTTAATGACACAGGGTCTGATTGGGATCAGTGGCTACCTTATCTCCTTTTTGCCTACAGAGAAGTTCCTCAGGCTTCCACTGGATTTTCTCCATTTGAGCTCCTTTATGGCCGTGAAGTGAGGGGTCCTCTGACTCTGCTAAAGGACTCATGGGAAAGAAGTCAAGGTAAAGAGGAAGGTGTTAACATTGTTTCATACGTTGTTCAAATGAGGGAAAAGTTACAGCAGATGACTGAACTGGCCCAGAGTCATATGGCAGCTGCACTGCAACGTCAAAAAGGTTGGTTTGATAAAAATGCTCGCCACAGAAGTTTTGTCCCTGGTCAGAAGGTTTTGGTAATGTTGCCAACTTCTGATAGCAAGTTGCTTGCAAAGTGGCAGGGGCCTTTTGGAGTTCTGAGGAAGCTTGGACCTACTACCTACCAAGTCTCCACACCAGGTCTCCAGCGAGGGAGTCGAGTGCTTCATATCAACCTTCTCAAGGAGTGGGTATCACATACTGGAAATGAAACAGAGGCATTGTTTATTCACAGTGTGGATGAGGAGGTGGAAGTTAATGATTATTTGCCTTCAGTAACATCTTCAGTCCTGGACCTAAGCCATCTCACTAGTGAGCAACAGTCCCAGGTAACGCCGCTGATTACTTCAAGCATATTTCAAGAGTGTCCAGGTCGCACCACCTTGGTGGAGCATAATATTATTCTAAAACCCAATGCTGTTGCAAAGCGCATGAGTTACAGGATACCAGAACGCTTCCGGGTGGAGCTGAAGAAGGAGATGGACCTTATGCTGTCCCTAGGAATCATCCAACCTTCAACAAGTGAGTGGTGCAACCCTGTTGTGTTGGTTCCAAAAAAGGATGAGACAATACGATTTTGCATTGACTTTAGGTACCTCAACGCCATTTCAAAATTTGACTCTTACCCAGTGCCTCGTATAGATGATCTCATTGAGAACCTGGGGAAAGCCAGATACTTAACAACTCTTGATTTGTCAAAAGGCTACTGGCAGGTGCCCCTCACTAAACAGGCCCAGGAGTTGACAGCGTTTCGTACCCCCTGGGGATTGTTTGAGTTCACTGTCCTGCCGTTTGGTCTGCATGGGGCCCCAGCAACATTTCAAAGACTAATGGATCAGGTACTAGATGGGCTCTCAGCATTCACCTGTGCATACCTTGATGATGTCATTTTCAGTGAGACTTGGGATGAGCATGTGGACCATCTGAGGGAGGTTCTGGATCGGCTGCGTTCTGCGGGCCTTACCATCAATCCAGCAAAGTGTGCTCTTGCTAGGACAGAAATACAGTACCTTGGCTTTACCGTTGGAGGTGGTATGATTAAACCACAAGTTGATAAAATTAATGCAATAACCTCATGTCCTCTCCCACAAACCAGGAAACAGCTGCGATCCTTTCTAGGCATGGCTGCTTTCTACCACAGATTCATTCCCAACTTCTCAGCTAGAGCAGCATCTCTAACAGATATGACAGGCTCAAAGTGTCCCAACAAGATTCGGTGGACAGCAGATACCATTGCAGCTTTTAAGGATATCAGCCAGTCCCTGAGTAGGAATCCAGTTTTACACTCACCAGACTTTACAAAAGACTTCCTATTGCAAACTGATGCTTCGGAAAGGGGTCTAGGCGCTGTGCTTCTGCAGGGACCACCGGAGGACCAGCATCCAGTTGTCTATATCAGCCGTAAGTTGTTACCAAGGGAGAGGCGGTATGCAACTGTGGAGAAGGAAGCCTTGGCCATTAAATGGGCCCTTGACTCATTCAAGTATTTGCTTGGAAGAGAATTCATCCTTCAAACTGATCACAGAGCCCTGCAGTGGCCAGAAAGAATGAAGGACACTAATGGGAGAATCACCAGGTGGTATCTTGCAATGCAGCCGTACCGGTTTAAGGTTCATTATATCCCTGGCAAGGACAACATCACTGCTGATTATCTCTCTCGCTGCCAGGGTGAAGACAAAGAAGTGGGGGGGTGTGTGATGGCCAAACCTATGGCCACACTCCAGTAAAGCCGGTAACTCCCTTATATACTATTCATGCAAATACCATTATTTAGTTTTCAATAAATTGGTTGGTTTAAATGCATTTGTTCTGTTTGTAAGCGCGCACATTTAGTTCATTTGTGTTTTCTCAACCCATGGTTCATTTTTTGTCTATGCTCATAAGTTTTTTTTCTTTACCGGTACTTACCTGTTCGGATCCTGGGGAGTTGCCTGACGAGCTGTTGGCCAGGGCTGACCACACCTGCATACTTGGATAATTTGGGCTGCACCACCAGTTCCGCTCGAGGGGAGGGACTTGGTTTTTGTGCTTAAATAAAGCTTTCCATTTAATTAATTTGTATATGGAAGCTTTAAAATTTTGTTTTAGTGGGGGTTTTGTTGTGTTTAGTTTATTAACAAACTTGGCTGCATTGTGGTGGTTGGTGTGATTGGTGTATTCTGTTTAGTTACCCCTCTTGTGTGTCAATGGTCTGATCAGCCAGTATATATACCCTTGTGTGTCATTTCTTAGGTGGGTCAGTTATGTTTTGTTTGTGCAGTGAGTTTGTTTGTGCACATTTTTGCCTGAGTTCAGTTTTGTTTCTTTGACCTCTTTTATGGGCTCAGTATTTTGTCATTTTGATTTTTTGGGTTAAAATAAAAAACCCTATTTTTCTAATATTTCCTGTGACTCCTCTTGGTTTTTGACTCGGTCCCCCACAAGCTGGATAAATACCAAGGACTGAGAGAAGCACTAGAAAGGATGTGGAAGGTGAAGGTAACAGTGGCCCACGTGGTAATCAGAGTACTCGGGGCAGTGACCCCCAAACTGATACAGCGGCTCCAGCAGATTCCTGGAATGATATTCAAGATGTCTGTCCAGAATTCTATGATATTATTATTTCATTAAAATGCACTCATCTTCTCATCTTAGCCAAACAGGTCAGATACTCGTTGTCCTCCACCTGCAATATTCTTGCTTTTTAGTATTTTAGCTGTCAGGTACATGGTTGCAGCTCAGTTCTACAGGGCAGCTGTGGACTGAGATGATGGACGGCAACAATAATCCACTGCTGGGAAATAATTTGTTTGTGAGCAGATATTATCACATTCATGAGTTAAGACAGATATTCAGATAAATAACCAAAGAGCAGACGAGCAGGAGGTACAAACACACAAAGGAAGAAACAGACAGCTGTGTCCCTCAGAGATGTTCAACAATGAACTCACACTGACACGCACACACAGAATCCCTCTCTTGTTGTCTTGTGTTCAGTCAGTAAAATCTGTCTCGTGTGGGTTAGCTGTGTGTTATGCTGTTGATTTCCTTTTTGTTTCTCATGTACTTTTAAGGAAATAGAGTTTCGATCTTTGTCTCAGCAAAGACGCCGACTCAGAATTTTCACTCCCCACTAAAACATAGATGGCTGGATGCGACCCTGAATGAAAACACCTTTTACACCTTCAGAGGAGGACAAACCTGTATGAATATGTAATATAACATGGTATAAATATTATATCACTACAGTGACTGGTTTAGACTTCTTGGCTGCCTGTAAAGGTGTAAGGGGGGGGGGGTGTCCTGTGATGTGCTCTATAAATCTTAATATTAAAATGACTGTAAATGCTAATGTTTTATTCAGTTACATGGATGTAATATATTATATATTTACGCATTTTAACGTGTTATTGACTGTGTTGCGGCGATGATGATGATGATGATGATGATGATACAGGACATTTCACTGGTGGTGCTGGTGTCTGGTTGGAAAAGAGCAACAATGAGTGAACGGTTTCTTCCATCTGTGAGGAAGAAAAGCCCAACACTGAAAATGAAAGAATGAAACTAAAAGAGGCTCTTTAGTGTTTTATTAAGATCTATGAAACTAAATTATGAAAAAACACATTTGTACATATTAGCTAATAAATCTATGTTTTCTGTGCCAGTTTAAGTTCAGTCTAAATTCCTGCTTTTGATATTTAAACTCCATCGTTCCTCGTTAAGTGCTCTGACCTCTGCTGTTGGCTTCAGGAAGCTCTGAGGAGGCGGAAAGAGCAGAGACGACTCAGAGATCTTATACACACCAAATGAAGGACAGACGCTCTGCTCTCACATGATTTCACAGACGCTCTCTGAGGGTCTCTTTCTGTGTCCATTCTCCGGTTCGCTTATCTGCAGAGCACAGCTTATGAAGACATAACTGAAATGTATGCAGTGAATAACTATGCAGAGAGGCTCTGACACCTTTACACTTATAACCATGAGGTCTACGAATGATTTAGGAGATCAGAGATTCAGACATGTGCTGCACATTTCCAGAGACCTCAGTCAGCAAACCCACAGAAACGTCTTCCATGTGTTTCTGGATCATTTGATGTCCCACAGGGAGAAACACATCAAGTCTTTATGTATAAATGTGTGTTTTCAGCAATGTTACTGAATGTAACCTATAATTAGAAAAATTTATTCAAGTATTAAAAAGAACATTTTAAATGTGGATCAATCTGCTGTTTAATTCCTAATAATCAGATGATTAGTTTTGGTTAAAAATGTGTGTTTACAGTTCTGTCTGTTCAGATTTCTCCTTCCTGACTTTATGTAAAAGAAAACTTTAGATCTGCATTCTTCATAAACAGTTTTATCTCTCAGCTGTTTGTAACTACTTTGCATTTACTGAGTTTGGTAAGATTGATATAAATCAGTCAGTGTATGTTGAATCACTTTCTTATAACATAAAAATTAAGTTATCAAATTTGTTCCTGGTGGAAAATAGACTCTGTCAGGGCGGCCGTTTGGATTTATGGATCCCAGCTAAGGACCGCTAAGGATTCATGGGTGTGAGAGTGAAGGTGGATTTGAGCAGCATCTGCAGTAACTTGGATGTTACGCTGGTCTGTTGTGGTGAGTCGTAAGCTGAGCCTGAAGATGAAGCGTTTGAATTACTGGTTGATCTGCTTCCCGACTCTCACTGATGGAGGAGACTGAAAGAATGAACCTGCAGATACACGAGGAGGAAATTTTCTTCTTCTGAAGGGTTTCAGTCTCAGCGCTCAGCTTTAGTGTGAGGAGCTCTGTGATCGTAAAGGAAGCCAGAGCAGAACCAGCTGAGGTGGTTTACCTGATGCCTCATGGCTTCATTCCACAGTGCAGTTACCATCAGCACGATGAAAGGAATAAAATACACCTGACATAAACGCATAAACTTTGACTGCAGTGTGTTTTTAGGGCTGACCATCCTCATCCTCATTTTCATCTTCATCACAGGGAGGGAAAATAAAGAAAAAGAGCAAAAGAAGAAAACAGGAAAAAAAATCAAAGAAATAAACTGTGAAAATGAGTGAAAATAAAAGAATAAACAATAAGTTTGTTGTTGATTTTTTGTGTCAGTTTTAAGGTTTGCTTTCGTTTATTGCAGTTTTCTTATAGTCATTTTCCAGGTTTCACAATGTTTGTGGAACAAAGTTAGATTTGATGTTTGTCTCACTTCAGGACAGCAAACAGCATCAAAGATTTTGCTGTGAGAGTGTCGACGGAGACGTAGAAGGTCAGAAGGAGCTGCACTGTGTCTCTGTGGGACCAGAGGGAGCAGATGAGAGGGTGCTGAGAGAGGAACTGTGGTTCTACATGAGGAAGTGAGGAAGACGTCTGCGAGGCTGGTGCAGGACGTGGATGAGGACAGTGTGGCAGTGGGATCACAGCAGGGAGCTGCTCCTTGTTTCCACTGCTGATGGACAGGCTGACAGATGAGGTCAGGCTGCAGTTTCTGTGGACTGATGTTTGCAGATGTCACTGTGAACTGCAATGAGAGCAGGGAGCAGTGTGGATATATTGGACGGAGGAGGCTGAAGAGGAGCCTGGAGGCAGGAGAAGAAGACAAGGACCTCAGAGTCATGGATGCAGTGAAGGACATGCAGGGATGACAGAGGAGGATCCAAAGGATCAGGTGAGATGGAGGCGCAGCTTCTGCTGTGTCAGCCCCTAAAGGGAGCAGCCAAATAAAGAGAGCATAAAGAAGAGGCAGATTTCCTCAGCAGTCAACATTTTGTGCTTTTTCTTGGCATTGACAGAAGTGATTGACAGTTACTGTGAACTGGGCCCCAGAAAGTACAGCGCAGTAAATACTAACCATCAACAGGCCAGGCTGCTTTGTGTGCTTGTGTTATCATTAAAGTGTGTAACTCCAGAGCAGCATTCATATTGTAAACATGAGGTGGAAGGTGATGTGTCCATGTTTACCTGAAACACCAGGATAAAAGCTGCACAGACTTCTGTCACATCACACTGTCACTATATCACAGAGGAAATCTCATGTACCAACATTTAGACTGAAACCTACAGTATTTGAAATCACAGTATGAAAGGCAACATTAATGTGAACATATTTCAGCGGTGATGGTGTGATTATGAGAACAAACCGCTGCAAACACAGCTGTGAAACTTGGTCCTCGTTCTGCTCGTTCTGGTTCTGAGGTTTCCTGTTATGCTGCCTGTGAAAAACAGAAACACACTAAATATGATTCATGTCAGCAGGTTTTGCTGTCGCAGTTTTTTCTTACTTTGTGGAAAAGATGAACTGACAAAGTCAAACAGGAAGTGAAACCAGGCTCCTTTCATCCTGAGAGTCAAGGTCAAGATGCACAGATTCAGTCTTGATAATATGTCACAGAGAACAAAGGATTAAAAATATCTGCTAATAATAACCTGCAACAGAACGACAGTCACCTGATCACCTGTGAGGAAGCACCTGACAAAAGTGGGACCAACAAACTCCTCTGAAGTCCAAAGAACCAGGCTCAGGGAGGGGCAGCCATCTGCTGTGCCTGGTGCAGGTGAGGGGACAGAGACAGGACAAAAGACACGCTGTGGAAGAGAACCAGAGGTGAATGATAACTAATGATTAAAGGCAGAGTGGGGTATAAACAGAGTGAAACTGGGTGAATGGAGAAGAAACACTCATCGTGGGAAGCTCCAACATGAACAGGGTGGTGGTGTTCAGGGGTTCCTGGGCGATGCTTCCTCCTCAGCTGGTTTCCCAGCTGCTCTGGAAGATCTGCTGGGAGGAAATAACTAGGATTAAGTTACCGTCACCTGCAGCGGCTACAGGAGCCGTGTTGTTGTCAGTGGTGCTGATGCAGCCAGTCTGGCTTTATATGCGGCTGAAATCCCTCTTAAGGAAAACTTCTCTCTCAGTCACAAAGCTCTGATGACAGTGAATAAATAGTGAACATGAACATAAACAATTGTACATGAAGTGCAAAAGGAATTATGAATTAACAGGATAAATATACATATAGATAAAAACAAAGGGGGAGCTCACATGTCTGCTCAGTGCAGCAGCTTCATGTGACGGCGCTTCTATGTTCAGCTCTAAGAGACAGCAGGAAGAACAGACTGCGAGCTGCAGCCGAGCTTCACCGATCGGCAAATACAGAATAAAGTGCTGCACATCCGACAGCTCTGTGCGAGGAAGTCTGTGAGTGCAACAAGCAAAGTGTGAACCATTATTTAGCACCTTTACTGCATTTAACCGCTCCACAACAGGAGCACGAGTGTAACCGGACGTCTCACCAGCAGCACAGCGATATACAAGCTCTGTTTCCTTTGACTGCATGAATGCTCCTCATTGCTGGTCTAACACGTTAAGCATGGATGAAGAAGAAAAAAGAAAAACTCTTCCAACCTGCAACAAAGACGTTCCTGCAGAGCAAAGCTTGGAGGTCTCTGCTCTGCAAACTGAGCTCAGCACACCGACCATCTACGTATCACCATTACTGTCCAGTACTTATTGTGTGTGTATGTTTTTTGCTTTTTAAGATGTCAGTAATCTCTCCTCAGTGATGCAAAAATAGAGACTTTGACTCTGATTCTGACTGATTTTCTCTAGACAAAAAACCACAGTAAAAACATACTGAGACTCAGACTTACAATAAGAAGCTGCAGGGAATCAAAGTGCTGCTGGGTTGGTCAGTGCGAGTGTTTATGCAAAGGTAACAGGAGAAGCTCTGGGACGACCACAGTTAGTTATTGGACACATTTCTTGTACTGATGAGCAGTCGTCCAAGCTCGTCACATCTCTTCATCATGAAAATGCGTCTTAAAGTACAAATGTTGTGTTATGATGATGCAACTGTATCCTTGTCTCTCTTAATGTAAATGTCTGCAGAATGAAAACATAAAGAAGAGCTGGATTGTCTCAGCAGTGAACATTTTGTACTGAGGGCTGGATGATCCTGGAGACCTGCTGCCCTCAGGGTCCAGCTGCCAGCCCGTGCTGGGATGGAGGATCATTGGTTTGTGTAGTTGTGTTTTTTTCTTATGTTCATGTTCATTTTTTTCTCCTGGTACTTTTGTTCTGTAGCAGTTGGTGAAGCTTTGACTGTGACTGACTGACATAATAAACACACACCAATGTGAACAACGAATAAATAAATGAAACACTAACAAGAGGAGCCAAGAGAGAGTTTATAACATGTTTGGCACAGCAAACGTCTGAAAAAGCTGGAAAAACAAGCGGCTCTATTTCTTCTGCATTTTGACTTTTGATTCATCTTGAGCCCATCGTCAGATTTCACATCATATAAACTAGAACCACCAAACTTGGTGACTTTTCCTAAAATTTGGCAACAATTCCATCATAATGAGCCACCTCATCACTTTGATGTTTCCATGGTAACGACTGTTGGAGAGGCACCTTTTATAAAGTCACTGAAGTTTCCAGGTTCTTGTTTAATTGTTCTTTTTTTATTAAAATAATATTTTATGTAATTTTAAAAGATCTTTAATAATTAAAGGCATTAATTAAACTGGTTAAAATAATTTATGTTAATTTGGTGACTACATGAAGGTCAAACTCCAAGATAGCAGATCATATATTTAGATCAGGAACATTTTCCTTGAACTCCATCACTACCTGGTATGTTTTGATAATGTGAACAAATGTATATTAGGGTATATATTGAAAGGTAAATTGATAAAAAGATGGTAGAGCCAAGATGACAGAAACCACAACAGCAAGGATATTCCTAAAAGAGTGTATTCAAAAAACACTGACTCTTTATCAGACATGTGTTCTATCCAGGTTTTCTTGTATCCCTCTGATTGTTAAGACAAACAAATTCAAAGGCACAGAAGAGCCGCTGAAGAATAAATCCTCAATTTAAGTCATTGTCTTGAGCATAAAGTGGGGGTTAGTAATATTCAGGCACAATAATTGGAGACTGAAGCATCAGACCTGCCTCCAGGTTATTATAAATCAAATTAAAGTCATTCAGCAGCTCTTTAAGTTCTTGGCAGCTGATTGTAGCAGGAGGAAGCTGTAAAGCTGAATCTGCTTTTTGACACAACCAGAAAGAATGAGTCTAAAAACTCCCCAAACTAAAGGATTAAATGTAAATGGAACAAAGCAAGAATAGACTTATTAAGAATATTACAGTCATGAAGTCATGCTGAGCGGTGTGCCAGGCAGGGTTGGACCCAAATGCGGTTCTCCAGAAACAGGCATAGAGCTTATCCTGCTTTGTTGCAGAGAACAGCAGCACAGTGCAGAGTTATCTTCCTGAGCTGAGCCAAAGGCATAACACAAAACTGAGAACAAGGAACAGACAGACACACAACTTTCAGGTAAGCTACTGATAACAACACAACAGAGAACTGACAAGAACACCAACAATAAATACACAGCTGGTAATGAGACTCAGGGAAAACATCTGGGGAGAACGGGTGAACAAAATCACACTAACAAGACTGGGGAACGCAACACTGAACACACAGCACAAGAAAAAAGACACTACAAACCTGATCAAAATCATAAAACCAGTTAAAAAATTGCACAAATTTGCATTTTGCACTGTTGGATCTCAAGAAGTTTCTAAGTAGATCTTCACGATGCTAAAAGAAGAAATCGGTGCAAGAGACAAAAACGTTTGAGCAGGGAATTTATTGAAAACTGCATTTACACTCAAACAGGATTTTTTCAGCTGATCAAAAGTTTAAGACCACAACCTTTAAAAGCCAAAATCTGTGCAAAAATTTGAATTCCATGTCATTTTCTGTCAAGTCTTTACACTGTCAAGACCTCCTGATGGCAAAAGCAAAAAAGCTCACTGACTTTGAACGTGGTAGGATTGTTGACCTCTCACAACGTGCCATCAGGTTGGACGCAGTAAGATGGTCATTTTGCATTTTTTTAACTGCTCCTGAGGGTTATGGAACAAAAAAGTCAAGTGGTAGACCCAAAAAAATTGAGCCACAGGATCCGATTGGCTGTCCATCAAGACATGGGACTATCCTTTATCCAAATTAAGGCCATTACTGGTGCTGACTGCAGCCCAATAACCATCAGATGGCATCAGCGAGGGAAGGGCTGCAGAAACAAAAAACATCTTCAAAGGCCATGTCTTCTTCAATGCCACAAAATTGCCTGTTTAGACTTTGCAAGGGTGACCAAACATGGGACATTGAAAGGTGGAAGAAAGTTGTCTTCTCTGATGAGCTGCAGTTCACAACGCCCGCCTGACAAAGGACTTCTTCCAGGAGAACAACATCACTCTTTTGGACCATCCTGCATGTTCTGCTGATCTAAATCTGATTGAGAACATTTGGGGATGGATGGCAAGGGAAGTTTACAAAAATGGACATCAGTTCCAGACAGTGGATGCCCTTCGTGAAGCCATCTTCAACACTTGGAGCAAAGTTCCCACTAGCCTCCTGGAAACACTGGCATCAAGCCTAAACGATTGTTTGAAGTGATAAACAAGAACGGTGGCGCTGCTCATTACTGAGTCCTTTTTTTGACACTTTGATTTCTGTTTCGAGGGGGTTTTGGGTTGTTTTGAGCAATGGTCTTAAACTTTTGATCAGCTGAAAAAATCCTGTTTGAGTGTAAATGCAGTTTTCAATAAATTCCCTGCTCAAAAGTTTTTGTCTCTTGCACCGATTTCTTCTTTTAGCATTGTGAACCTCTACTTAGAACCTCTGTCCATTTGGAAAGAAAAAAAAAATATTCAGGCCTAATATTAAAGGACCTTCTTAAGAACATTCTTAAGATCCTTGAAAGCAAAGTGACTCCAGACCAGATCCGCCTTGGAGTCTTTGGCCATCCGGGGTCCCTGATGGATGTACCTGAGCATGTGTGTGATGATGGTGAAGATTCTGGGTGATAGACCTTATATCAGATCCAGTCTGAACACAGCAGTGTTAACTTTGTTGACAAAATATTTTTGTCATAGTTTTTGTCAACAACTCTTTTTTTATGTAAAACTATCTAACATGATAAAAACAATGAAGAAATTGACACTTTCATCAACTAATGAAAACGAAACGAAAATGATTGGTGGGAAGGACATCCAATCAGAACTTATTTAATTTTGTGACAGGGCGGGACAATTTAGTTAAACAATCAAACGCACAGTTGCACAAATTTGCTCTAAACCCGGGAAGACTAAACTAGCCTGTGATTGGTTGTTCCTTCCGATAGAACTAAGTTACGTAAACGATGTCAGCAGGGAGAAAGAGAAGAGCCGATTATGGACACATTTGTCCTTTGACGTTGTGACAAACAACACGATGTGTAAACCATGTGGGGCGACTATATTAGTGGCAGTGGGTAGGCGCTCGCCTTGCAGCCGGAAGGTTGCAGGTTCGAGCCCCTGCTCCTGCGTTGTGTCCTTGGGCAAGACACTTAAACCACATTGCTTAACGGTAGCGCCGGTCTCTGGCTGCATGACCGCAGATGAGTGATCTGGAACCATCATTTCGTTGTGTGCCTTGTGCGCACAATGACAATGAGTTGAATCTAATCTATCTCGGGTAAAAACACGACAAATCTTAAACGACATCTGCAAACCAGTCACCCAGATCTCCATGCAAAGGTCAGCATTTTAATGTCCTGCAGGGTAAAATGTTTTTCCCAGTTTGTGTTCAGACCAAATCTCCACACCGCGGTGGATTATTATAATCTTAGTCCTGAACACTGCCCTGTACCTGTCAGAGCGTCCTGCTGTAAAATGCTGGATTATCTCAGTAAGGTGTTAATGATCAGGTGTGTGGGAAGCAGGTGAAATGCTAATGTTAATATTATTAATAATATTCCATAACTTTAAATAAATGTTTAATTTTGTGTAAGTGTGTATAATGACTAATTCAAGGGAACTGAAGAAAAAGAATTTACATTTTACACCCTTTATAACTAAATTATGACTAAAACTAAATTACATTTTCATCAAAAGACTATGAAACTATATCAAAATTTGCTGTCAAAATTAACACTGGAACACAGGAAAACTGTATTTCCCACAAGTCTTCCAGAGGACCTCCATCCTGTAGAAACTGCAAAGCCACATTGCAAACATTCATAGAACAGCTTATTTCTCCAGGGTCGACAACGATACAAAGGCTGGATGCTGCTCTCCTGTATAGCTCACCTTCAGCTTACCTGCACAGTGATTGTCTCCTCCTATCTCAATTCAATTAAATTAAATTTGGTTTTATATATTTATATAGCGCCAAATCACAACAAACAGTCGCCTCAAGGCGCTTTGTATTGTGGGTAAAGACCCTACAATCCAATAATACAGAGAAAACCCAACAGTCTAAACGACCCCCTATGAGCAGCACTTGGTGACAGTGGGAAGGAAAAACTCCCTTTTAACAGGAAGAAACCTCCAGCAGAACCAGGCTCAGGGAGGGGGGGTCATCTGCTGAGACCGGTTGGGTTGAGGGGAGAGAAAAGACATGCTGTGGACGAGATTAATAACAATTAATTATTAAATGCAGAGTGGAGTATAAACAAAGTAAATAAAGTGAATGAAAAGAAACAGTGCATTATAGGAACCCCCCCCCCCAGCAGCCTAGGCCTATAGTAGCATAACTAAGGGAGGGTTCAGGGTCACCTGATCCAGCCCTAACTATAAGCTTGATCAAAAAGGAAAGTTTTAAGCCTAATCTTAAAAATAGAGAGGGTGTCTGTCTCCTGAATCCAAGCTGGGAGCTGGTTCCACAGAAGAGGGGCCTGAAAGCTGAAGGCTCTGCCTCCCATTCTACTCTTAAGTATCCGAGGAACCACAAGTAAGCCAGCAGTCTGAGAGCAAAGTGCTCTGTTGGGGTGATATGGTACTATGAGGTCTTTGAGATAAGATGGGGCCTGATTATTCAAGACCTTGTAGGTGAGTAGAAGGATTTTTAATTCTATTCTAGATTTAACAGGGAGCCAATGAAGAGAAGCCAATATGGGAGAAATCTGCTCTCTCTTTCTAGTCCCTGTCAGTACTCTAGCTGCAGCATTTTGGATCAGCTGAAGGCTTTTCAGGGAGCTTTTAGGGCAGCCTGATAATAATGAATTACAATAGTCCAGCCTAGAAGTAATAAATGCATGAATTAGCTTTTCAGCATCACTCTGAGAAAGGATGTTTCTAATTTTAGAAATATTGCGCAAATGCAAAAAAGCGGTCCTACATATTTGTGTAATATGTGCATTGAAGGACAAATCCTGGTCAAAAATGACTCCAAGATTTCTCACAGTGTTACTGGAGGCCAAAGTAATGCCATCCAGAGTAAGTATCTGGTTAGACACCATGTTTCTAAGATTTGTGGGGCCAAGTACAAGAATTTCAGTTTTATCTGAATTTAGAAGCAGGAAATTAGAGGTCATCCAGGCCTTAATGTCTTTAAGACATTCCTGCAGTTTAACTAATTGATGTGTGTCATCTGGCTTCATTGATAGGTAAAGCTGAGTATCATCTGCATAACAATGAAAATTGATGCAATGCTTTCTAATAATACTGCCTAAGGGAAGCATGTATAATGTAAATAGAATTGGTCCTAGCACAGAACCCTGTGGAACTCCATAATTAACCTTAGTGTGTGAAGAAGACTCCCCATTTACATGAACAAATTGGAGTCTATTAGATAAATATGACTCAAACCACTGCAGTGCAGTACCTTTAATACCTATAGTATGCTCTAATCTCTGTAATAAAATGTTATGGTAAACAGTATCAAAAGCTGCACTGAGGTCCAACAGGACAAGAACAGAGATGAGTCCACTGTCAGAGGCTGTAAGAAGATCATTGGTAACCTTCACTAATGCTGTTTCTGTACTGTGATGAATTCTGAAACCTGACTGAAACTCTTCAAATAAACCGTTCCTCTGCAGATGATCAGTTAGCTGTTTTACAACTACTCTTTCAAGAGTCTTTGAGAGAAAAGGAAGGTTGGAGATTGGCCTATAATTAGCTAAGACAGCTGGGTCACTGATGGCTTTTTAAGTAGAGGTTTAATTACAGCCACCTTGAAGGCCTGTGGTATATAGCCAACTAATAAAGACAGATTGATCATTTTTAAGATTGAAGCATCAATAATTGGAAAGACTTCTTTGAACAGTCTAGTAGGAATGGGATCTAATAAACATGTTGCTGGTTTGGAGGAAGTAACTATTGAAGTTAACTCTGAAAGATCAACTGGAGCAAAAGAGTCTAAACAAATACCAGCAGTGCTGAAAGCAGCCAAACATGAAGATAAATCTTTGAGATGGTTATGAATAATTTTTTCTCTCTAATGTCTAAAATTTTATTTGTAAAGAAATCCATGAAGTCACTACTAGTTAAAGTGAAAGGAATACTCGGCTCTACAGAGCTCTGACTCTTTGTCAGCCTGGCTACGGTGCTGAAAAGAAACCTGGGGTTGTTCTTATTTTCTTCAATTAATGATGAGTAGTAAGATGTCCTAGCTTTACGGAGGGCTTTTTTATAGAGCAACAAACTCTTTTTCCAGGCTAAATGAGCATCTTCTAATTTGTCCTGATACAAGGCTTGCTGGACACACTAAGCAGGCTTCAGAGGTTAGAAGAAGAATAGAAGTCTTGCTATGAGATGTGGTGTGCCTTATTGTAATACATCCTGAGGGATTAATTTTTTTTTTATTTAAAAAAACAATGATTTGTGGTTTGGTAGATTATTTTTTATTGTAACAACAATTTTTTAGCAAGAAATCTTATACTGTTGAAAAGCCTGTTTATTTCCCCTTAAATTGAGCCAGATTTGTAAGGAAAATGTATTTATGGGTTGTGCCCATGAAAAACTTGCCAGATCTTCTCTGCAGATGCCAAACAGCTTATTCTGATATTGGCTCGTTTTGAACTTCTATCCTCCAAGATATGAACGCTTGGCCCAACAGAGGGGGTTTATCAGAGGTGACCTCCAGAATTTCAGAGTGTCCCGGTCCATGACCTGACTGCAGTCCTGACCTCAACCCCAGTAGTGGGATCAGCTTGGGAGTGCTGTGAGAGTAACCACAACCACAAGTGGCCGACTCGTGGCAAATGTTGGCCGAAGAACAGGATACCATCACACAGCAGCGTGAGCGAGCTGGTGACCAGCAATAGGAGGAGGTTCCAGGCTGCTGTGGCTGTGTGGTTCTTCCACATGCTGCTGAGACCCCTGAAATGTTGTTAAATTTTCAACATGTCTTGTTGCTTCAGACTTCAGGTATCCAAACCAATAAACGACACCAAACCAGAGTCAGTAGCAGAATCAGCTGTTTGGCAAGTTCTTCATGGGTGAAATCCACATATTCAACTCTGCTGCTTAACCCACAAAAGCACTGTCCTTACAAATGTAGCTCCATGTGAGGGACACTGTAGTGTCTCTGCAAAAGAAGACCTGCAGACTAACTAGGCAAACATTCAGGTGTGTGATTGTGTCTAACAATTATTAGTTCAATTTAAGCAGAAACTGAGTTTTTTAACAGTGAGTGTGTATTCTCTCCAATTCTGTCACGGTCGGCCGCTGAGCAGGCAGGAAGGAACCTAACAGGGTACACACTGCCTAAACATCTGGGAATACAGACACTGAAGGAAAACTGACACCACCACAACAGAACACAGGGCAACAGAACGAGAAACCATAATAAAACAGAACCATACATGAACATAAAACACTGGGCCACCGGCCCAGGACCGTGACAAATTCAACCAAAACAACAACTTTTTATTTAATACATTTTATTTAATACAACAATTAAACTTGCTTATCTTTTGCCTTGTCTCCGTCCACTGATGGGGGGTTGATGCATTATGTGTTTCTTTTCATTCGCCTCTTTTATTCCATTTTTACTCCACTCTACATTTAATCATTATTTATTATTAATCTCTCTCCCCCTCACAGCAGATGACTGCCCCTCCCTGAGCCTGGTTCTGCTGGAGGTTTCTTCCTGTCACCAAGTGCTGCTCATAGGGGGTCGTTTTGACTGTGGGGGTTTTCTCTGTATTATTGTAGGGTCTTTACCCACAATATAAAGCTCCTTGTGGTGACTGTTTGTTGTGATTTGGTGCCTTGTGAATAGAATAGAACTGAAATAGAGTTTAACACGTTAAAGTTTTTAAACATTGTCCTTTGGAAGAAACTAAAGCTGAATGCAGATGTGAATTCAAAATTTGTAAGAAATTTAAAATTATTTTAATTTTCAAGTTAAAGTTGATTAAACTACTATTTGAAATGCAATGATTAAATTATTTAACTTTTGACTTGAAGAAACTGAAAAGCAGCTGATGATCCAGTGAAGACACTCTGAGCAAACTGACTGAATGAAGCAGAGATTTTATTGAGGACTGACAGAAAAGTGCATCCAGCAGGAGATGATTTCATGTGGAAGAATCTGAGCAAATCAAGTCCAACATCAAAGGATCCAAATGTTTCCACTCGGCCTGAGTCATCAGGAATATTTCAGAGTCATTCAGAGCATGAACACACATGAAGAATCCAAGAAGATCAGATTTCAGGACTCTTCACAAACACTGAAGAGTCAAAGCTGGACTGAATCTTTCTGCCCTGTGTCTGAGTTCAGTGTCTCTAACATCCTCTGTACTCACTGATTAGAAAGACAACAACATGTTGGACTGTTCCTGGATCAGTCAGTGACATGTTCCTGTCCCACAACCACTTTACTGACACTGAGTCACCATGAGAGGAGCAGCAGAATAAAGCTCACACTGACAACATTAGAACCACATTAGAACAACGAGACAGAAACACAGTATCTGTGGAGAACACAGAGACACTGTGGGTTTAGTTTGTGACATCAGGGAGGGAGGGGCTGCTCTCACAGACTGCTGTACTGATCATTAACCAGCAGGGGGCGCCCTCACTGCTCAGTCCCAGCTGATCCACAGAGTAACACACTGAGGACTTTATTATGGAGTACCTATAATCTACATATTTTACATTTTACTACGAATACTTGTGTATATTTACTTTAACATTTTAAACTAATAGTTTTTGGTGTTCTTTAGGTAAATAATCTTCCTCCACATTTTTTAAAATAATGTTTTCATTTCAGTAATAAGAAGTTTATGAGGCATTAGGCAGCAGCCAGAATTATGATATTCACATACTTCAGTGTTTCTTGAACGATTTTCCCAGATACTGTTTGTATCTCAGAGCTGCTCTGGTTTCTTCATCCACTCTGCTTCTCATCTCCTCCAGTTTCTGGACCTTCTCTGTGTCTCCTTCCTCCTTCATCTTCTCAATCAGGAAGTCCAAGTGGACGATAGTAGAAACTGAATCAGCTTTCAGGGCGATCTGCTCCAGTTTAACAACATGTTGGTAGGACTCATCCAGTAACTGTTTCCTCTCTGCTGTCAGCTGGTTCATTTCTTTTTTAATATTTTCCAAATGACTCAACTTTTCATTTTTTGATTTATTCTTCTCAAGTTTCTCTCTCACATCTTCAATTGTCTTCTGAACTTTCCTGGTCTTGGTCACATATCTCCAGTTTTTTTTCACATGCTTTGATGCAGGACACTTCCCAGTACAAACAGTACAGCAGCCTTTTTTCATCACCTTACAGCCTTTAGGTTTCTTTGTCTTGTTGCATGGATAGTGACAGTTCTCCTCACAGACAGTACAGCAGGTAGCTGCTTTGTAAGTAAAACAACTCTTCCTAAAATCTATCTGCTCTTTGTCTTTGTAGACCTCATCAACTTCTACAGTGAACTTTTCATTCTTCTTCAGAGCTTCTTCAGTCTGTCTGATTTCTGTCTGTTTCAGTTCGATTCTCTCTCGCAGGTTTTGGATGCAGGCTTTCAGTCTGATTCGTTCATTCAGGACTTCCACAGTTACCTTCAGTTTCTTAGATTCAGTTTTTTCCAGGAAGGCTGTGAACTCTCTCATCCCTGTCTCTGATATTTCATTAATATTTTGCAGGTGTTCTTTTTCCTCTGTTCGGTCTTCATGCTGGCAGTTATTAAACAGGAAGTAAACAGGCTGATTGTTCTCATTTCTGGCACATTTAATTTTTGCAGCTTCAAGCGCTTGAAGAGCATTTTTAGGTCTTCTTCCATCTGAGTGTGTGATGAGAGCTACAATGTTTTTCTCCAGATCTTCTCCAAACAGAGACATCATTGAATTCAGGTTGTACATCAGTCGATCACTCAGTCGATTATCACTCGCCTTCATAACCAGACCCACTGCATGAACTTCCTGAACTCCATCCTCTGATAGAAACAAGTCCAATAATCTTTGATTGATGAACATATCATGTTCAATCCCTCTGGTGTTTCCATATCCAGGAGTATCAATGATGGTCAGAGAGTAGGGCAGAGTTTGATCTTCATAACCAAAGATCTCGTACATGATCACATCTGATGTCTGACTTTCTGTCGGGTTTTTCCTCTCCTCCTCTTCGATCTGAAACCAGATTTCATCCTCAAACTTCACTCCCATGCTGTAGTTGAACAGAGCGTTGACAAGTTTAGATTTTCCTGCTCCTGATTCACCCACAATTATGATGGTTTTATTGGTCTTGTTTGCATTTTTTTCACCAACAGTGACTCTGGTCACAGTTCCAATCTTCTCTTCCTTTGGTTTCAGCTGGTAAACAGCAGGAAGTCCTGAATGGATCAGTTTACTTTTGGAGATGATGTTCTTGTATTTGGATGATTTGCTTGAGTTCCTGTGGGAAAAGTTGATAATTGATTTGTTTAAAATCAATTCCAAGACTTTTTACCCTCCTGTTTTCCTACATGCTAAATATACATCTGCAGATTCTCACCATCTTTTACTCCTTGTTCTTCAAATCATTTGCAATAAAACAAATCTTACAACTAATTAACTTTTGTTCAACTAATTAGAACAAAAGTGGTTCTGGTTAAAAATGTTTTAGCGGACAAGACAAAGTAAATTAATCTCAATTGCATTTTATACAAATGTAACTTTGATACAAGTAGTAATAGGGAGGTTGCCCTTGCGCGTGCGTGTGCGTGTGCGCGTGCGTGATTAAAAAAGCCTTGCGCGTGCGTGTGAGGTGTGCGTTTGCGCAATCCCCCGCCCTCAAAGCCTTATACGCGGCAGTTTAGCGGTGGATTACTAACGTGATTTTTAATGAAAGTATGTTTTTAATGTACAGCGTACAATGAGGAGTGGTACAATGTATTTTTTCATTATTAAAACATGGATCGTAGGTCATGTGATCAGCTGACACGATGATTCTTGTTGTTGTTCCGATGAATGCGCAAAGGATCATGGGAGTTCTCATTTTGGTGTTTATGTGTTTAGTTACAGAATTATCAGCTATGTTTTGCTGCTCTCTCATCGATCTTATTAGTGTGAGATGTGAATTGCGCAGGGTGTGTGGTATGGAGGGTATTTATTTAATGAAACACCGTGACCGTGGTGGATGGAGCCGCTAAAGGCCTAGCCTCGCCGTGGCGATTTTGCAGTACGGAGATCTGCGCTCTGTGAGCAAAGGGTCTCTATGTGAATAGAAACGCATTTCCTGTATGGGGTCACAGTCATGTGAGTAAGTAATGCAAAGTTAACGCAAAAGTCTTTGAGTTTTCTTTCTTTACCGTGACGCATGCGCTGTGCGATCCAACATTCAGTCTCACTATCTCTCCTGCATGGCGCTCCTTATTTCCCATATGTTCATCAAAGAGGTTCAAATCTCGCCGCACAGTCGCTAAATAAAAATACAATGCTAAATAATCTAATATCCGAGCTCACCTGTCGAGCATGAAGCACACAACACAGTGGATAATTAAAAATACAATGGTGGATAAACCTATACCCGAGCCCACCTGTCGAGTATAAAACAGATAACACAGTGGTTAAATAAA
Source organism: Amphilophus citrinellus (assembly GCA_013435755.1). Taxonomy (NCBI): domain Eukaryota; kingdom Metazoa; phylum Chordata; class Actinopteri; order Cichliformes; family Cichlidae; genus Amphilophus; species Amphilophus citrinellus. The sequence continues at coordinate 32,148,780 of JACBYM010000007.1, forward strand.
AATACAATGGGTGTTAAGCCAATGTCCGTGTTCAACCAGTGGGGTTGTTACACTACATCGTTTACATACAGAACGGAGGATGACCCAGGGCTCACATCAAAAGCTAGCAGATTCAGTCTGAAGCCGTACCTTTCACACACACACACACACACACACACACACACACAAATAATTAAAACAGTGGTCTTACTAAAAAACCGATGCAATGATATATTAAATAAAATAAAACAATATACAGACATCCACTACATATCCCAACATCCGCTTAGCAATGTGTAACTTTTACAAAGCCATAACCCGGCGACAACTTGGAGTACGGCCCTGACCTGTGTGGGTACAGGGCGTCTGTGTTAATAAAACTGCACTTCCTGTATGGGATCACAAGCATGTGAGTAGGTTATGCAAAGTTAGCTCAAAAATCTCTGAGTTTTGCTTCTTCTAGCAAGCAGTCCCACAGGCTTGTGTGATCTCGTTTAGTGAGTAGAGCAAACAAATTTGCTGTAAAAAACCAAAGAAATCCCGATCGTGTTGAAAAATATGCTCTAACTACGGAATCTTCGTGATCAGGCCTATATCAACATTCTTCCCACAGGGTTAAGACAGAAAACAGATTTTCATGCTCATCATAAGCTTTGTGAGATGAGAAAGCCTTTTTTTTTCATGTTAAAGCGTAGACTGTCGGCTGGGCGATCAGCTGACATGATGTTTTTGTTTGTTTGGAGTCATTGTTACAAGCTACAAACAGTTTATACGTATCAGTTTTCGAGGTGGACAGCTGAATGTATCCTGACTGTATCTATTAAGCGTAATTTAATAAAATATCTATTACTAACGTGTTAAAGCATGGAGCGATGAGAGTGTGATCAGCTGACATGGAGTTCTTTTGTTGTTCGTTCAGATGAAGGCGCAAAGGATCATGGGAGTTCTCATTTCGGCGTTTATGTGTTTAGTTACAATGTTATCGGTCATGTTTTGCTGATCTCTATATGATATTAATTTGAGATGCGATTTACGCACGTTGTCAGGTACGGAGGTTAGTTAGTAATGGAACCGCTAAAGGCCTACGGTCACCGAGGGTGATTCAGAGCCACACGCCCGTGGGTTTTATCAAAAAGCTGCAGTGCCTGGCTGTGACCAGTGTGCGCATGTCAAAAACTATAAATTTACCTCGCAATCTGTGGCGTGGCTTGTACCTGAACATGCCGCAACCTTTTTGTGTGCTGCGCTAGTGGATTGCACAATCAGTTTTATTATGAAGAAAAAAAAAAAAAAAAACCCAAACATCTCCCGATTGTATTAAAAAATATCAGATTCTGCATTTTACAATGAACCTTTACTATGGTTGTGTCATGATCCTGTCCAATGCGTTTTGTTTCTTTGAGTTAGGTTTTCAGTTCTGAGTTTGGACTTTCAGGTTACTATGATTTTCTGTTATAGTGTATCTGAATGTTCTCATGTCTTAGTCCTTTGTCATGTGTAGTTTTGTTATATTCTTCACGGTATGTTTCTTATAGTTCAGTTTCTCAGCTTGATGATTGGTGCCCTATTTATGTATTCAGATTTCTCCATTTGTTTTGTCTGTTTTATTCCCATATCTTGGCCCTTCTGTGTTTAGGTTCCCTCTGTTAAGTTTACATACGTGCCATGTTTAGGGCACATCCTGTTTTATTTTGATCTTGTGTTCATTGTGCGTTGTGTTTAGTTTACTTCCCCCTGTCTCGTTAGTGAATTTCGTTCACCTGTGTTGTCACCGGTTTCCCTTTCCCCTTATTATGTCTCAGTGTATTTAAGGTCTCTCTGTTGTTTAGTTCCTTGTCGCGTCAGTTTTTTCATAGGTTTTTCCCGCTGTGTGCTTCTGTCTATGCTCTAAGTTCATGTTTATGCTCCTCGTTCTCGCTATATTTTGTTATTAAACTTTGGAATATTAAGCTCCTCGCCTTACGAGTCCTGCACTAGGGACCTCTACCTAGGTGTCCACAGACCGAACCGGGGCAGTATGTTTCATGATAGCTGTTAGGGTCCTTAAGCAGACATGTAATGTATCATAAACAGCATCCATCTTGGTTGATTTATCATATGTTTCACCAATACCTCAAACATGGCGCAGAATGTGCACCTACTCAAACAGCTGTTTTACTCCCATATTCATCTATTTATGAGTCTGTCCATTTTAAGCAGAAATTAAAACGTGGTCCTAGTTTCTGTTTTTAGCACCGAAGATGTTTTCACTGAGCTTGATAAAACCTGACAGTTTGGTGAAATCAATATATCTGCAGAATTTCATCCTTTATTCTGACCCTAGCACACAGCTTACCCAAAGCACGTTTCAAACTCACAACAGAATATCACACAGGAGGAAATAATGTCTCAGTGACATGTATAATCCTATTTTTGTGTAAGTCAAAACGATGCACCGATTTACCCATTATCCGTGTTTCTATTCTTTTTTTTTCATCATTAACAGAGGATCTTAGCTTGTTAATGAAACATCTCTGCACAGTTTGTCTTCATCAGAATCAAATCAATAGACTACAGCAGAATAAAAGTTTATTACAGGTGTTGTTAAATCACATCAATTCGGCTAACATGTTTAAATCACCTTACAAAAAAAAACCTCACACTCCTAAATAACCTTTTATAAAATAACAATGCTAACAGACCGTATGTCTGCATAGTGCAAATGGTATAGTGTGCTGATAAATCAGGTCATACAGACTAGCACATTTTTTTTCATGCTGTAAACTTTGATTTTTCTGTATCTTAGACTGCTTAGTACACACACACACACACACACACACACACACACACACACACACACACACACACACACACACACACACACACACACACACAAAGGGTTAGAGACAGTCAAGGGCGGGCCCCCGTCAGAGCAAAGGATCATGGGAGTTCTCATATTGGTGTTTATGTGTTTAGTTACAATGTTATCGGACATGTTTTGCGGATCTCTCATTGATATCATTAGTTTGAGATGTGAATTACACACGTTGTCAGGCATGGAGACTAGCTAGTAATGGAACACCGTGACTGAGGGGGCTGTAGCCGCTAATGGCCTACGGCCACCGTGACTGACTCAGAACACGCATATCCTGCAGTACCTACATATGACCAGTAGGACAAGGGCAGGAGTTGGTGATAAAAGCTTGTCTCTGCAGTGTTTGCACAGAGTTGAGGATTTTTCAATAGCCCAGGAATATGATCTGGTGGAGACGTCTCAGATGCACGCGGTCGTGCTGGACTTTGTGAAACTTACCATCAAATCTGTTCTAAACATGATTATTCAAAAACACAAAAGAGAGATTTGCGCAGGATGTGAAGCCTCACACCCCTCACAAAGAAGACACACCTGTGGGGCTCCTGTAGATAGACACTACTTTTTCAAGTATCACGATCACCTATCAAAAAGATTTTGGAATGGACATTTTATCCCTGTATTGGTCCAAATTCTACGTTTGGAAGGCTTCACCCCTGACAAACACAGGCTTATGGGTGCAACGGAGGCTTATCTTCACGAGTTAAAAGCGGTCAAAGATATTGAACGTGCACTTTTTGAAATGGAGGACAGCGTTATTGGTGTCAAACAGTCATCTGTTGATCATGTTTTAAATCAAAAGTATCATCTGTGGAATTAACTTCACTGTGTGCATTTAAATCGAAACTGCATACTTTTTTTGACTGATTCCATCGTTTGTACTTGATTTACTTAATTTATGTTATAAATTTTTAATTATTTTATGTCTATGAACATGTAACTATGTGATGTTTGTATTTCTGTTTTACATGTTTGTATTCTACTGCTGATTATCTTAGTCTGAACACCCATGAAAATAAGAGATTTTTAATCTCAATGGAACCTTTCCTTGCTAAAATATCATCTTAGTTTGATATCACTATAGTGGACTTAAGTAATTTTTCATAGTATCATATCACTGGTTGTTGATGCGCAAAGTCTGCGACAATATGATTTTAAAATAAAAGTTTGTAGTGCAGTACTGGTGAGGCACAGCAATGTTTCTTAAAGATAATTACACACCTATTCATTTACCGCGCACATCTACTATGAAATGGGTGAATATCAGTTAGGATTATCTATTAGACTTTGTTTTGTGAGTAAAAATCACTGTACTGAATTATATTACTTAAAACTATGAGGTGAAATTAATACCATCACACAAGGTTGTGATGTTTATGTATCCAAAAATCAAAACATTCACCGCACTGAATGCATTATTGGTTCAGTGTCCTTTATACATACTTTACAAGCTTTTGTCCCAATAAAAGTTTACAGATTAAGCAAAATGGTCTCTAAGCAAATGCAAAATCCCACAGACTGAGGGAGATAACTCAGAAAAAACCTCATCCACACAGTTCAACACCTACCCCCCACATTCACAAATCCTACCAATACAGACAGTAGCCCCCCACCCTGTTGTAACATCCCCCCTCCCCATCACTTCTCACCCCATCAGTTCAGGACTATCCCTTCACAGCACCCCCATGCCTGCAGTCTTGTGTGTGATTTAAACTATGTTTTTAACACACGGTATAACCGCAAGGATTTTATTTTGCTCATGAATGGATCTATACCAACTTTCCATCAGTACAGACTATACTCAAAAGAAATATGTTTCTCTTCACTAAATCCCCCAAAGTTTTTTTTTTATATGAATAAAAGGCCTATGAATTTACCGCTGTTTTAATTCCTTTCACGCCAAACCATCATGAGTTATGTTTGAGTAAATTAGCCACGTACTTTCAGAGCCTACATCAGTGGTAAGGGGAATCTGAAACTAAAGTTAGATAAAAATAATGCAGTTGCACGAGGGTTGTAGGGGTCATACTTACATCATACCTGATAGAGGAATACCAGACTCATGTAGTTGAAGAAACAATTTTAAAACATTTTATTTAACAAGATACAGCCACACGTATTTTGTTGTAATCAAACATGGCTTGTACACTTAGTTTGTAACCACAAATTTATTCTGTAGTGAAGATCATGAAATTTTTTTACATGTGTATCAGTTTTAATGATCAGATACACATGAACAGATGTGTTTAATGTGACAAGAAAAAAGGTGAAAAGATTCGTTAGTTTGCACATTTTGTAGGTGGGGGGAAAAAAAAGAGCAGTAAGCACAGAAAAAAGTCCTTTTTTCTTTTTTGGAACACAAAAACTATAACTTTTAACCCGTACACAAAACTGTGTATCACTCATGCTTTTATAAACGTTTATCCCATCACATATCACAAAACAGTCTAGATCTGTAATACTGACATACCTATGTATGTATGGCCCCCTGATCTATCCCATAACTATATGTCTCCCAAATCCAAGCCTACGCATCCAAGGATAAGTAAGGCATCAGTCTGGGGGACATAATGCTCTATTGGGATTGATTATTCAATACCTTGTATATGTGATGAACGAATTTTTAAATTTCTAACCCTAGGATTTAACATGATACTAATAAAGATCAGTCTGTATGGAATCATATGATCTCAGCGGCGCTTTTATTTCACCCTATGGGTCAGAAACTGATATATTATCATTTTATTAGTGACTTTTGTGCGTATCTCCCAAGGATAAGACCTGTCAATCATTTTGTGTTGTCCTTGACTATTGTTTAAATTGGTTTGATGTTCCGAAACACTTAAGTGTGACAAACATGCAAAAAAACAGGAAATGAGGCAGGGGGCAAACACTTTTTCACACCACTGTATGTGTGCGTGCGTGCGTGTGTGTGTGTGCGATATTTGTTGTCCTTTGTATGCATGTGGGGTGTGTGTTGTGTCCTGGTCGCAGTGGGGGCAGTGGGTGCCGGCCTGGAGTACGGTGGCGTCCTGGGGGTGCGGTCACTTCAGGACCTGGACCTGCCTTCCCTGGGCTGCGGGGGGGTGTAGGGAACTGGGGTGCCTAGTGAGCCAGTAGCTAGCTGGCTCTCTTCCTCCGGGGGGTAGTCCTCTGCCTCCCGGTCATATTTATCCTGGCCCCTCCCCTCCTCCCACTCAGTTTAACATCACATTATGCACACATAGGTTCTCAGGGGAGGGGGGCTCGTGCTGCAGTGAGTAGGGCCATCACCTCGGCTCTGCTCGCTGTGCTGTGTGATGTCCCACTCCTCCTTTTTTAATTGCATTATACAGCTCACAACACATCATAGTACATATAGGGCCTTGGGGGGCAAGTGTGTCACACAGTGGTTAGTGGGTGGCACTGCTGAAGTGGCCCCACTTGTCTGTTCACTGCTGCCTGCACCTCAATTTTATTTACATTTTAGACATTGAGGGCCTTGGGGGGGCAGTGTGGATGGGCGCTGTTACTCAGTGCTCATATTACATCTGTCCCTCCAATTTTAAAAGCACTGTAGTTTTCACACAGCCATACACATTCTTCTCAGTACATACACTCACATCACCCCCCCAACACGCTGAGTGGGAGGAGGGGGCGGGCGGGCCTTCTCACACCCCAGTTCCATGCACCCCGCCTGGGATGGGGATTGGCTCATTGTTCGGGGCTGGGTTGGCTGCTTCCCTGGGTTGCCGCTGGCTTGGTGCTGGTACCCGCTCTCCCACATTAGGTGTCCATGTATGTTACATGTGCGTATGCATGAGTGTGTGACTGGTGCATGCGAATGTGCGTGCGTGTGTATGTGCGTGTGTGTACATGAGGGAACGACTGGTACGTGTGTGTGTGTGTATGTGCGTGTGAGTGTGTATGCATGAGTGTGTGACTGGTGCATGCGAATGTGCGTGCGTGTGTATGTGCGTGTGTGTACATGAGGGAACGACTGGTACGTACGTGTGTGTGTGTGTGTACGTGCGTGCTTTGGGTTGGTGTGGACAGCTGGGCCTGGGTTGGTGGCTTGCCAAGCCTTGGCACCTGTGGGACACGGAGGGTGGGAGTTACCCCTCCCTACCGCTCCACGCTGCTCCCCACTGGTCGTCACTGCCGCCCCTGGGGTGTGGGTGCCCGTGGGTCCCGGGATGTGTGGCCGGATGTCTCGGCATGGTTTTTGGCCTGCTCCCTTGGCGGCCGTGACCTGGGGGTGGCTTGGGCCTCTTTGGCGCGTGGGGGGGCTCTGCCGGGTGTCGGGCTGCTCTCGGGCGCTTGGGGCCTCGGGGGCCGCATACCTGGCTCGTGCTGGGGGTGCCGGCCTGCCGGGGGGGGGTGGGCTGCCCGTCGCCTCTGGCTCTCTGGACTCTAGCCCCTGGATTGTGGGCGTTCCGTCTGTAGCCTCCCTCCTTCCTCTTCTGGGGAGTGTACGCGGTTGCCATCGGGATGGCAACAGATTGTGATGTTCCTGTAGAGGAACATCACAATCTGTGGAAAAATCTTTGGACTGCCACTCAGGAATCTGTCTTCAGTGTTTGAACATCTAACACGAAGGTTAGCACACCGGATTATCCAGGATCCTTCTCATGTTCTTCATTCAGCATTTCAGTGGCTCCCCTCAGATCGTTGGCTTTGTTATCCGGCATGCAAGACACAGAGGAGAAGGGCGACCTTTGTACCCAGAGCCGTCCAGCTCAACTCATAGATCCCCATTCGAATATTATCCCCAACATAAGACGGACTGCTGTGGACTCTACTCTTTCATACCACACACACACACACACACACACACACACACACACACACACACACACACACACACACACACACACACACACACACACACACACACACACACACACATTCATATTGCATCAACACTTATTGCAGTTTGCACCCACCTAGTATATTTCCAATGCTCAGTTCATTATGACTTTGCACTGTGTATATCTCTAACACTCCATCATCGATATCTTATATCTTATTGGACCATTAACTTGCACTGATTATTACTTGGTTGTGATTTACAGATGTGACATATTTATTGTAGTATTGGTTATTTATATCTTACTCTTAATTAGATTTTATATTTATTATAATTTTGCTGCTCTGTGTGCCCTCAATTGCCCTTCGGGGGATGAATAAAGTTTTCTGAATCTGAATGTGAATCACGTAAAAAACATACACAGCAAAAACATAATCCAGATTTTTTATCGATCAGCTGCTAAAAGCATTTCCTATGTTGGAATATCAGCCACCATGTTGTAAGCATATATTGTCACGATTTTACTGCAACATCAGGAAGTGACATCATCTTGCTGGGAACTGTAGTTTTTTCTTGAAGGACTTTCATAGCTTCACTGGTCCTGAAAACTAATGTTTGACTATGGCTTTCTGAATACAGTGGCTGCGACTATTGATTATTTTAGTAATCGAGTATTCTATCGATTACTCCCTCAAATAATCAAGTAATCAGATAAGAAAAAATTTTTCGTATTAACAATTCATCTGCACATTTTAACTTCCGTTCTGCAGATGTTTCTCTGTGTGAAACAAACAGGATGGATGGAGCAGCTACAAAGTTCTCTGTTCTTCATGTTGCTGATCAGGTGGTTGATGAAGGACCTCCAGCTGTTTCCCAGTAAAGGTTTTAAGTTGGTTACAGGAACAAGAGCTCCTTTCGTATGGAGTAAGATAACTGTCAAAACGATGTGTGCATAATTCTAACATTTGTATTCGTAATTGTGAAACTGTACGGATTAGGATTGATTTTATGTGAATACAAATCTAAAAGCTGTGAGTGCAAAGTCTTGTGAATGCAACTCTAAATTCTGTGACTAACTCCTCCCTTCTGTGTGGACATGAATCCAAGTTTGTGGGTACGAGTAGAAAAGTGTTGAAATGACGTCACAGGGCGGAGTAATCGATCATGGTCACAGAAATTAGAGTTGTGTGTGTGTGTATGTGTGTGTGTGTGTGTGTGTGGGGGGGGGGGGGTCCGGCACCAAACAATGGCTAGTGCTCTGACAGCCCCCGCTAGCAAGCTGTGGTAATAGTGATCGTTCTGGTGGCTAGAGCTGACGTAAAGAAAAAATAACAGCTGACATTCTCTGCACAGCTAGCAAAACGTGAGTGCACAGCCACACGCACAGAACACTGGAGGCGTTGAAAAAACTTGTCAGCGATGATCCACTCATGTTAAATCATGCATGAAATTTTCATTTGATCTTCGTTTTTCCTCTTACTTCTCCTCGCGTTCATGCAGGTTGGCATTTCGATTTCTGTAGCCCGCGAAATCAAGCGGTTGCACAACCATAGGGAGATCAAATGTGCACATTGTGAACTTTCTGTGCTCTTTGGTAGATTGCAGTGACATAGTATAGGCACAAGCGGCAATCTAGCTGGGTCGGAGTTCGCGGGGCGGGCTCCTGTTTGCTACATGCAGTGACAGCAGCGCTCCGAAAGTGAAGCGGTGAAATCCTCAGCCCGGCGCAGCGCCTGGCGATCAACTGCTAGCTAGAACACTGTATGTATATATATATACATATTAGGGGTGGGATTTTAACTCGTTAATTACGATTAATTAATTACGGGGAAAATAACGAATTAAAAAATTTAACGCATTTTAATCGCACTTTGCACCGTGGACATACGGATTATATCGACGCACAATGTGATGAGCGTGATGAGCTGTGTCCAAATTAATATCTTTTATTCGCAACAAGTGCTCCGCTGTTTTCGGAGCTGTCCGTTGCCGCTGTTCTACCAGCAGCTTGCCTCGCTAGCTGTCAGCTGACCGGGCTACCGAGGCTCGCTTTTTTAATCGAGTCCCACCCCTAATATATATATATATATATATATATATATATATATATATATATATATATATATATATATATATATATACATATATACATATATATATATATATATATATATATATATATATATATATATATATATATTTAATTAATCGAAATTAATCGCATTTTAATAACATTTCAATATTTAACATGAGAAATATTAATTTAAGTTTGGTTGATGAATGAATCAATATACATAAGCTTAAACTTCAAAATCTTGTTTATTTTCCCACCAGTCTACTACACAGACCAACAAAGGGTGGAAGTGCTCCTGTGATAAGAAAACTCAGCATTTTTTTTGTACTTCCATCTTTAAGTTTCTTGTATTTAAATTTCCCATCCACCAGCGTCTCTTCCGTCATTTCCATAGCTGTGTCCAAATTCAGGGGTGGCATCCTTTGAAGGACCCAACCCACCGGGTCCTTCGCAGCCCACGAAGACCGCAAAGGCTGGAAGTGAGCGTCTGTGAAATTGGACGGTCTAGCCTTCATATCTGCGTCACCTGCCCTCACCTCAGCAGCTCATGTCGCCTAGCAACCGTGACAGTGAAGCACAGCTGTGTAAAAGCAGCTGGTTAAACGGAGAACCAACTTTTGCTCCTTTTTGTGGTTTGATTTTAAGTCTTTAATTCAAAATAAGCTGTTAAAATAAGCATAGCGCATTTCAACATCAAGGAATACAGCTGAGCGAATGATTAATTTCCAACTATATTAAGGGAGGCATTAACATTTAATTAAAAATATTTAATAAACATAATGATGCTTAATTTTAATTTCAGCCAAACTGATTTGCTCAGGAACAAATGAAACACTGAAACAAACCAAACACCAGCCGTTAGAGATCATCTGAGTGAGTTATATCTGTGTTTAACTTCCACTCAGCGGCGAAAACCAGCGGGAGGTTGAAAATGATGTGATGGCAGTCGGACGTTCTCTCCGACTAAAGCGAACCTCGATAGCCCGGTCAGCTGACAGCTAGCGAGGCAAGCTGCTGGTAGAACAGCGGCAACGGACAGCTCCGAAAACAGCGGAGCACTTGCTGCAAATAAGAGATATGAATTTGGACACAGCTCATCACGCTCATCACATTGTGCGTCGATATAATCTGTATGCCTGGACTCCTGCAGTGAGAAACGTTCCACGGTGCGAAGTGCGATTAAAATGCGTTAAATTTTTTAATTCGTTATTTTCCCTGTAATTAATTAATCGTAATTAACGCGTTAAAGTCCCACCCCTAATATATATATATATATATATATATATATATATATATATATATATATATACAAGACAGTGACGGAGAACTTGCAGCTAATGTGGTTGCTTATTCATGGACTTCTAAAATACAAGACTTCTATTACAGGCTTTTATTTTCCATCAATCACAAACAAAAAAAAAATGTTTGTGTGTATGGGGGTGGGGGGAACAGCAGGAGAGGAGGTGAAGGGGCACAGGCGTGCCTAATTAGCGCCGTGCCTCTGTTATTGATATCATATGGACAGCTGTTAAATGGAGAAAATGCGACTAGAGAAATAATTTCACCGCATCTTTGGCGCCCCCCTCTTATAAGGCCCCTCTATGCATTGCATATAGTGCACACCCACCGTCTCCCATCTGAGCTCAGATCCATTCTTTAAGTTTCACTCTTTTTTATATTTTTTCTATATTTTCTCTGCTTACTGGAGCTCATTCTTGTGCTGCCTCCTCACTATGGGCTGTTATCAGTGTTTGTATGGGTGTGCGCCCGGTCAACTTGTGCGGGAACGATAAACAGGAAACAGGGGCTTGGAAGGGACAAACTACCTACCAGTCGTCTTTTGCTTTATTATAGGGCGGCAAGAGATATTCAAGGAGTTTTTCTCGGAAAGAAAGTCAAGCCCAAATAGGCAACTTGACGTTCAAAAAAACCCTTCTCCGTCAAAATATTTTTATACTTTATTCCCTGGTTAGTGACTAAAAATACACTGGCAGTAGAAACGTATTCAGGAGAATGCTTGTGAATACAAATTATTACAAAATTACACTCATGCAAGAGACTCGGCTCCACACCCTAGAAAATCCAGTAGCTAGCCAGGACCCTGTAGTCAGCATGGACCATGGCAGCTTAGCCACCGTTAGCTCCCACCCAACAGATCACGAGCAGCAGGGTTCTCCTGGTATACCACCAACCCGTTGACATCTCTAACTATTTGTCCCCATTCTGTGACACACCCACCAAGGAACAAACTGGTTATTGGCAACTATTTGCAGAACAGTGAAGCTAGTGACACCAGTGGCCATAGTCAAATGTCTTCCAGGGGCCAATGATGATGATCCAGCTTTCTGACATACAGTTTTTTCTCAAATATATGATCTTACCACCAATTCAAAAATTATTATTGGAGGAGATTTCAACACTGTGTTAAACCCTTTAAGAGATCACTTTAGTAATTCAGCAAATGTAAGTCATGACTGAACTGGAGATGTTTTGTAAAGAAGAATGGTCCAAAATACCTTCAACCAGAATCCAGACTTTCATTGGAAGCTATAGGAAGTGTTTAGAGGCTGTTATTTATGCAAAAGGAGGATCTACTTAATATTGATGTCATTTTTCTGTTGGGATGCCCAAACTTATGCATCTGCCTAATTTTGTTTAAATGATTATTGCACACGTTCTTTAAATCCTATAAACTTCATTTCACTTCTCAAATATCACTGAGTTAATCTGCTATATGATAGATTTAACTGAAACTGCTGATCTGAACAACCAATGATTTATAAAGGAAAATTATCAGGGGTGCCCAAACTTTTGCATACCACTGTAGGTGAGAAAAAATCTGTCCATTGATGATTGAATAAGCTTCATAAATTAAACTGTTTCTGCACGGCAACCTTCCTTAAAGTCATGAAATGATGTTGCATTCATCCAAAAAAGCTAAAGGGATGAGGAGAGTATCAGTAAAATAAGAAAATGTCAAGGTTTGTAAAGAGTTAACAAAGCAGAAATAAAATTAAAATCAAAGTGACTGCAAGTCACAGTGTCAATCCAAAAAAAAAAAAAGACTAACTCAAAGAAAGGTTGTCAGGACACCCTAATAACGCCAAAGTAAAGAATCATTTAAACAAAATCTATTCCTCTGCTAGCTTGAGAACACAGCCACTCACTAGCAGCTCAACACACACACACACACTGAAGTTCACCACAGTACTAAAGTGGGCCCACCGGGTTTTTATACTCACTGCTGATTAATGAGTGGAGTCACCTGTGGACTGCATCCACAGGTGATAGGGGCACCACCAGAGTCACCCCTGAACCGCCTACCCCTGACAGAGAATTGTCTTCCCCACTCAGAGTCACCTCAAACTCCATCCATCCATCCATCCATCCATCCATCCATCCATCCATCCATCCATCCATCCATCCATCCATCCATCCATCCATCCATCCATCCACTTCCACTTATCCGGGGCCAGGTCGCGGAGGCAGGAGCCTAAGCAGAGAAGCCAAGGCTTCCCTCTCCCCAGCCACCTCCTCCAGCTCATCTGGAGGGACCCGAAGGCGTTTCAAGGCCAGCCAAGAGAGATATGCCCGGAACACCTCACCCAAGAGGCGGCCAGGAGGCATCCTAATCAGATGCCCGAGCCACCTCAACTGGCTCCTTTCGATGTGGAGGAGCAGCGGCTCTACTCTGAGCCCCTCCCGGATGGCCGCACTCCTCACCTTATCTCTAAGGGAGATGCCACTACCCAAAGCTCATGACCATAGGTGAGGGTAGAACCATAGATCGACCGGTAAATCGAGAGCTTCGCTTTTACACTAAGCTCCCTCTTCACCACAACAGACCGGTGCAGCGTCCGCATCACTGCAGAAGCAGCCCGGATCCATCTGTCGATCTCCCGCTCCCTTCTCCCGTCACTCATGAACAAGACCCCGAGATACTTGAACTCCTCCACTTGGGGCAAGAACTTGTTCCTGAGACGGAGAGGGCACTCCACCCTTTTCCGGCTGAGGACCATGGCCTCAGACTTAGAGGTGCTGATTCTCATGCCAGCCGCTTCACACTCGGCTGCAAACCATTCCACTGCGAGCAGGAGGCCGCCAAGGAAGAAGCCTTCCGCCTTCCGCCACCTAGCTATGCCTAGAAATTCTGTCCATAAAAATTATGAACAGAATCGGTGACAAAGGGCAGCCCTGACAGAGTCCAACACCCACAGGAAACAAATCCGACTTATTACTGGCTATAAGGACCAAACTCTCACTGCGGTTGTACAAAGACTGAATGGCCCGCAACAACGGGCCAGACACCCCATACTCCCGCAGGATCTCCCACAGGATACCCCGAGGGACACGGCCGAATGCCTTCTCCAAGTCCACAAAGCACATGTAGACTGGTCGGGCAAACTCCCACGCACACTCAACCAAGCCCGATAAGACTCCATTTTCAGCTCTGAGCAGCAACCACAGCAATGGAGGTACAGAACATGGTCCATTCGGACTCAGTGTCCTCAGCCTCCCTCGGAATGCTGTTGATGTTCTGCCAGAGGTGGGAGTTGAAGATCGTCTGGACTGGGGCTTCTGCCAGGCGTTCGCAGCGCACCCTCACAATACGTTTAGGTGTGCCAGGTCTGTCCAGCATCTTCCCCCGCCACCTGATCCAACTCACTACCAGGTGATGATCAATTGAAAGCTCAGCTCTTCTCTTCACCCGAGTGTCCAGAACATACGACCGCAGATCTGATGATACGATTACAAAATCGATCATCGACCTGGGACCTAGGGTGTCCTGGTGCCATGTGCTCTTATGGACAACCTTATGTTCGAAAATGATGTTTGTTATGGTCAAACTGTGGTTTTCACAGAAGTCCAACAACAAAACACCATTCGTGTTCAGATCAGGCAGGCCGTTCCTCCCAATCACACCCCTCCAGGTCTCACTGTCATTGCCCACGTGAGCATTCAAGTTGGAAAATGATAAAAGGATATTGGAAATTTACATTTACATCGACATTTTTTTATTTTTTACTGAGGCTTTCTTGTGTATTTGCTCAAAAAGTCAGATGACAATCATTAACACTCCCTTTTTTCTTTTTGAGTTCCTCTGGGGTGCCAGAAGGTGATCGCTGTGGGCAGCAGGGTCGTGGGAGAGTTTTTCCAGCCTCGATTGTGTTAAGATGGTCATTTAAGAAAGAAAGCTGCCAGGCAGGGTTTTTTTTTTTTTTTTGCTCCCCCACGTCACAGGAAGTCAAAAAAGAACTTTTGTTAAAATCATGCTATGGGAGAAACTGTTGTTTGGAGTAATAATAAAAAACATCTTTGTTTTTCGAGGGTTTTTAAAGCCTCAGAGGGGGGAATATGTAGTGTCTGACATTCTTATGTGAAACTGCATATATGTTGTCTCCTAAACATATAGGAAAATTCTAGCAAGAGGCCTTCTCAGGTTTGGGAGTTCATCTTCACTATTTATCTTGACCAAAAAAGGAAAGTTGTTGAAAGGTTGAAAGTGTCTTTGTTTGGGGAGCTTGGATCAATTGGCTTTCCTCTCCCAGATGTCTCGAGAAGTCTGTTTTGAGATTGTCTTTTTTATAATAAACTTAATGTTATTCATTGAGTCTGTATCGGCGAAGGATTTCTTCAACACATAACCCGAACAAGACACAACAACAGTGTTTTTTTTAATATTTTGCTTTGTTTGGAACTGTTGGAGTTTTCTTTATTTGAAAAAACAAATTTAGCACCCGTCGACTCTCCATTTCTTGATTCAAGGGCAGCTACAGTAATAAAAGCAAAGGTTTAAATCACCATCAGTTCTTTTTTTTTTTTTTGGAAGAAATAACTGCTTTGGTGAAGTGCCTTATAACACAGATGTGATGATCTGCTGAGGAAATCTGTCAGTTCATGGAAAGTAAGAAAAAGAAAAGGACTACAAGAGAAACTACATTTTTTTTGTTTCCTCTGTCTGGACTTTTTGCTGAGATCACTTCAGTTTTTTACCCTATTCTCATTTTCACTGATATGTTTGAAGAAAGAAATAGAGAGAAAGGTTCCTGTATTATGGCCATTAAAATTCATATTGCTGATTAAAATATTTTCAATTTTAGACTGTTCATTATAGGTCAAACCTGCTTGGCCTGGAACTTAGACTGTTTTCAATTTTGGCACATCCTATGATTGAGTTTGACACTCCCGATATAATACAATATACATGCATACATTAATATGTGTGCACTTGTGTATTAAGGGAACTGCCTTGAGTTGAAGCAACAGGCTCAAAAAATTAATAACCAGAAACTTTTGAATTTAGCATAATTTAATCTGAATCAATTAAACTAATGAAATTATTAGTTTCAGACTAAGAATACATTAAGCTTCTTTGGAACAATAAATAACATTATGTTAAGATCTAGTGTGGGTTAACCAAACAATTATAGTATAACTAATTAATTTGCAGTCAGCAATGATTATGCAGGTGCTTTGAATTTCCTCTCCATGCATTTTAATTCCAATTCAGTTCATTATTCCTGAGGGATAATTGTGCAGGTTAACAAAGATTGTTAGTGAGCATGGAAAACCCTGTGTCCGTATGGAGCATAACTAAAAGTTAAGCAGATCCAGAATATTTTACAGAGGAGAGAGGTTAGATTATATGTGTCTGTCACTAAAGGGCAAACAGTTCAATAATGTATGAAGACAAAAACGCTCCACAGGTGAACATGAAGGTGGTTGGTCTTATATCAGCCTCATATGCAAATTCACCCTGTAGTAATGATCTACAAAATCTCCACTCCTGCTAATTTCTATTTGTTTTCAGATTAAAAGCAGGGAGTGGATGCATCACAGACCAATAACAAAAAAGATCCAGTCTAAAATGATCCATGTTTAGCAAGGACTTATATACAAAGATGTGCTCATATTAACATCACTCACTCTGACATGGTGAAAGTGGGACAGGGATCTTCAGTGTCTTCAGACGGTGATGTTAAAACAGGACTCGGTTTCTGGATTTAAACACACAAAACAACAAACAAACAGTGAAACTATTTTTTAATCCTTTGACAAAATAAAATACATTTTACGTCATTCACCAATGACAATTTATGTGTAGCAAACCATCAAATATACTTCAATAAGCTGAAATGGGTTAGGGTTAGGGAATTTGGCAAAAGAAATTAGTGGGAAAAGAAATTATGGCTCAATTCCTGTGTGGAGCCTGCATGTTCTCATCAAGTTCTCTGCGGGTTCTTCTGGATTCCTTCCACAGTTCAGGCATTGGGTTAAGTTAATTGATGATTCAAAGTTGGCTGTGAGTTAAGAGAGTGCACCCTGCCTCTCACCCCATCACAGCTAGGAAACTGGAGCCTTAATTTCTGTTCTGACTGTTTTTAGCGCCAGTATATACACGATCAGACCAGGTTTATAATAGTTTTGGATTTTACATTATTGTTTAGTTTTAGTTAGTTCTTTTTTTTTTTCTTTAATTCAGTTGGTTTTAATTCGTTTTCAGAGCAGTTTTGCTCATTTTTATTAGTTTTTATTTTTGGTTTGATTCTTAGTTTTAGTTTAGTTTTGTTAGTTTCAGTATTAGTTTTAGTTTTTCATACTTTGTCAGGTGCAAGATTCAAGGAACAAGAGTGGCTATTGTGTAATAAAACTCAACAAAAGATACCATTTAAAGAAATATATTCAGCCAACTGTTCACAAGACAGAAGCACTACATGCTAAATGTGAAATAATTGGGACACACCTGAACATCAACAGGGAGAAACAAAGAAAAACATGAACTCCCAAACTCAATAAATTTTACAATAAATTCCACAATAAACTTCAGCATCAGTGCAGCAGATTAATAACACCTACATGTGGTGTTTGACAAAAACAAACTCTTTGCAGGAGTCAAAGGTCAAATCCAGCTGCATCCTGATGTTCTCACCACCTGATGCTGCTTCTGTTTTGGAGCTAGCTTGGTTAGATGCTCCTTATTAGATTAACCCTCTGTACACAATCTACGGAAGTGGCCGACCTCATGTCACATTTATGCTAGTGTAGAATGTTTTATAGAGTGTTTTATATGCGGTGCCAGCTGGGACTTCTTTTGGTTCTCGCTCTCTGTGCTCAGTTTTTTGGCTGCAAACATATTTGTCCCTGTTTTTTCACTTTCTTCCTTCCCTCACGTCCATTCTGACAGTTTTAGCAGCTCCCTCCAGGAATTTGCTGACATTTGTGAGTCCTTATATGGATGCTTTGATTATTATTCCTGATTGTTATTCTCTGACTGATAAAATAGCCGGAAATGCACAAGGACTGAACAGGTTAATCACAACATTTCTCCAGAGGTGAATGTCAGGTTACTCTGCCGCTTTCTTGTGCACACCCATGCACGCACACAGCTGCCTGATGGCGCTCTCAGCTTAAACTCGGAGAGCGGAAAAATGATCAATCCACAAGGCTTAAATAAATGAAATAAAATGACAAACAAGAAAAGAAAGGCAATTTTATCTATAATTTTAGTTAGTTTTAGTTAGATTTTTAAACTCACAATACAGTTTTAGTTAGTTATCGTTTTATCCTTTTAATTATAGTTTTTATTTTTTTCAGTTAATGACAATGTTTTTTCAATTTCAGTTTTCGTTATTTCGTTCATTGTCATTAATTATAATAACCCTGCTGCAGACATAACATTAAGACCACCTGCCTAATATTGTGTTCGTCTCCATTTGGCTGCCAAAACAACCCTGACCCCTTGAGGCATGGACTCCACTAGACACCTGAGAGTGTGCTGTAAGTTGTGAGGTAGGGCCTTGTCAAGTACATCAATAAGATGTTTGATTGGACTGAGATCTGGGGAATTTGGAGGTCAAGCCAACACCTCAAACTCCTTGTCGTTGTGCTCCTCAAATCATTCCTGAATGTTTGCTTTGTGGCAGGGAGCATTATCCCGCTGAAAGACGCCACAGCCATAAGTGAATACTGTTTCCATAATAGGGTGTAGGTGGTCTGCAGCAGTGCTTAGGAATGTGGTACATATCAAAGTAACATCCACATGGATGGTAGGACCCAATCTAATCTAATCTACCTGCCACTGTTCCTTCCTTGGACCATTTTTGATAGATAGTGACTGCTACAGACCAGGATCACCCCACAAGAGCTGCAGTTTTGGAGATACTCTGCCCCAGTCGTCTAACCCTCACAATTTCGCTTAAATACTCATGCAGGTTCATTTTTCCTGCTTCTAAGATCAACTTTGAGGACAAAATGTTGACTTGCTTCCTCATAAATCCCAACCACTAACAGGTGCTGTGAAGATGATGAAGAGATAATCAGTGTTATCCACTTCATCTGTCAGTGGCCATAATGTTACTGTAATATTTTATATAATATTAATACTTTTTAAGCTGCTGGTTAGGCGCACTGCTAAAGAGTAAAACAATCCTGAAAATATGAAGAAACTCAAGTCATAATTTCAAACATCACTGAGACATGAATAAACACAGGCTACCAACTGAGATGCAGCCATGACAGCAAGCAAAGCCCTAAATATACAATGTTGATTTTAATGGAAATGCAGTAGCTTGCCTCAAAAATATGCTACAACAGGGGAAAGGGATGCTGTAATGTGACTGCAGGTTATGTCTGCCTCCTCTAAGACAGCACTAAAAGGGAATACACACTGCAAACTAGAGTGAGGATATGCTTCTACTTTATAACAATTTTTTGCCAAAAAGTGATCATCTGCCAAAATGATTGCCCACATTTTAAAGTGTTGTAGATGACTTTACTTTATATAATCTGTGAAACATATGCCAAATATATCTCTCATGAATATCAAAAATGGACTAGTTCTTTTATAGCGCTTTTCTACTCTGAGCACTCAAAGGGCTTAATTCAATTTAGTTTTATTTATATAGCGCCAAATCACAACAAACAGTCACCTCAAGGTGCTTTGTATTGTAGGTAAAGACCCTACAATAATACAGAGAAAGCTTATACAACACATTTACGGCATTCACACAACAACTTCTGTGATTAACTAAGCTAAGTGCTTTTATTATCTAACATTCACACTCCAACTTGCATCAGAGAGCAACTTGGGGATATATTGGCATGCAACCTGGAATAGCCAAGAATTGAACTGCCGACCTTGTGATCAGTAGGTGACCTGCGCTACCTCCTGAGCAACAGCTACCCCGAGATGGTCTGAGAAAGAACATTCCTGTTACAAGGTAGGAGCTGGAATCAATATTTGGCAAGTAACTTTTACATGGCTGTAGCTCAGGAGGTAGAGCAGGAAATATAGAGAAAAAATACGAGGTGACGTAACATGCAGCCTACCTTGTAATTGTGGTTAAAACCCAGTTAAAGGCACCTTGAATTCTTGTGAAATTTGCTGACAACTAACAGGTTAAACTCCAAAGGAGAGAATGAGCGAGAAGGAGAAGTGCCTCATTATATGCTGACAGTGACGCCTCCCAGTGATTAACACAGAGAGGGAGGAGTGACTGAGACTGAGCAAACAGGATAACCTGACAGCCCACACTTGCATCACTTCAATTTGAGACTGTTTTACAAAGGAAGTAGAACTCAGATTCAGCCTATTCAATGAGAGAGAGTTCGATGACTTCCAAGGTGTTAAAAACAGCAGGAGACACAAAATCATGATTATTGGTAAACACATAATTACTGTGAATGCTTTGCAGCATTGTTCTTGTACAGTATTGTTCTTGTACTCCAAAAACCTTTGGTCGCTAAAAACTCAAGCAGCGTTTGGGCTACAGACACTGTTCTGGTATCAAAACGTTCAGCCTGTTCTGGAGATGTGTGCTATTACTTTTCTTTTTTGTAACCTTTATACTTTTTAAGATATTTAACTTTTTATAATCTTCATTTTTGCCATTCAAAATGAATGGGGAAGTTTCAAATCCTTTTCAAATCCTTTCAGGCTTTAAAAGCTAATAAGTTCAGCATACTTTCAGCTAGAAAAACCATTTAAACTTTAAAATAAAGCCATGACTTTCAGCTATTCAGCTATTACTTTTTGTATTGATATCTTTTATGGTTTTTAAACAGTTACAGTTTAAGCATAAGAAGGTTTTTTGCTCTTTTTAGCGTTTATAATGGTTGTGTATTGGGCCGTCTAGAGTGCGCATTCCAAAGGTTAGAGTGAGAGACTTCAAATTCTTCAGCTGAAAAATTTCTCTCTAAACTGCCGCTGTGTCCACACTCTTCACTCTACAGCCATCATTTTATGATCAAAACGTAGAACCGCTTCTCTACTTTCAAACAATGTGTCTCTCAGCTCTGAGAAATGTAAACTTTTTAAACTGTGAGGCTTCAAGCAGAGGGAGCACCCTCCAACTCCTCCATCCGACTCTATAGTAATTTTCGGGAGGTGATCTTCTCAAAACCAGAATAGAGCCCTTTTTTAAAACTGCTCCCATGACCACATTTTGAAAGCCAGGAAAATAAAAATTATACCACTGTTTAGAGCAGGGCCTTGTGACACTCACAGTTCAAAAACGATTTTGATAGACACTACAGTTTTTGATTTATAAGCAGTTGTTCGGGAGGTGCGCCAAGACAAATTCAACAGGGCTTTGTCACAAAGTGCCTGCATTTAAACAGTTACACAGCTGTTTTGAGTTGGCAGAACTAAATGTGTAGCAGCATTCTGATTGGCTCATAATACTTTAAACTGATTGGTGGATTTATCTTCTGCATGCAAGCTGTTCAAAGTTGAGCTGTTTTTTGTTCTTTCATAACTTCAGCACCATTTATGCTACAGAAACCGTTCTGATATCAAAATGCTGAGCTTCTTCTGCAGATTTATGCTATTACTTTATGCCATTACGTTTAACAGCTGTTAAGCTGTTTAACAGCTGTTCAGCAGTTTAACACCTGTTCAGCAGTTTAACAGCTGTTCAGCATGTTTAACAGCTGTTCAGCATTTTTAACAGCTGTCCAGCATTATTAACAGCTGTTCAGCATTATTAACACCTGTTTAGCAGTTTAACAGCCTTCAGCAATTTTAACAGCTGTTCAGCTTTTTAACAGCTGTTCAACATTTTTAACAGCTGTTCAGCATTTTTAACAGCTGTTCAGCTTTTTAACACCTGTTCAGCAGTTTAACAGCTGTTCAGCATTTTTTACACCTGTTCAGCAGTTTAACAGCTGTTCAGCTTTTTAACACCTGTTCAGCAGTTTAACAGCTGTTCAGCATTTTTTACAGCTGTTCAGCTTTAAAACAGTCCTTCAGCAGTTCAACAGCTGTTCAGCAGTTCAACAGTTTAGCGCTTCAGCAGTTCAGCTATTCAGCAGATCAGCAGTTCAGGTATTCAGCAGTTCAGCAAATCAGCAGTTCATTGAAGCTCATTCAGCAAATAAAGTTTCAGCTGTTTGAAGCATTTCTTGGCATTTCAGCTGCAATCTTTCAGCATGCAGCATTCACAGTGCATTTTCTTCAGGAAATGCTTTTTCTAGTTTAGAATTGCTACTTTCCCACCGCCAAGGAGCCGGTGCTCGTGCCAGTGCTGGTGAATTCAATGAACCGGTGAAACGCTTAAGAACGGGCCCGCGTTCCCACTGCGTTTCTGTGAACTGCTCCTTTACGTATGAGCGTGGGCGGGTCCTCGTCTGGACACGGAAGCCGAAGCATACAAACGTGGGAGAACACGCTCTCCTTTCTGTGCTGCAAATACGTTTTAGGGTCCAAACCAAACTACTGCAGCATCTGTGTGCAGCACAGAGGGAAATACAGACAGCGATTAGAGCAAGACGACAAGTACGCACTTTGTGTCCTTTTATCTGTGATATGAACTGATACAAAGCAGCAAGTTCAGCCTTAGAGCCCAACCTAATTCACAGCCGTGAAAATCACTTCGCTTTTCTCCTGTAATACACATGTAATATGGTAGAAAACTTGATGTTGAGACGGCAGAGTCACGCCCTTCTGCCGCTTTCGTCACACATTCTTGGTTCGAGACCAGCTAGTTTGTGGGGCCGGAATTGAACCCGTTTTTCGGCCGAGCACCGAGTGCTTCGGCGGTGGAAATCCCGCCTAACGTTTCAAATTGTGGCACCGGCTCCGGAACCCTGTTGGTGGGAAAGAGGCTAATGTATCTGTTTAAAGCACATTACAAGCCAAAGCAGCGTAGACAAAGAACGCCATTCAGTTTGAACGGAAGAGAACAACCGCACTGATTTCCTTTGGTCCTGCAGACCTTCAGCGTGATCCCGCACGTAATCTGTATTGTGCAATCACAGGCGAGGGAGCTGCCACATGGAATTCAATTCAATTCAATTTTATTTTATTTATATAGCACCAAATCACAATAAACAGTCGCCTCAAGGTGCTTTGTATTGTGGGTAAAGACCCTACAATAATACAGAGAAAACCCAACAGTCAAAATGACCCCCTATGAGCTGGAAGATGTGTTGTACACACATCCACTGTCTGTTTAAGCAGGACAACTGAAAAGGTGACTGTTGCATTAAAATTTTAATTTTATTTATTTATTTTTTTACATTTTGCTTTTTTTTTTTTTTTTTAGATTTTTCTCATGAAGGTTTTGCTGATATCTCTTATGTACATCCATGTATAGTGTAGCTAGTAGGAAAAAAAAGCATCATATTTTCCTAATTTGTTTTATTTAATGTTTACATATCACACCTAGAAATCAAAACAAACTTAAGTTATTTGGTTAAGTTATGTCTTGTTCAAGTTTATTTGGAAAAGTTTTCATCTTCCTAGTTACACACCATTATTGAAATCCTATTGGAGGAAGGAAGTGTGTCCTGCCCCCTCCTAGCATGCATGGTCAGCCAGAGCAGAGATCTGCGCAACACAACTAGCACGAGAGCCGAGAGCAAATCTTCCAAAATGGGACAACGGAAAAAAAAACAAGCTTTTTTCCATTCTCTGAAAATATTAAGAGGCAATGAGCAGCGAGCTTGATCAAGTGTAAACTGCTTTCCGATCGTCTTGGCTGGGTTTTTCTTGGATACCCTTTGAAACTCCCTGGAATTTGACCCTGGACTTCCTCCTTGGCTAAGGAGTTGGCGAGCTACCCAAGGACCTGATCACTCCATTTACCACAGAAGGAACACACCCATTCCTTCTTCTGCACTGGTGAACCATTCAAATGTGGTAGGACTAACATAGCCACATACTGTCGTTGACTACTACACATTGACTACTTTGGCTGAACTCAGGACGAGACCCTTGACTTAAGACTTGGATGAATACTCTTTGGCTTGGAGACTCAGGCAGCCACGCAGTTCTGACTAACCACTGCTTTGTTGCTAGACTTGATAACCATTGATTGCAACAGGACTGAATGTAATCTGGAACTGTATTTGACTTTAAAAGGAAAGGACTTAATGTTATTATTGTTTTTGTGATAAGTCTGAATTGAATTGAATCCCATATTGTGGTGACTTTTATTTTGGTTATTTTGCTTTGGAATTACCACCCATTTCTACCCCGGGGTAATGTATGCCAAAAGGCAATGGTAAATGTTTTATTTCAGTATATGTTGAATGCAAGTTGATACTTGTACATAAATATTGTGCATTTGAATGAATAATCTAAAACTCAGTCAAGCTTCCAGCTATTTCCTTGTAAATCTCACACAGTTTAGCATCTACCTTTCGAGCCTAACCACTGGTCCAATACAGTGTAGTTCGTTCGGCCCACCTATCAGGTCTGAGGGTTACATTGGTTACAATAGCAAGTAAAAGTTTATACATTTTCTTATTACATCTGCCTTGGTATTCTTTAATGTCATTAATGCATGTGAACATTCACTGAACGTTTATGGCAGCGTTCATGGGATGTTGTCTGAATGTTCAATGCTAGCTGGGAAGCCACTGCACAGAAGTGGATGATGGTGTGACAGATTTTTTGTTACAGTGAATTAGACTGAAAACTGAGTATGCTTTTCAATGAAAATAATGCTTGTGGTGTCACCAAAATCAAGTTATAGCCTTTGTTTATCTCCCTCAGTCCACTAAAGTTCAGGGTTCACAAAAAACTCCATGACAAAGGCTCACAGACAAAAGCTCACAGACAGAAGCTCACAGACAGAAGCTCACAGACAGAAGCTCACAGCCTTATTGGAAAAAGGGACAAAAGCTGAAAACGTCCAAAAGTATATTTCCAACTAGATAATTCAAATTTATAAATTAGAATGATTTCTTGTGAGTTTAGTCTTGTTTGAATGTTTCGCTGTATAATTTATGTGTAGTCACATTGTAATGGAAATAGGCTTAAAACTCACAGACTCACAGAAACCTCCTTTACATATGAAAGCCTGCCCTAGTGTAACGGGACAACTAATATGGTGATGTAAATGTTCATGCTTGTGGAATATTTTGACATTGTTCTGTGTTCTGTTAACATATTGAGTATGAAAGCCCACCAATCTTTTTCATTCTTTTCATTTGGTCATATGTGAAGGGTATACTTTTTTTCAGTGATTGAATATGTACCAGTTGCCTATGTTTTTCCAGTTCCCAGTGTTCAGAAGTAATTCAGGAATGGCCCCTAATCTACAGGGCAGTGAGATGTGTACTGCAAGTTTCTGCCACAAGGTGGTGCTAATTACTAAGTAAGATACATTGTTCGTGAAAAAGTGGTAGAAGAAAAAACTCTTGTTCTGTTGTTGCTTTTTTGGTTCATTCATAAAAAAAAGTGGTGACGAGAGAAGTTCTCGTCGGGGCACCGGAGAATGCGTTCGCGGACTATGTAATCGATGAAGGATCTTGTACTGGTGCAAGCAGAAAATAAAGGGAGTGCCACATACAGAAATCGTCAGTGTCTGCCTGATCTCAAGTTGTAGCATATCTTCGCGACCCAGCCCAGAGAAAACGTTCGCGGGAGATCGCATCCGCCATTAAACGCACCAGTGAAAAGAAGAGGGCTTTTTCTCCAGAGATGAACCAGAATCTGAACGGCAACAGATGTGAGATGGATTTGGAGATTCTTCTAGATCGAGCCACCACTTTGCTGTGCCAGCTAAACTGGGACCGAATGGTGGAGGTCTGTAAGTACCTAAAATGCATAGCAGAAGACGATGAGACGGTCGCAGATAAAAGCAGGCGGAGGCTCATTAAAATGGCGGAAGAGAAGCTAGATGATTTAGAACAGAACATGGAAGCAGAAGAAGCGGTCCGGTTTATTCAAGAACTGTTATCCTTCATGAATGGCAACCCAGAGGGACACCCTCAGCAGGAGGAACCATTAACCTACCACCGGTTGGAGATGGAGGAAAAATATCACGAACTGCAGCAATCCCGCAAAGCCTTAGACCAGGAAATAAAAACACTTGGCGATAAGCTGAATATGTCAAAGATCACGATCACCAGCCCAGTGCATAATTTGCCTCCAGCCAAAGTTCCAGAAGTGACCATTCGTTGGGAGTTTTGCATCTGTGGCCAAATTGGTGAGGGAGGTCAGCGTGACAAGCTGTCATATACCAACCTCATGCACCAAATAGAAAGTGGACTCCGAAAGGGTCACAGTGAACCAGAAATCATTGAGGCTGTGATCAGAGCCATCAGCCCAGGCTTGAAGCTGCGTGATATGCTGGAAATGGACTTGACTTTGCCTCAGCTTAAAACAATATTAAAGGGACATTATAAAGAAGATGACACATCAGATCTGTACCAAAAACTGATCAGCATTTCTCAGGAGCATAAGGAGTCTCTGCAGGACTTTTTGTTCAGAGCTATTGAACTGAAGGACAGACTTCTTTTTGCATCCAGGGAAAGGGGGGCTGAGGAACACTACAGCGTAGATCTTGTCAAAAGAAAGTTTCTGAGGTCAGTATGCACAGGGCTGCTCAGTGACAGTATCAAGTTCCAGATCGAGCCCTTCCTTGACAACCTTGATGTCACCAATGAAACCTTGATTGAAAAAATAAATGAAGCAGCTAATCTGGAACCTGAGAGACTCAACGAGTTGAAGTGGAACAGCACCAAGGTACCTAGAATAGCTGAGCTGCAGTCTGCCAACAGCAATTGTTATAGCTTGCAGGGGGCGCCCACAGACATGAGCCCACAGCCCACAACAGCTGGAAAGGGGACTGCCAAGGAGAAAATGAAGGAATCCCCACCTGAGCCTGAGGTGAGCAACTTGGTGAGAGAGCTTCAAGCAGAGGTGGCGGAGGTGCGACGGATGGTGCTTGCTTCAATGACTACTACCAGATCACAAAACTCCAAGCAAATTGGATGGAGTAAGGACATGCAGAGGAGAGGCTGCCAGTCATGCCAGGAAAAGGGTGAAGGTAAAAGCTATAGCCACTGCTTCAAATGTGGTCAGCTCGGTCACATCTCCAGAGGATGCAGAGCGCCACGCCAGACGCAGGAAAACTCCAGGGGGTTGCTGCTAAGGGACCGGCAGTGACCCAGCAACAGCCTTCGGAGTCCCGATGTCACCACTGCCTGCAGGGGGAGCACGTGAACACAAAACTACACAAATGTACAGGTTGCTCACCTGCTGCATACTGTTCCAAATCATGCCAGCAGCACCACTGGCAGGAGCACAAACCTCTATGTAGAACAGTCAAGTTAGTTGAACAACACTTAAGTGAGAAAGAGACACAAAGAAACAGGTTACCAGAAATAGGCAGAGTTGATTTTCTCTCAGCAAAACATGGTAAGAGGTCTGTCAAACTGATTGGAAAGCGTAAAATGGTGAAATGCACTTTTGATAATGTGCCAGTAACAGCACTGTGGGATACAGGGGCTCAAGCAACAGTAATAAATGATAGATGACGAGTAGAGCACCTACCCAATAGTAATATCAGGGCTATAGATGAACTCATAGGGCCAGCACCACTCAACAGGCTTGACGCAAATCAGACTGAGATACCATTTATTGGGTGGATACCTGTAGAATTCAAGCTTAGTGGATTGAAGGATGGCCTCCTTGTGCCTGTACTGGTGTCTAACGATCCCAATGTAGCAGAAGACCCTATCATTGGCTTTAATGTAAAAGAAGAGGTGGTCAATGAAAAGCTTGAACAACAGCAAGGTGTAGACGTTGTAAGTAGTGCTTTTGATGTTGATGGCTGCACCGCAAAAACTTTTATTGAGCTAATGCACACTCACCGTTCTATCAGTGAGGGGATCTTAATGAGGACAGGCAGGGGTAAGATTGTTTTGCACCCAGGTGAAGCCACCACTGTGAGATGCTGTGCACACACTCAGACTGAAGAAGACACTGTAATGTTGTTTTGCCCCAGACAGAACACAGAGCTGCCTGAGGGGCTACACCTTCAAGAAGTACTTTTCACTGTAAAAAAAAGGGCAAGTGCACTACTGTCCCTGTCTCTGTAATCAATACAACAGCTTGGGACACACCGAGAGTGTCAAAGCTGTGTACCCTGCTGCTGTCCAGCCTGTCACGCATGAACAAACACAAGTGCACACAAATGAAATCACACTAAGGAGTACAGACCCATTAGACATGACGTGTCCAGCTACTGACAGTAGGGAACTTTGGGATCCCCCTGTAGCACTAGACCACTTGGCTTATGACCAGCAAGTCTTGGTGAGAGAAATGCTTAAGGAGGAGTGTAAAGCCTTTGCTAAGGATGAAAATGATGTGGTCTGTATACCCTCACTTCGTATGCATATCACTCTTACAGATCAAACACCAGTTCAGAAAACCTATATCAGCGTGCCAAAGCCATTACATCAGGAAGTAAAGGATTACTTGCACGACCTGATTAACAGGGGGTGGATCACAAAATCAAAGTCACCTTACTCATCACCTATAGTGTGTGTTCGAAAGAAGTCAGGTGAACTGAGATTGTGTGTAAACTACTGCGAGCTTAATCGTAAGTCAGTGCCAGACAGACATCCCATTCCCCGCATTCAGGACACGCTGGACAGTCTCAGTGGTAGTTCATGGTTTTCAGTGTTGGATCAAGGAAAGGCCTATCACCAAGGTTTCCTCGATGAGGAAAGCCAGCCACTCACTGCATTCATTACGCCATGGGGCCTATACCAGTGGGTGAGGATCCCCTTTGGCCTGAGTTCAGCACCTGCTGAGTTCCAGAGAAGTATGGAGGAGTGTTTGTGGGGCTTGCGTGATGACATCTGCCTGCCTTATCTCGATGATAATTTAGTCCACAGTAAGTCATTTGAGGATCATGTAGAGCATGTAAGGGCAGTTTTACGTCGTTACCAGCAGCATGGAGTCAAGCTTACAGCAAAAAAATGTGAGCTGTTCAAGTCCAAAGTGAGTTTTTTGGGTAGAATAGTGTCAAAAGAGCGTCACAGTATGGATCCTGCAGAAGTGGCCCCTGTGCAGGCCCTTAAGGAAAAACATCCAACCACAGTGGGGGAGGTCAGACAGCTTCTTGGTTTCTTGTCTTACTACAGATCCTACATCCAAGACTTTTCTCGCATAGCGAAGCCCCTGTATGAACTCTTGGCAGCCCCACCCACTGCCTCATCTCTGCAGCAGAGCCCCAGGTTTTACAAAACAGAGACAAAAAAAGGAAGAAAGCATGGGCAGTTACCCTCAGCTCCTCCTGTGCCATGGACTGATAAGCACCACCAGGTCCTGTGCCACCTAGTGGACAAGCTTTCCGGCCCACCAGTGTTGGGCTACCCAGATCTAAATGAGCTGTTTGTGTTGCACACAGATGCCTCGCAGGCAGGACTGGGAGCTGTCCTTTACCAGCGCAGTCATGGCACACTCAGAGTCATAGCTTATGGGTCCAGGACACTAACCCCTCCAGAGTAAAACCATCACCTGCACTCGGGTAAATTGGAGTTCCTAGGTCTTAAATGGGCTATATGTGAGTGACTATCTATTTCATGCCCCTTCTTTCGTGGTATACACTGATAACAACCCACTCACATATATACTCACTACAGCGAGGTTAAATGCTACTGGACAGAGATGCGCTGCAGAATTAGCAGATTTCAATTTTACCATCAAATATAGGCCAGGCAAAGCAAACATGGATGCGGATGGGTTGTTTAGAATGCCCTTAGATTTTGACACATACATGAGCCAGTGTACTGAGTCGGTTGGTCAGGATGCAGTCAGAGCAATTGAACAGGGCATCTTGGTCCAGCAGAAGGAGCAAAAGTCCATTCCTTAGTGCAGTGTCATTCAGTGCTCTCCAGGAACTGAGGGAGAATGATCGTTTTTTTGACACAGTGCAGCCATTGTCTAGAGACTCAATCCAAGCAGCTCAACAACAGGATCCTGTAATAGGCAGAATATATGATCACAAGGCAAGAAATAAGAGGCCCAGCGCACAAGAACTGAAGGGTCAGAGTCCTGAGTTCAAAGCATTAGTGCATGAATGGGGCAAGCTACAGATCAGGGCAGATGGGACCTTGCACCACAAAACATGAATGAAGAATCAGCTCATCCTTCCTGAAGTGTATCGTCCCCTCATCTTAGTTGAACTGCATAAGAAAATGGGCCATTTAGGTGCAGAAAAGACTCTAAATCTGATTAGGGACCATTTCTTTTGGCCCAAGATGCAGAGGGACATAGAACATTTTGTAACAAATGTGTGCGAGTGCCTCAAAAAGAGGAAACCAAACAGGCCTTCTCAGGCACCCATGCAGAGCATCGAGTCCACTCACCCATTCCAGCTAGTGTCTGTTGACTTTTTACATCTGTAAGGGTGGCTATGAATACATTCTTGTGATAATGGACCATTACACCGGATTTGCGCAAGCATACGCCACCACCAACAAATCGGCCAAGACTGTTGTGTCATGTGTGAGTGGTGTGGCAAGCAGGGTGGACTCAAACGCAGAACTCCAGAGGCAAACTGAACTTAAAAGGTGTTGATTTATTTACCGAAATGATCCAAAAAGTACACACAAACTAGGTAACTGAAGTGATGGTCAGACGGCAGAACAGGAACAAAACCACACCTTAATGAGGGAGGACGCGACAAGGAACAGAGGGAAACACAGACAATAAATACACCGGGAATGATGAGGGAAAACAGGAAACAGCTCGGGAGAACAGGTGGACAAAACCATACTAATGAAACACAGGAAGCAAAACTCTACACAACACACAGGGAATGCAAGACTGTCAAAATAAAACAGGAGACACCAAACCAGGTACACGCAGACTTAACACAGGGGGCTGACACAGAGGAAAACTCAACATGGACCAAGGAACACAGAAAAAGACAGAAAAACAGACAAGGGAGACAGGAACAAAGGGAACTAAAAAACCACAACTGAACTAAGTCAGAACTAAGATAAATAAGGAAGATCAAAACAAAACTAGAAAATAACCAAACCCAGTGAAAATAGAACTAAACACGACCGACCATCACTAGAAGAAAGTAAAATGAGGAACTGAAGCTGATCCACGTGTGATGTCGGTTATTCTTACTATTTCAACAAAGCAACAATACAATGCCATGTCATCAGGGAAAAATAACCTGGTCATTCAGTATATTCATTCATACATTCATTCACTCATTCTTTGAGCACATAATGTTGCTGAACCTAGACCTCACCAACTGCACCCCAGATCATAGCACTGCCCCCACAGGATTGTACAGTAGGCACTAAGCATGGTGGGTGCATCACTTCACCTGCCTCTCTTCTTATGGGCTCGACACACGGGGAGCGACAAAAGACAGCGACAAATGGGCCGCATCGCCAGTGGGGTGAAACCGAACACACAGGACGCGATCGCAATGGCAGCTTTGTGAATTGCACTCTCATGTCACTCATCTCCAAGAAATGTGATTGGTTATGAAACTGGACGGATTTAGACATTTTCAAAGCAGTCCGTGTCAGACACGGCATTAAAGATGAAGAGTCAGAAGATTTTAGTGGAACTGACAGAAATCTTCCTGTTAAGTCTCCTCTACAAAAGAAAAAGACAACCTTGGGTTCATCCTATATTATCACAAAAGTCCTCTCTGTCCATCTGTTTAACGTTAGTCTTGCGCCAACACGTTCCCATACGGCTGCCTTTTAGGTGTAAGTCGTTAATCACTGCGTGAAGTGTCATATAATATAGGAAAGTCAAACAGATAAAAAGATGCTTTCCTTCATGCTGAAAGTGGTTGCAGACTGCAGCGTGTAGCATACTCTCTGCTCATTGGTCAGTCAATGAAACCCTCACTGATTGGTTTAGTGTCACGCGACAGCGACAAAAGCAGAACAACTTTCAACTTTGTTGTGCCGCGTCGCCTGGTTGCGTGTGCACGTCTACGTGTACAAGCTCGAAATTTCACATGCACGAATGTCGCCAGTCGCTTAGCTGGAGGAGGGCAAGCGATTGTCGCCTCATCGCACAAGCTCCATAGGAAATGAATGGAGAGCAAGCGACGTCGCTCCCCGTGTGTCGAGTCCCTTACCCTTACCCATCACTCTGGAACAGGATGGAGATCGAACATCTGGTGTTCTGGTGCAGCCGCAATAACCTGGTGCTGAATGCCCAGAAGACAGTGGAGATTATAGTGGACTTTAGGAAGCACACAGCCACTCTACCTTCCATCATCCTGACTGGCACCTCCATCACCACAGTGGACTCATTTCCCAGCGACCTTGGCCGCACCAACTTGGTGCAGCATGATATTATGACACGACCTGGTATCCCAGTCAAGTAGCCACCATGCAGGATGGTGTGGGATAAACAACAGAGTGCTGACCAACAGAATCAACAGAGCTTGAAGGCAGGACTAGCCCACAGCAGCCACAGTAGCTGGGCATCACCCATAGTGATGGTACGTAAAAAGGATGGAACATATCGCCTCTGCATACACTATAGGGTCCTGAATGACTGCACTATCAAAGATGTGTACCCACTGCCCCGCATCCAAGACACATTGGACACCCTCTCCACCGCCAGGTGGTTCAGCACACTAGACCTTCCATCTGGCTACTGGCAAGTTGAACTAACCCCAAGAGCTCGTAAAGCAGCAGCCGTCTGCACCTGAAATGGACTTTTCGAATGGAATGTCATACCCTTTGGACTGTGCAATGCTCCAGCGACATTCCAGTGACTCATGGACCGTGTCTTGGCTGGCATGCAATGGGAGACCTGCCTGGTCTATCTGGATGACATAATTGTGCTGGGCCGAGACTCGCCAGAGATGCTGGAGTGGCTGGGCCAAGTTTTCGCCAGGCTCCGCCAAGCTAACCTGAAACTGAAGCCTGCAAAGTGTTGCCTCTTCTGCCACCAAGTTGCCTACCTGAGTCACATTGTATCAGAGGATGGTGTGGCCACTGACCCCAGTAAAATCCAGAAAGTGCAGGAGTGGCCAACACCCACATCAGTTCAGGAGGTCCGCCGTTTCATTGGTCTCGCATCCTATTATCGGCGGTTTGTGAAAGGCTTTGCCACCATAGCTGAACCCCTCCATGCCCTGACCAAGAAGTATGCACGGTTTCAATGGACTGAACAATGCCAGGCAACATTTGAAAAACTCAAGTGTCTCCTTCCCACTGCGCCAGTCTTGGGCTACCCACTTGACCAGGGCAACCTGGTGCTGGACACCGATGCAAGTGATGTGGGGATTGGCGCTGTTCCCTCCCAAATCCAGCAGGGGAGGGAACGTGTCCTAGCATATGGCAGCCGCAAGTTGTCTAGGACTTAACAGAACTACTGTACCACAAGGTGGGAGCTGTGGTTGGTCTTAACAGGAGCTGCAGCAGGCCCAAAAAGCTGACCCAGACATTGCTCCCATCAGAACCTGGTTTGAGGCCGGTAGAAAACGTCCCCCATGGGCAGCAGTTTCACCACACAGCTCTGCCACAAAAACGTACTGGAGCCAGTGGAAACGGCTCTACTTCCAAAATGGAATACTGATTAGGCAGTATTACTGCCTTGATGACTAGAGTCGAGTATTCCCTTCACTTTAACTAGACATTAGAGAAAAAATTATTCATAACCATGTCAAAGATTTATCTTCATGTTCGGCTGCTTTCAGCACTGCTGGTATTTGTTTAGACTCTCTTCCTCCAGTTGATCTTTCAGAGTTAACTTCAATAGTTACTTCCTCCAAACCAGCAACATGTTTATTAGATCCCATTCCTACTAGACTGTTCAAAGAAGTCTTTCCAGTTACTGATGCTTCAATCTTAAAAATGATCAATCTGTCTTTATTAGTTGGCTATGTACCACAGACCTTCAAGGTGGCTGTAATTAAACCTCTACTTAAAAAGCCATCACTGACCCAGCTGTCTTAGCTAATTATAGGCCAAGCTCCAACCTTCCTTTTCTCTCAAAGGTTCTTGAAAGTGTAGTTGTAAAACAGCTAACTGATCATCTGCAGAAGAACGGTTTATTTGAAGAGTTTCAGTCAGGTTTCAGAATTCATCACATTACAGAAACAGCATTAGTGAAGGTTACCAATGATCTTCTTACAGCCTCTGACAGTGGACTCATCTCTGTTCTTGTCCTGTTGGACCTCAGTGCAGCTTTGATACTGTTGACCATAACATTTTATTACAGAGATTAGAGCATACTATAGGTATTAAAGGTACTGCACTGCAGTGGTTTGAATCATATTTATCTAATAGACTCCAATTTGTTCATGTAAATGGGGAGTCTTCTTCACACACTAAGGTTAATTATGGAGTTCCACAGGGTTCTGTGCTAGGACCAATTCTATTTACATTATACATGCTTCCCTTAGGCAGTATTATTAGAAAGCATTGCATCAATTTTCATTGTTTTGCAGTGTCAAGTGAGTTGAGATCTTCATTACCTGATAGCCTAAGCCTGGTACTAAGTGAACAATCATAATTCAGATTTATAGAATTGTTAGAAAATGAATTATTTGATTTAAAATCAAATGATGAGTATATGTGTAACACAGAAATGATTTATATAACATGTATTAAGGAAATTGTGAACTCACTGAGCTAAGGGTAAAATGAGGAACTGAAACTGTTGCTTAGAGACGAGCCAGAGCAAATTTAAAAACATGTTGAGACATGTCTCAGAAGGAAAAGTACCTAAAAGACTCATATGTTAATAGGAATGAAGTAATGATTGAGTTTAAACACCCCAATTGGATAAAGCTGATGGGGTGATGGTCAGTAATGATGATGTATGGAAGCTGGGATGGGTCTGCTCTGCGGAGAGGACTAGACCAAACCCTATGTGGATATTAATTCGACTTTGAACAGTTCTGCTGGGTATTCTCCCTGCCTCGTGGTTGAAGTTGGATGTGGCTTCGCTGTTGGATTTCTATTTCTTGGAATTTGTACCGAGTCAGAGAAGATTTCTGGATTACAAAGCGAGGATTATAAAAAGGACAGTTGACAGAAGGACAGAAACATCTTGCTTTAGGACTTCTCCCTTTTCCCCACTTCACGGAGGCAGTTTTCAACGGACTGGACCTGGGTGTGGTCACTTCTGCAGAGCGACTCACACGAAGCCTTTCCTTCCCAAAAAGGATTTTCAAACAAAATTGGATATTTTCCATTCCCCCTTCTTCAGCGACCCAGCTCATAAGTAATTCTTTTCTGAATGAAACTTAGTTGTTCTGAGAATAGTATTATGGTTGACTTGAATTGATTCTGAATTCTGAATTTTGAGTTAATTATTGAATTCTGAAGATTGATTGAAATTGATTTTTAGCTTTGCAACTTGCTTGAGCTGAGCCTGCATAACAAAATTTGACTCTAAAAGGTCAGAAGTGTTTCTCTGATAGTTATTTCCCCCTTTACGGTACACTCAGTTTCATGATAGTAAAACTCTAGGCAACTTAGCTTTAACGTCTAGCTCTGTTTTGGTCACACTAGTCCTGAATCCACTTAAAACCAATTTATGTCCCTAGGGCTTTCTGCCTAGCCTTTAAATTGCAACCTGACACGTAACAAGTGCACGGATCCATTAGGGGTAAGCCAGCACAACTGACGGGACTGATCCTCGGGCCCAGCTGCTGAAAGCCCCCTGACTGGCCGCACCGAAGGAGCAGAGGAAGCAGGGCAGACGTCAGAATCAGAATCAGAATCAGAATCAGAAGGTTTTATTGCCATATGGGTGAACAGGTTCACAGCATTAGGAAATTGCTGCGGTACTTCGTGCTTACACAAAAAACAAATAAGTATAAAAACTATAAGACAATATACAAGTATACAAATTACAAATATACAGAGATATTAGAACTATAACTATAACACAATATTACAAAATTACAAAATATACAGTGCAGAGAATAATTAAAAGGTAAAAGAATGTAAACTATAGTCCAGTAATATGTACATCAGTGCAAACAGACAGATGCATAAACATAGGGTCATCGGCGTTTGTGGAGGGTGGTGGTAACAGTCTTAAGGTTTTTTGTTCATGAGTCCAACAGCAGAGGGGAAGAAACTGTTCTTATGGCGGGAGGTTCTGGTCCGAATGGACCGTAGCCTCCTGCCTGAGGGGAGAGGGTCAAAAAGTCTGTGCCCAGGGTGAGAGTGGTCGGCTGTGATCCGACCTGCACGCCCCAGTGTCGTGGAGGTGTACAGGTCCTGGAGAGATGGGAGGTTACAGCCAATCACCTTCTCAGCAGAGTGCACAACACGCTGTAGTCTCTGTTTGTCCCTAGTGGTGGCTCCAGCGTACCACACAGTGATGGAGGAGGTAAGGATGGACTCGATGATGGCAGTATAGAACTGCACCATGGTCCTTGCTGGCAAGTTGAATTTCTTCAACTGCCGCAGGAAGTACATCCTCTGCTGGGCCTTTTTGACGACAGAGGTGATGGTGGGCTCCCACTTGAGGTCCTGGGTGATGGTAGTTCCCAGGAAGCAAAATGAGTCCACTGTGGTGATGGGGGTGTCAGTCAGGATGATGGAGGGTAGAGGGGCTGTATGCTTCCTAAAGTCCACTATAATCTCCACTGTCTTCTGGGCGTTCAGTACCAGGTTATTGTGGCTGCACCAGGACACCAGACGTTTGACCTCCATCCTGTAGGCCGACTCGTCCCCGTCTGAGATGAGTCCGATGAGATTCATGTCATCTGCAAACTTAAAAAGCTTGACAGACTGGTGGTCAGAGGTGCAGCAGTTGGTGTGCAGGGAGAAGAGCAGAGGAGAGAGGACACAGCCCTGAGGAGTGCCAGTGTTGATGGTCCGGGAGTCCGAGACATTCTTCCCCAGCCTCACGTGCTGCTTCCTGTTCGTCAGGAAGTCAATGATCCACCTGCAGATGGGATCAGGTACGTTCATCTGGGACAGCTTGTCTTGGAGGAGATCAGGGATGATGGTGTTGAAGGCAGAGCTGAAGTCCACAAACAGGATCCTGGCGTAGGTTCCCTGGGAGTTCAGATGCTGTAGGATGAAATGCATAGTCCTGTTGGCTCTGTAGGCAAACTGCAAGGGGTCCAGAAGGGGGGCTGTGAGGGATTTGAGGTGGGACAGCACCAGACGCTCAAATGACTTCATGACCACAGAAGTCAGTGCCACAGGTCTGTAGACATTAAGTCCAGTGATCCTTGGCTTCTTGGGGACAGGAACAATGGTAGCGGTTTTAAAGCAGACAGGCACGTGGCAAGCCTCCAGTGAGGAATTGAAGATGTTCGTGAACAATGGGGCAAGCTCGTTAGCACAGTGTCTCAGTGTGGCAGGTGAGACACCATCTGGCCCTGGAGCTTTGCGAGCTTTGACACTCCTGAACTGCTTTATCACCTGGTCTTCCTGAATACAAGACTGTGGGGGTGGGGGAGGAGGGGGACTCTGGGGTAGAAGTCCTTGATGATGTGGGCTTCTCTGAGGTGTGGGGAGTGGGGGAGGTTGGGGGGTGAATATTTGTGCTGGTTGTATTGTAGTTGGGACTGGTGGAGGTGTGAAGGCTGCTGAACTGACCATCAAAACGACAATAGAACTCGTTCAGTCTATTTGCAGTTTGTAGGTCATCTGTGGGGGGTTTTAGGCTTGTAGTTGGTAATCTGCCTAAAACTTTTCCATACAGAGGCCGCGTCGTTCTCTGAGATCTGCTGCTGTATATTCTCAGAGTGATGTGATCTAGCAGTGGCCACTTCCTTGCTAAACCTGTACTTGGCCTCTTTGTAGCAGTCTTTGTCCCCACTTTTAAAAGCCTCCCTCTTCTCTATCCACAGCTGCTTCAGTTTGGGAGTAAACCAGAGTTTGTCACTGTTATAACTCACCCTGGTGCGTGATGGCACAATGCTGTCCTCGCAGAAGTGGATATACGAGGTTACAGTGTCCGTGTAGTCATCCAGACTGTCACAGGCAGCCCTCATTTAGTCCCAGTCTGTAGTTTCGAAGCATGTGCAGAGCTCCTCCACAGCCTCACGGGTCCACTGCTTTGTTGTCCTCACCACAGGTTTTGAGAGCTTCAGCCTCTGTCTGTACGCGGGGTTCAGGTGGATCATGTCATGGTCAGAGAGGCCGAGTGCAGCGCGGGGCACTGCGTGATAAGCCCTGCTTATCGTGCTGTAGCAGTGGTCTAGTGGTCAGGATTAACGGTGGTTAGAAGCCAGGCAAGTTACACCGACACAGCTTTAAGTAGGGCTACACTGAATCGGTCATGGTAATACTCTGCTGACCTGTAGCCAGGACCCTGTTTAAATTTGGCAGCCAAATCAGAGCCGTGAATTAGTCCAGTTTTTATCATTTGAAGCGATTGGCATCTGTAAAAATTATTGGATCAATCATCATTCATATTACATGCATTTGTGGATTTTCTTGTTAGTTTAATAAATTATTCCCACTATCTTAAAATGGTTGGCCCAGCCGGGCGCAGCCCGAAGAGGTTACATGGACCCACCCTCCTGTCGGCCCACCACCAGCAGGAGGCATCGTAGTGGTCCGGTGCAGTGTGTTGGCAGGGTTAGGGTTTTCTGTCCGAAAGTCTTTTTTTCCATAGCCTCACCGAACTCCTCCCACACCCGAGTTTTTGCTTCGGCCACTGCCCGAGCTGCATTTCACTTGGCCTACCGATACCTGTCAGCTGCCTCCGGAGTTCCACAGGCTAACCAAGCCCGATAGGACTCTTTCTTCAGCTTGATGGCTCCCTTCACCTCCGGTGACGACCATCTGGTTCGGGGTTACCACCACGACAGGCACCAACCACCTTGCAGCCACAGCTCTGAGCAGCAGCCTCAACAATGGAGGTGCGGAACATGGTCCATTCGGACTCAATGTCCTCAGCCTCCCTCGGAATGCTGTCGAAGTTCTGCCGGAGGTGGGAGTTGAAGATCTCCCAGACTGGGGCTTCTGCCAGGCATTCCCAGCGCACCCTCACAATACGTTTAGGTGCGCCAGGTCTGTCCAGCATCTTCCCCCGCCACCTGATCCAACTCACCACCAGGTGGTGATCAGTTGACAGCTCAGCTCCTCTCTTCACCCAAGTGTCCAGAACATACGGCCGCAGATCTGATGACACGATTACAAAATCGATCATCGACCTGCGACCTAGGGTGTCCTGGTGCCATGTGCACTTATGGACATCCTTATGTTCGAACATGGTGTTCGTTATGGACAAACTGTGGTTAGCACAGAAGTCCAATAACAAAACACCATTCGGGTTCAGATCGGACAGACTGTTCCTCCCAATCACGCCCCTCCAGGTCTCACTGTCATTGCCCACATGAGCGTTGAAGTCTCCCAGCAAGACTATGGAGTCACCAGATGGAGCACTCTCCAGCACCCCGCCCAGCGACTCCAAAAAGGGTGGGTACCCTGAACTGTCATTCGGCGCATAAGCGCAAACAACAGTCAGGACCCGTTCCCCAGCCCGAAGGCGCAGGGAAACGACCCTCTCGTCCACCAGTGAAAACTCTGACGTACAGGCAGCAAGCTGGGGGGATACAAGAATACCCACCCCAGCTCACCACCTCTCACCGAGGGCAACTCCAGACTGGAACAGAGTCCAGCCCTTCTCCAGGAGACTGGTTCCAGAGCCCAGGCCATGCGTTGAGGTGAGCCCAACTATATCTAGCTGGTATCTCTCAACCTCACGCACTAGCTCAGGCTCCTTCCCCACCAGAGAGGTGACATTCCATGTCCCAATAGCCAGTTTTGATAGCCGGTGATCGGTCCGCCAGGGCCTCCTCCCTTGGCCACCACCCGACACACACTGCACCCGACCCCTACGACCTCTCCTGCGGGTGGTGGGCCTAGAGGAGGGCTACATACCATTATGCATTTTTATTATTTTCAAACTTATATGCTTAAATAGTGAAACTCTCACACTCATAAACACACACACAAACATACACTGATACCAGTGCCCAGACACTCACACATCTCACGCACACACACACCAATGCCTACCTGATGGATTAATACTGTTAAGTGAAGTTGAGATCTTGGTAATCCAAAAGCCTATACCCAGCACCGTATGTGTGTAAATCATAGTTCAGATCTGTAAGAATACGTTAAAGAGTGATTTAAGTAATAAGAATATGCTAGAAAATGATTCAAATGTTGTAAAATTCAAACAATGAATGTATGGTTAGAAACAGAAATGATCTGAAGCAATGTATTAGAGATATTGCGCAATCACTGAGCAGAGAGACATGCCTGGACATGCCTAACAGTGGAAAAGTACCTAAAACACCAGATGAAGTAATGGTCAAAATCTTACAACCATAACTGGTAATGAAAAGATGGTCTGATAGTTTGTCATGATGATGTTTAGAAATAGGAGGTGTCTTAAATCTAAGACTATATAAGTTGTTGCACAAAGACATGAGTTGAGATCTTCAGGAGACATTCCCCCGCGAGGAACTGCTCTGCAGACAGGACAAGCCCAAACCCTTCTGTGGATTATCCAATTGGACCCTGGACAGTTCTGAGCGCAATCTACCTGCTATGGTGCCGGTGAAGAATGGATTTACTCTTGCTGTATGATTCCTGTTTGTCGGATCATGAGTCAAACCAAAGGATTTCTCAGAAGCAGCTGAGAGTCTAAAGAGGGCAGTTAACGAGAGGACAAAATATCTTCCTTTTGGACTTCCCCTTTGTACCAACTTCACCGAGGCAGCTACAGACGGGACTTTGGGTGTGGTCGCTTTTGGCCAGGCGCCCACTCGAGGTCTTTTCTGCTCAAAAAAAGGATTTTCGGACACAATTGGAGATTTCCATTTCCCCCCATTTTAATTCTCCAGCTACACGGCTCATAAGTATACCATCTTGATTAATTTAAAAAGTCTAGAAATCATACTCTGTGATTAACTTATATACATGTACTGTGGAAAAAATCTGATTATGTAAGTTGATTACTGACCAGCAATGATTATCTGAAAGTTGATTTTAAGCTAATTTGCTACTGCTTAAGCTGAATCTGCATAATAATAATAAAATTTGACTTTAACAGTCAGAAGTGGTCCTTCTGATAGTTATTTCCCCTTCTTGGTACACTTAGTCTCATGCAACAGTAAAACTATAGGCAAGAAAGATATGACATCTAACTCTTGACCGGGTCTCACTAGTCTGAGTTCCACTTAACTACAAAATATGTCCTCAGAGCTTATTTTCCTAGCTCTCAAATCTAAACCTGGCAACTTACCAAGTGCAATAGATCGTTAGGAGCGAGCTACCACAACTAGCTGGACTGAGCTTAGGGGTCGGCTGTGTAGGCCTCCCTGACTGACTCCCTTTAGGCTCAGAGGAAGTAAGGGTAGAGGCTAGGATTACCGGTAGTTAGAGGCCAGGCGAGTCACTCCGCCACAGCTCTCAAGTAGAGTCACAGAGGTAACAGTTGAGGTAATACCAGTGGTGGACAAAGTACTCAACTCTCATACTTAAGTAAAAGTACTGATACTCATGGTCAAATCTTACTCAACTACAAGTAAAAGTTGCTCAGTCAAAAGTTTACTCAAGTTAAAGTACTGAAGTACTTACTTTTGAAAATACTCAAGTATTCAAAAGTACATGCATTTTAAAATACTCAAGTATCCAAAATTACAAATCATATTTTCTAATATCAGTACATTGGGGTATTGTTTTCAGTGCATTTACAAAACCTTGTAACTTGCTGAAACCACCTGATGGTGTATTGACATGTAGAACCACTCTGCAACAAAAAGTCTGCACCATCTGTAAAACTTTAGCATGAAAATGCAATAAAAAAAAAGAATAGACAGACAACTCTTGTCGTTTTTTTTTTTTTTTTTTTATTTAGCCCCCCCCAAAAAAAACAAATGAAACAAAAAACAAAACAGGAGACTTTTCTCCCCACAAACAGTAACACTGGTAACTAAGAACTACCATAGAAGCATACAAAACAGTGAAAGCTCTACACAGATTAATCTAGATTAATACCTGAATCAACAACTTTTTCAGCAAGACAAACTCAATAAAATAAATCCAATTAAAGGACAACAATATTTTATTTCTCACTAAAACAACATCTAATCAGTTTTTATAAGATGAATGTAGTTCATTTCTGTAGATATCAGCCTGGTCAAACTATTCAAATTTGAAGAAGTCCTTATTCAACTTCAGTAGAAGCTGGTTTTCAAAGTTGTGCGAATCTATTCTTCCCCTTCTTGGGCTGAAGATCAATCCAGCTACACTGAAAAGCCTTTCACAGGCAGCAGAGGCTGGTAGGGCAGTGTTTAACTTGAGTGACAGGCTGGATACAGCTGGGTAAGATGTTAAAATGGTCATACCTTCAGCTGTACATGCCAGGTATGCGTCAAGCTGTTTGGTTGTTTCCTGGGTGTGTACATGTCTCAAGCTGCAGAAAAAGTCCTCTTCATCAGAAGCGCTTGACAAGTCAGTTTGCCACAGAGGAGGCTTGCCATGTTCAGGAAGATGCTCCTTGATGTAACTGAGACCTAAATCAAACAAACAGTCTATCATCAGGCTATACATTATACCATTTTTTCAAAAATCATTGCATTGTCTGCCTGTTAGTTTATAAAAGTCTTAATAACCTTATTTGTCAAATTAACTTTTAAAAGGAAAGAACCAGCTAGATTCCTCAAGTCTTCTGAGTCTAAATAAGATTTTTGATTGATTTAACAAAAAATAAAATAAATTAAAAAAGTCAAAATAGGAACATGACTGAAAAATATTTAATGCTAGATGTTTTCTTACCTAATTTGAGGACCCCTTCATCAGCAGTCCAGGATTTCTTGAATTTTGGATGTAGAATGGCTGCAGCAACCAGCTCTGGGTCAGACATCATTTCCCCAAATCGTTTCTTCAAACCTTCTTGCAGGGCATCAATCAGTGGCTTACAGAATTTCAGCAACGCTCTGGTTTTGTCAAGCTTGGAGATGAGGGCGTTGATTGTAGGGAGCAGCCATCCCATCTGAATATTGGATTCTCCCTGAAGTATGTTTATTGCCTTTGCAACTGGACCCATGGTGTTGGCATATTCACCCAAAAAGGCGATGTCAGCTGGACTGTACCTAATGCACACAAAAACAAATATGTTTAAGTGAATGTAATACATACTGTAAATTGCTTTGGATAAAAGATGCTATAGAAGAAAATTTACCATTTAAAAAAAGGAACCATTACTTTTCTGCAAGGCTTCTGACAAATTCCAAGATTTACTTGGAATAATTTCTATAGGTTCAGCATAGGGTAATCATCAAGTATTAAGTAATAGTGTGGGTACTGAAACACCCAAACAAATATTCACTACTTACATTGGAACATCAAGGGCAGCACAGACAGCTCTCACAGCTCCCTCTCCTTGTACTTTGAGGATTCTCAGGATCCGCTCTACAGCCAAGTAAAAGGAGTTCCACCTTGTTGCATTAGGTTGTATCAGCTGAAGTTTGCAGTGTTCTTCAACGACCCCTGCAGCAGTAGTAGACCTTGCAGTCTTGTTCCAGAGAGCCTGACATTTGGAGAAGGCAGACCTCGACAATTTCTTGTAGGCCTCTACCTTGTTTGCATTATTTGCATCCACCGTAGAAACCAGATTCAACAAATGGCAAGCACACCGATGATGCTTTGGAAGTTGGTATTGGAGACCATCATCTTCAGTCATAATGCTGCCAATGTCAATGAATTCCACCTCCTCATCCTGATCATCATGTGTTGGATCTTCATCAGTTACCTCCTCAGCATTAACATTGTTGTTTTCATCTTCTCCAAACACTCTGAATGCTTTAATGAAGTTTGAACCATTATCAGTTGTGGTTCTGATGATCTTCTCACGG
Organism: Amphilophus citrinellus; assembly: GCA_013435755.1. Lineage (NCBI taxonomy): Eukaryota > Metazoa > Chordata > Actinopteri > Cichliformes > Cichlidae > Amphilophus > Amphilophus citrinellus. Next base: position 32,192,567 of record JACBYM010000007.1, read on the forward strand.
ATTTCATATTCTGAGTGTATGTCATTCATCGCACTTGCCAAGACATCAGATGTGAGAGTGCCCTTTAACTGCCTGCATGCAAGACCAACAGAATGCCTCTCAAAGCTGCTTGGATCCAGCCAATGCGCAGTAACGCCAATGAAACTCCTCCTCTTTGCAGTCCAGCAATCAGTTGTTGTAGCTATGTATGGCACCTTCCTCATTGCTTCCTTCACCTGCTCCTTCATCGCTAATGTGGCTTTATCAAGCTTGCGCCGCACAGAAGTTCGAGATATGATGGAGCAGTTTGGCTGCAGATCTTGGACAAGGCTCTGAAATGCTGGCTGCTCAACAAGAGAGAATGGCTGGAGACCATGAACTATAAAGTTGAGTACTGCCTTGTCAACACTCTTCTGAGAGACTTGCTTTGTTTCTTCTAGCTTCATCTGTTTGAGATTCGTGGAAGACGTCTCACCCTCAGATTTTCTCTTGCAGGCTGCTGTAGTCAGTTCACTATATTTCTCCAGCTGTCTTGTATGCTTCCTCTATAAAATATAGAACTTCAGTTAAAAATAGCTAACTCAAATTGGCGTCAAAAGGATAGCACACATTGATAGTGAAAACTCAGTCAATATACTCACCCCTGTGCAGATGTGTGGATGAAGATCTTCAGTTCACGAAACACTGCAGTCTCAGCAGAAAACAACCTTGCAGCCAAAGCCAGTTTTCTGCTGAGACTCCAGGAGTGTTTTGTGACTTAAAGATATTCACCTATCCACACATCAGCAAAGGGTGAGTAGATATTAATTTTTCACAATACAGTATGGTGAACTATACTTCTATGAGGTTTATTTCTATATGTACACATTTCTTTCAGGAATTGTCTTTCCACTTCATTGTTCCTAATCACCAAATATAGAACATTAGTAGTGGGGTATAAGATTAGCATCATGTATATTTCTTTAATCGCCAAAGAAACATCTAATGCAGGGCTCTTCAACTCCAGGCCTCGAGAAATCAGATGGCTGAATTACCTCCTCAGTATGCAGTCATGTTCTCCAGAGTCCTGCTAATGACTTCTATATTTGACTCAGGTGTGTTGAAGCAGAGACACATCTGAAACCTGCAGGATACCGGCTCTCGAGGCCTGGAGTTACCCACCCCTGCATTGAGTAGTCTCCTTCTCATTTGCCAGCGCAGGTGTTCTGACGATCTGTGCTACCTCATCAGATTTTCCTACCGTAGCGTATCTAGATAGCTATGTCTAACTCTTGGTGCTACCTTTCGAAAACTGCTTCCGACATGTTTACATACAGAACACCGGCCGCTCAGTTACCAGTGCCAGCCTCTTAATCAGATCAGTAGCTGGCTTCAGAATGGATATAGCCTTCTGCGACAAGAAAGTAGCCACCACTGGGTGTGCAATATTTGTAATTTTGGCGCTGAAACCGCACCATAGTTTCCCTCTCACTTGTCACCAAGCTTACTACATTAATGGTCGGCTTTATTTCAATCATCGGTCATGGCATTAAACTGCAACCACTTAAATCTCAGTCAACGTCATTTGAAGTTTTTATCTAAATTGAAAAAAAAAAAGTTTGCTTACATACCTCAATGTGCTTTCTCAGGTTGGATGGCGAGTTCTTAAATGCAGAAATGTAGTTTGTTCGCGGTAAACACAGAAGACATTTAAACTGATACGAAGAATTTTTTAGTCCTGAAATCTCAAACATTAAGCTGAGATATGGCCATGGATGCGGCGGTTTCTCCGCTTGACTTTCTCCAACCGTCTCCATTGCTGATTTCTGTTTGAATGAAAGCGGGAGCTCAGCTCAAGTCAACGATGGCGTAATTCCAAATCCCAGGTGGGAGCGGAGACTGTGATTGGTTTCCCTTCTTGTGAAGATCATAGCGTGTGGCCAATTGCATTTCAGTAAAGAAAAATAGCAACAGCGGACTACAAAGCTATGCTGAGCCAAAAGGAACGAGTAACGACAATCTTTTTAGAAATGTAGTGGAGTCGAAAGTACAATATTTGTCTTTGAAATGTAGTGGAGTGGAAGTCATAAGTTCACCAAAAAACAAATACTCAAGTAAAGTAAAAATACTCAAAAAATGTACTTAAGTACAGTACTCAAGTAAATTTACTCCGCTACTGTCCACCACTGGTTGTAACATAATTCCCTAATACATAAAGTTAACACTGACAGTCTGGCATTAACACAACAACATTAATAATCTGGAACTATGCATCATTCTATGCTTATAAAACTCATCAAGCCACATCAGGAGTCATACAAAGTAGATTGGGAGACATTTACATATGAATGAGGTGATCAATATGATAATTTCGACCCTTTTAATCACATTTTAAGCGTGAATCCAACATCGAGAGGAAAATGTTCATTATCGTGAGAAAGACAATCATTAACGCGAGACTAGCAAAGCGAGCGGCGCGGCTCAGCTCTACCGCCGTTACCGATCGCAGCTCAACGGTCCTCAATAAAACAGTCATCGCAAGTCACGCCGATCATCCTACGCAGTGACTAAGCAATCCGAACATGACGAACAGCTTAAGGCTTTAGCTCACAGTTGTTCAACTGGATACCGACCTGTAAAGCAATTGTAGAGTGGAAGAGTAAGAAGCACACCAACACTCATGTCTTTCTCCAGACTGCATATAAGCGTGAGCAGGAAGTTGCACCAGCTTATGCAGCCGGGACTGAAAGGTGCACAAAGGTTCCGCTCCTCCACAATTTCATTTAAACAGGACTACTTATACAAAGTAAACAATTATAAACTCAATACTCATGTAGGCTATAAGGGAACACTTATAAAGTGACATTTAAAATTGCAACTTTTAAACACTAATGTGGTTACATCATTTAGATGGACCACACTATGGACAATGTAATTGTCATACATGTACTTTACAGCCATATATTAGATTAATTACACATCTGAAATTAATTACAACTAATTTCTTGTCATCAGCCCCCCCAGTGTACAGATTTAACCCTGCAGGACTCTGGTGGGCAACAGGTAGCTCCACTGTTTTCCACCTTGTTTAGATTTGTTTTCTGTCAATTTAGATTAATTCTGTAAGATGAACCTAATATTCATGTAAGCCATAAACAGGTCTTTTTTTAAATAAAAAATTAGCTTGATGTACTCATGTTACTCACCATGGGACCCACGCAATGAAACGACCCCTGAGCCACATCAAACCCAGCAAAGTCACTGGACCAGACAGAGTTGGTTTCCTTAAGTGCTGCAAAGGGATGCTGTCAGCAGTGTTCCTCAGCCTGGTGACCATCCTTCTTGAATAGGCAGCTGTTCCCAAGTACCTCCAGTTTGCTACCAAACCAAACACAACACGGTTATCTCCTTCACTGCTCTATTTATTAGCAGTTAAAATGAAGTTAAACACAACAAACATACAAAAGACATGTTTATATAATACAGGCTGCTCCCCCAAATGATAGTGTAGTTACAGCATAAGAAGGTGAAACATTGTTTTTTTCTTTCACACCTTTGAAATTCCTTCCTGAGTATCTCAAAGGTACAAATTGTTTAAATAACATGTTTTTAGGTACTGAAAACTGCACCTTAAATTGAATAGAAATACATGGTAGATGATGGAAAGTTATAGAAATTGTTGTGGACTGTATTATGAACTTCTTCTCATCTTATAGTCAGCCAGGACTACATTAAGTTTTTGTTTTACCCTTAGTTAGGCATCTCCAGGCTTGCACCAAATGACTTCTCATTGTGTGGTGGAAACAACGGTTCTTGTGTCTTGTGAAGTATCTGTAAAATCTGGTCTCTGTAAGAAAATGTATAAAAATTATGTGAGTAATCTCCAAATAGTATAAATGTTAATGAAAAATGTAACCTAACTAGTAAACACACTCATGTAGTCTGTCACTCTAAGGGTATTCACTGATGCCCAATTATCCCAAGTTACAATATTGTGCAAAAGTCTTGAACCACCCCTCAGTTCTTTATTGTTTGTTTTCAGGAAGCCAGACTTTCTCTGAATTGTTATAGTGGTATTAAGCTATAGTTCTCAGGCTTTCTGCAGGTCTTCCACAGTTTTGCTTGGGACATTGGCTGTTTTTTCATTCATGTTCTGCCCAGTACTTAAGCCTGAGCTTTTTAAATAGACCAAGCTGGAAAAGGCTAAAAAGCTGATGCACCATCACAATAACCTGAAGAACACTAGAACATCAACAACAGAAAACTCCAAAACAAGATGTCTGGTTCTGGAGCAGTTAGGTCAGAGTTAAACTGAGATCATGATCTGAAATCACTCAATCATGACATCCCATCAGTACTTTGTTTCACTGAGCCAGTCTACAGAAAATACATTAATAGCTGGGATAGGCTCCACACCCCACCCCTACAACCCTAAACAGGAAGAATGATGGATGAATGGATGGATGGATGAAAACTATTTCCCCCATTTCTTTGTTCTTAATTCTGTGCATGTTTGTCATATACATTTCAAATCAAACTACTTTTGATATTAGACGAAGAGAACTCGAGTAAATACAAAATGCAGTGTTTAAAGATGATTTCATTTATTAAGGGCCAGACCTACTTGGCCTTGTGTGAAAAAAGTCATTGCCCCCTAAACCAAAACCTGGTTGTGCCAGTCTTGACAGCAAGAGCATTTGTGATAACTGCCAATGAGGGTTTCTCATCACTGTGGAGGAACTTTTGCCCACTCTTCTTTGCAGAACTGTTTGAATTCACGCACATTGAAGGGTATACCAGCATGAACGGCCTGTTGAAGAACATGCCAAATCAAATCAATCTGATTTAATTCCGGACTTTGATTAGGGTTCTCCAGATACTTCTTTTTTTTTTTTTTTTTTTTTACTAGTCCATTCAGACCTGGTGGTGGGTTTCAGATCGTTGTCCTGCTGCATAAGCCAAGTGTTCTTGAGCTTCTGGGCACAAACTGATGGCGATATATTCTCCTTCAGGATTTACTGGTAGAAAATTGCAAATTGCAAATAACAAATTGTCCTGAAGCAGCAAATCAGTCCCAGATCATCACACTCCCACCAGCATGTCTGACTGTTGCTATGATGTATGCAGATGTAATGGGACTCAAACCTTCCAGAAAGTTCAGCTTCTGGCTCAATAGTCCACAGAACATTTTCCCAGAAGGAGATCATCACGATGCTTGCTGAAAATGTGAGGCTGTGTGTTCTTGTTGGTCAGCAGTGTTTTTTTTTCCTTGGAGCTCTCCCATGGATGCCATTATTGTCCAGTCTCTTTCTGATTGTTGAATCATGAACTCTAATCATGACCTTAACTTATAAATGACTTGTGCTCCCCACCTGTTGCCTGTTCCCTAATTATCCCTCTGTGTATTTATTGTCTCAGTCTTCCCCTTATCCCTTGTTGGATTGTTGTTGTCTCTGTGATTGTGTCCCACTCCTTGGTTCTGTGTATTCTTAGTGCTTCTAGCTGTATCTCCCAGTTTATGTTATTTACTAGTTTGTTCATTTACTTCATGTTCTGCCACAATAGAGGCTTGCTTTTCATTTATTATAACTGCCAGCTTCTGAGTCCTGCTTCTGGGTCCTCACCTCCACATACAAACCACACAATCCACTCATGCACTGTGGCACTATTTGAGGGATTTCTTGATTAAGCCGACGTGGCAATAATCAGGTCTGGGTGTGGCAGTGAAACTAAACTCATCTTTCCAAAAGATGTAACCACAGGAAATTCATTATTCAACAAGACGGAACAGTTCACATAGAGCCAGGCAGGTTTGGAAAGCATTTTTCCCTTAGTAAATGAAAACATCATTTATAAACTGCATTTTTATTAATGCAGGTGATCTTTGTCTAATATTAAAATATGTTTGATCTGAAACATGAAAGTGTGACAAGAAGCTAAGAAATCAGGAAGGGGTAAATAATTTTTCACAACAAGATGTACATTAATAAACTCAGTTTTGTTTTTAAAATATTATGAAACCTTCCACATTTTAGGGGCAGTTTTTTCATTTTATTTATCATTACAGTAGTTTGCTCTTTGTCTTAATACATTTTTATAAACTGCCACTTTACAAGTTTCACCTGCTTTTAGTTCTTTGGTGATATTCCTTTTTACCACTAGATAACAGCAGCTGCTTTGTTATGTTACTAACTAGAGCTGAAGTCCTAGAGTTGCACATATCCAGCCAATTCCAGACCCAGCTAGGGACTGGAACTGGCTGATTTCCAGCATTTGCAGCCTGGACCAGTGACTGATTATATGGCAGGTTGCAAACAATAGCAGGCAAATAATCACTCAGAGCTGCACTGTAACATGCTGTTTACCTGGAAGCTCTTTACTCTGAGTAAAGACACAAAGTTTGCCAAAATAAATGTTCTGTTATGTGGTGACTTTATAAATGTAGTGCAAAATCTTGTATGTACCTCATATTTGTTTTGTTGGATAAATCTGCTGCTGCTTTAGTCATAAGTGTGGTAAATGTGTAGCACTGTGTATATGACAAATACAGTAAAACAGAATAGGCTTGAGTGCCTAACCCCAAATAAATATCATTCTAACCTTAACCCCCAAAAAGCAATTTGGACCCCTATGACAGCCTGTTGTAAGGGTGTGACAAAGCAATTACTGATGCATTTTGTCTTCACTTTAAGCATCTTGGAAACAATAATAGTTTTTTTTCAGGGTAGAATCTAATGTGTTTAAAGATGATAAAATTCATTTTGTGAAATATTTAGGTATTAAATAATTAAGATTGGGTTTGTCAAGTCAGCTCTATCTAGTTGAGTCTAGGTTACCTGATCTCACCATTTGAAGTCATCTTACCTCTGCTGGTTGCTTCAGGAAGCCCTGTGATGCTAAACACACAGAACAGTCAAAGCTGAGATCCTTTAAAGAACCTCAGAGGACGGACCATCGGTCTGTGATCACATGATTTCATAGAAACTCTAACCAGATTCATTTCTCGCTCTTCTAACTTTTCTTGTTTTACTTGTTTAATTTCTCCAACTGAACAACAGAAAAACACATGCCATACATATGACATTACTTTTGCAGAACACATAACCAAACAGAATGTACCACAGCTTATAACATTTAAACATGCAACTCTTTCAGGCATTAAAAGCTTTTTAGTGCCAATGTTGCAGCAGATTGTAATGTAAGTTAAAACTGAGACCAACTTAATTGTGTCTATCAGCCTGTGGCTCAATTTCTGTGATTTTATGTGAAGGGATTTTTTTACCTCATGTTTGCCCTCAGTGCCTCAATGTCTCTCTCCTGCTCCCAGCTTCAAGAGTGAGCAACAGTACCTAACTTTGGATTAGATCCAACAAAAACTCCACATAAGGACAAAGCAAACTATTGATGACATAAGCAACGAATCATTCCTAATGTCCTCCTGATTGCCATGCACCTTTTGACCCCTGGAGTCAAAGTGATCTGCATGGTTTCACTATCCTTTTCACCCCAGAAAACAGCAGATGTTATCAAATTCAACAAAAACCCATAATTCAATCAAACTACTTACAATTTGTTTTTGTAGAGCATAGTATTGAATAACCCCTATTATTTTCAGATCATTAAAACCAATAAAAACATATTTTAATGGCAACAGGTTTCATTTGGGGTCAAAAACATCCCTAGGACATTATGAGGCTTAATTCAATTCACTTCAAATCAGTTTTATTTAGATAGCACAAAATCACAACAGTCGCCTCAAGGTGCTTTATTTTGAAGTTAAAGACCCTACAATAATACAGAGAAAACCCAACAGTCAAAACGACCCCCTATGAGCAGCACTTGGTGACAGTTTGAAGGAAAAACTCCCTTTTAACAGGAAGAAACCTCCAGCAGAACCAGGCTCAGGGAGGGGGGGTCATCTGCTGAGGGGGGCTGAGGGGAGAGAGACAGGACAAAAGACATGCTGTGTAAGAGAGCATCATCTAATTTAGAATAAATGGAAACTATAGTTAATATCAGCCATCATTTTGATGGTGGTTTTCATGTTCAAACACCACTCCTAATCAAACATGTTGCTGCAGGTCACTCCACTAGAGTTACAGAGGTTTTTTTCTTTACTTGGCCTGAGTGCAGAATCAGAATCTGAAGAAAACAGACAACCAGCAAATTCTGCAAGATCAAAGGCATGGATATTTCATAAGGGTGCAATTCTGACATTAGCAATTGTTAGGATTGTTGTGGCTTCTCTCTCATATGGAAGCTTGCTTTTGCCCCCCCCCCCCCCCCCAAAAAAAATGCCATCAATAACTTGAAATTTCAAGAAAACTCGAAATTTCAAGAAAATAACCAGAAATTTTATATAAATTTAATCTAAAGTTACATATCTCAAATTTTCACATTAATAACTCAAAATTGCTTAGCACTGCCAATCAGGAAGCTCTGTGGGTCTGTACATCATTTCTTTGTTAAAGAGAATTTTGAACTGAAAGTATCAGCTGTCCAACAGATCAACATGAAAACACTGATTCCTTTCATACAGCTGTTTTTCGCTGGAAGGTATTTTGATCGTTGAGAGTCAAAAAGATTACAACAGTTTATTTATTACACACTGCTTGCTCACTGATACTATTGCTACTCCATTTTGTGTGCACATGCATTGGCCGTCATCTGCTTCCAGGTAACAAGGAAATAATCTCTTTGTCGGAGCTTCATGATTGGCAGCACTAAGTCGAAATTTCGAGTTTTTAGCGGTGGAAATAAGTTTCCATATTATCAAGTACATTTCATGACAATAACACGTAGACACACGTGTAGACACACACACATTCACTCAAGCAATACATCAAAAGAATGGTTGTGTTTTTTGTGTATTTTTGTTTCAGCTGCTGTTTGTTTTTTAAATGCTTTGTTACAGATGCAAAGTTGTTCCTTTGTGTGTTACTTGTGCTTTTGTGCATTGTCCTTTATTTTGCATCTCCTTTCTTTTCCCACTTCTTTTTATTCATCCCCTTTCCTCTCCCTTTGGTGATCTGCCCCTCGTCCCATGTGAGCTCTGGCATTCAAAAAATACATGATACCAAGGTGAATAAATAAACACCAACAACAGGAACCTACAGAGAATCTTCTCTGGACAAAATACATATATTTGGCACAACAGACCATTCAGATCATAATTATGCTTGCTAAACCTGCTAGACAGGAATGAAGAAAAAAGAAAGGAGCTTTGATGATGATGAAATGAAATGGTTCTATTTATTCAGAAATGTTTCATAATGATACATTTACACTCGATTAATATACTAGAAACGTGAAATAGGTAGATGCTTCAAACACAAAACCACAATTTAATTAAGTTTCATACCACATGCACACCTGCTCTTCATACTTGTGAGCACATAACAAGAGGAGTTCATATGTTTGGCAGTTGAACAAAGGTCACACCCAGAAAAAAGCTGCATGAAAAGCAGTCTGTTTAAACTTGAACTTATTTTCCTTTCAGTTCAATCAGACAGTGCATGTTAATGCACTATAAGAACTAAACATGCCTTATCTTAGCAAAATTGCAAATTACATTGCAGTCAGTAGATAGTGGCAATATAAAGATGTTATGGTTAGAGAGGAACAGGGCACACATACAGGCCTGTCTCTTCCTGAAATCTGGGTCCTACATGCACATGTGAAATCTTCTGATTCTTTAATATATTAAATGTCTTACTTTTTGAATGAAAGTGTTTCAGGTGTCTTCCTTCATAAACAAATCAGGCGACCTGTCAGAAATCAAAATTAAAGAAGGTGTTTCTGTTGGTCCGTAAATACATGAACTGATGTTTGATGAGTTCAAAAGGAAACTGGAGCCAGGTGAATCAGCAGCATGGGAAGCATTCCTGCCAGTTGTCCAAAGCTTTCTTGGCAATTATGGAGCAGAAAATTATGCTGAGCTTGTGGATAATGGATAACACAGCATTTCAGCTAACGGGTCTCAGACACTGAAGATGCATTTCCTTAGATTCTCGTCTAAATTTTTTTCTACCAAATCTGTGCGATGTCAATAATGAACGTGGGGAAGATTTTCATCAAGATATAAAAATTCAAGACACTGTTTTGCCTTATTATATTGAATCAAATCCACTCTTTTTGCAACAATTGAAATGGCTACACACTAACTAATCCAGAGGGAGTTAGACGGAGGAACTTTTTGTGTTTGTGTCTCATGCAAATGATGTCACAGGATTTTCAGTTCACCTTGCTGAGGCAGTACTGTATTGGAAAACCAACAAAACAATAGAATTGAGTCAAGGTGAGTAGATACTGACTTTCTGAAAGGACAGAATTCAAAGATTCATAGAGCTTTATTGTCATTCTTTTCATGTGAAACATGACAGAAACTGAACTTAGTTGATGCAAAGGTTGTTGTGCTTGCATCAGGTCTCCGAGTGTTCCATCTCCAATCTGTACTCCATCTCATTGGTCTTTGAGATGAGTCCGACAACTGCTGTGTCATCTGCTCTCTGCTCTGTGATTGGTTTCTTATTCAGCTGCTCCTTTATGATTGGCTGGGGATGTAGGCAGGAACACCTTAGACAGACACAAGCTGAGAGACAGCTGTGTCCAAATTCAGGGGCCACATCCTTCGAAGGACCCGTCCTCCATAGACCGGGTCCTTCGCAGCCCACGAAGACCGCAAAGGCCGGAAGTGAGCGGCTGTGAAATTAGCCTTACAAACAAAAACTCTAGCCTTCATATCAGCATCACCTGCCCCTACCTTGGCGTAGCACCTGTTGCCTAGCAACCATGACAGTGCAAAGCACAGCTGTGTAAAAGCAGCTGGTTAAACGGAGAATGAACTTTTGCTCATTTTTGTGGTTTAATTTTAAATCTTTAATTCAAAATAAGCTGTTAAAACAAGCATAGCACATTTCAGCATCAAGGAATACAGCTGAGCTAATGATTAATTTCCAACTATATTGAGTGAGACATTAATGTAGACTAAAACTATCCAGTTATGATGCTTAACTTTAATTTCAGGCAAACCGATTTGCTGAGGAACAAATGAAACACTGAAAAAACCAAACACCAGCCATTAGAGATCATCTGAATGAGTTATAACTGCTTAACTTCCACTCAGCAGCGAAAGCCAGCCGTGTTTTAAAAAGGATGTGCCGGCAGTCGGACGTTCTCTCCGGCTAAAGCGAGCCTCGATAGTCAGCTGACAGCTAGCGAGGCGAGCTGCTGGTAGAGCAGCGGCAACGACAGCTCCGAAAACAGCGGAGCACTTTTTGCAATTAAGCGAAATCTTGATAAAACGAGCTGATATTTGAGGTTTACACATTTACATTCTCACCTGAAAACATCTTAAAAGTTTATTTTGTGTCATTACTTTTTGGCCATTTTTGTTTGAGTTTTGATGCGCAATGAATCATGGGATATGGTAGGCCACGAAGGATACACCGGACCCATCCTTCAAATTCGAGAAAAGGATGCATTCGTCGACCGCATTTGTAGGAGTCTTCGAATTTGGACAGCCTTCGTCGCCCCGCTGTGACATAATTGGCCTACAAATGCGGCCTTCGAAGGATGCGGTCCCTGAATTTGGACACAGTAGCTGCCACTGTTGGCCGCTGAGCTGGCAGGAAGGAGGACCCCAAAATGCAGACTCCAGGACAGTGTTAGTATACTCTGTTTATTTACAAATAGCAAACAAAAGAAAACTCCTCAAAAACAAACCTCGAATGGGGGGAGATGAGAAAAAACCTGACTTCACGAAACTTAGCTGCAATCTTCAATTCCAGCTTAATAATTAATCAAAGACCCAGACAAAGTTTTAATTCTTTTGAAAGCCTGACTCTTAGTCTGGTCCGTCCTAACTGGGAAAATCAAAAACCTGTTTTATTTGTTATTATCTATCGTCCACCTGGTCCTTACTCAGAGTTTCTGTCTGATTTCTCAGACTTTTTATCTGATTTAGTGCTCAGTTCAGATAAAATCATTATAGTGGGTGATTTTAACATCCATGTAGATGCTGAGAATGACAGCCTCAACACTGCATTTAATCTATTGTTAGATTCAATTGGCTTCTCTCAAAATGTAAAGGAGCCCACCCACCACTTTAATCATACTCTGGATCTTGTCCTGACATATGGCATAGAAACTGAAGACTTAACAGTATTCCCTGAAAGCCCCCTCCTGTCTGATCATTTCTTAGTAACATTTACATTTACTTTAATGGATTACACAGCAGTGGGGAATAAGTTTTATTACAGTAGAAGTCTTTCTGAAAGTGCTGTAACTAAGTTTAAGGATCTAATTCCTTCATTATTATGCTCTTCAGTGCCATGTGCCAACACAGCGGCACTTTTTTACTCCACAATCACATCATCAGATAAAGTAACTGTAGGGTGGATGACAGAGACTGAATTAAAGGCAGAGCTCAGTGAGGTGACGAGGGTCCTGCAGACAGGAACACAAAGGGTACAAATAATCAGGACTGACTCTGAAATGTTTGATCAGAATCCTTCTTTGACAAATTGACATTAAACCTATATCTGTCATAAAGCTAAGATCTTAGAATTCAGTATTCCCAGTATTCCTCCTGCTTTTCCCGCACCTGTTTATCTCTTTGTGTATGTTTCATGAATGTGCCTCTTTGCCAGGTGAGAATCCTTCTGTGATGCCCTTCATATACATAAGTATAAAAATCCAGCCCAAAGAGCAATATTCTTTTCAAAATCACAAAAGCATGTTTAAAAATAAGTGTTCTGGGGTGGCTGTACCTCAGGAGGTAGAAGAGGTCATCTGCTAATCTGGAGGTTTGCGGTTCTATCAAAGTATCCTTGGGCAAGATACTGAACCCTGAGTTGCTCTCCGATGTAACTGTCAGAGTATGAATGTGTGTGAATGGCTGAATGAGGCGTTATAAAAATCACTTTGAGTGCGCAGAGAAGAAACATGTTATATAAGAACCAGTCCATTTGACATGTGTTTTCTTCCACATTTATTGCTTTCCTTAATTGATTGATTCACGATAACAATAATGATAATAAGAACACCAAAAGAGTTAGATTACATAATGATGTTTCAGCCTGAAACATAACTGAGATAACCAAACAGCCAGTGCAGGCAGTGCAGCCACTGCTGTCCTGCCAACAGTGTTGATCTAAATGACAGCCAGGATCAAGACCATGATTATTCTTTCTCCTTTGGAAAGTCTCTTTGTCCAACCGATAGTGGTTAATTTATTCCTGAAAGCTGAGCACATCATTTAACATATATCTAAGCATTTACTTTGACAAATAATTAAAATATTTATTTCCCACATTTCTGTTTACTACACAGTAAAAGAAAATCACACTTTATAGAATCATGTTGACTCTTCCATAATTGAAGAGCATTACCAGTTCACAGGTCAGGATGTTGTTCACTTTTTTATTGCTCTACATTTTTTTCCATGAATGCTCATACTCATTTACGTTTACTATACTGCACCCCTGATTTGGTTCCTTCATCCACTCTGCTTCTCATCTCCTCCAGTTTCTGGACCTTCTCTGTGTCTCCTTCCTCATTCATCTTCTCAAGCAGGAAGTCCAAGTAGGAAGCTGTGGAAATTGAATCTGCTTTCAGGGCGATCTGCTCCAGTTTTTCAACATGTTGGTAGGACTCATTCAGGAACCGGTACTTCTCTGCTGTCAGTTGGTTCATTTCCTCTTTAAGGTTTTCCAGAATGCTCGACTTGTTTTGGCCTTCAGATTTATTTTTTTCATACATCTTTTTCATTTCTTCATTGGTCCACAAAACTTTCCTCACCTTGGTCACATATCTCCACTCTCCTTTCACGTGATTTGATGCAGGACACTTTTTGGAACAAGAAGTGCAGCGGCCACCTTTCATAACTTCACAGAGACGTGGTGTCAAGGCCATTGTGCAGCTATAATGACAGGTCTCCTCACAGACAGTGCAGCTGACAGCTCCTTCATGAAATAAACCAAGCCAATACCCCCCACTTCTGATATTTTCTTTCTCTTTGTAGGGCTCATCAACTTCAACAGTAAACGTCTCATTCTTCTGCATGGCTTCTTTATTTTTCTGTAGACCTTCTTGCTTCTGTTTGACTTCTGTCTGTTTCAGTTCAATAAACTCTATTCTGTCTTTCAAGTTGTCGATGCAGGCAGCCAGTTGGATTCGTTCTTTTAACACATCAGCTGTTACCGTCAGCTCCTGAGGTGCAGTTTTATGTAGAAAAGTTCTGAGGTCAGTCATTCCGTTCTCTGTTGTTCTCCACGCTGCCTCCAAAGCAGCATCATTTTCCTGTGTTCTCTCTTTAGTCTGTTGGTTATTAAACAGGAAGTGAACGGGCTCATCTTTCTCATTTCTGGCACATTTAATTTTTGCAGTTTTGAGAGCTGTAAGAGCATTTTCAGGTGTCAGTCCATCTGAATGTGTGACGAATGCAACAATTTTTTCCCCCATGTTGTTTCCAAACAGTTCCATAACTGAGCCGATGATATAACTCTGTCGGTCGCTCAGTCGATTATTACTCGCCTTCATCACCAGACCCACTGCATGAAGTTCATGAACTCCATCCTCTGATTGAAACAAGTCCAATAATCTTTGAGTAACAAGTTTATCATACTCAGTCCCTCTGGTGTCTCCATATCCAGGAGTATCGATGATGGTCAGAGAGTAGGGCAGAGTTTCATCTTCAAAGCCAAAGATCTCGTACACGATCACATCTGATGTCTGACTTTCTGTCTGCCTTTTCTTCTCCTCCTCTACGATCTGAAACCAGACTTCATCCTCAAACTTCACTCCCATGCTGTAGTTGACCAGCGCATTGATCAGAGTAGATTTTCCTGCTCCTGTTTCACCAACAAGTAAGATGGTTTTATTTGGATTTTTCGGATTTTTTTCACCAACAGTGATTCTGGTCAGAGTTCCAAACTTCTGTTTCTTTGGTCTCAGCTGGTAAACAGCAGGAGATCCTGAAGAGATCAGAACGCTTTCGTAGATATATTTGTCCTTGGATGAGGTCTCCCAAAACCTGAAAAGAAAAGGTAAATATTTACACTGTAATTATTTAAGATTATAGTACATTGTCTATTTCTGGGCCATCTAATTTGGGTTACAGAGGAGTTACGTGTTATGCTATGGACAATGTAATTGTCATACATGTACTTTACAGCCATACATTAGATTAATTACACATTTGAAATTAATTACAACCAATTTCTTGTCATCAGCCCCCCCAGTGTACAGATTTAACCCTGCAGGACTCTGGTGGGCAACAGGTAGCTCCATTGTTTTCCACCTTGTTTAGATTTGTTTTCTGTCAATTTAGATTAATTCTGTAAGATGAACCTAATATTCATGTAAGCCATAAACAGGTCTTTTTTTAAATAAAAAATTAGCTTGATGTACTCATGTTACTCACCATGGGACCCACGCAATGAAACGACCCCTGAGCCACATCAAACCCAGCAAAGTCACTGGACCAGACAGAGTTGGTTTCCTTAAGTGCTGCAAAGGGATGCTGTCAGCAGTGTTCCTCAGCCTGGTGACCATCCTTCTTGAATAGGCAGCAGTTCCCAAGTACCTCCAGTTTGCTACCAAACCAAACACAACACGGTTATCTCCTTCACTGCTCTATTTATTAGCAGTTAAAATGAAGTTAAACACAACAAACATACAAAAGACATGTTTATATAATACAGGCTGCTCCCCCAAATGCTACAGTGTAGTTACAGCATAAGAAGGTGAAACATTGTTTTTTTCTTTCACACCTTTGAAATTCCTTCCTGAGTATCTCAAAGGTACAAATTGTTTAAATAACATGTTTTTAGGTACTGAAAACTGCACCTTAAATTGAATAGAAATACATGGTAGATGATGGAAAGTTATAGAAATTGTTGTGGACTGTATTATGAACTTCTTCTCATCTTATAGTCAGCCAGGACTACATTAAGTTTTTGTTTTACCCTTAGTTAGGCATCTCCAGGCTTGCACCAAATGACTTCTCATTGTGTGGTGGAAACAACGGTTCTTGTGTCTTGTGAAGTATCTGTAAAATCTGGTCTCTGTAAGAAAATGTATAAAAATTATGTGAGTAATCTCCAAATAGTATAAATGTTAATGAAAAATGTAACCTAACTAGTAAACACACTCATGTAGTCTGTCACTCTAAGGGTATTCACTGATGCCCAATTATCCCAAGTTACAATATTGTGCAAAAGTCTTGAACCACCCCTCAGTTCTTTATTGTTTGTTTTCAGGAAGCCAGACTTTCTCTGAATTGTTATAGTGGTATTAAGCTATAGTTCTCAGGCTTTCTGCAGGTCTTCCACAGTTTTGCTTGGGACATTGGCTGTTTTTTCATTCATGTTCTGCCCAGTACTTAAGCCTGAGCTTTTTAAATAGACCAAGCTGGAAAAGGCTAAAAAGCTGATGCACCATCACAATAACCTGAAGAACACTAGAACATCAACAACAGAAAACTCCAAAACAAGATGTCTGGTTCTGGAGCAGTTAGGTCAGAGTTAAACTGAGATCATGATCTGAAATCACTCAATCATGACATCCCATCAGTACTTTGTTTCACTGAGCCAGTCTACAGAAAATACATTAATAGCTGGGATAGGCTCCACACCCCACCCCTACAACCCTAAACAGGAAGAATGATGGATGAATGGATGGATGGATGAAAACTATTTCCCCCATTTCTTTGTTCTTAATTCTTTGCATGTTTGTCATATACATTTCAAATCAAACTACTTTTGATATTAGACGAAGAGAACTCGAGTAAATACAAAATGCAGTGTTTAAAGATGATTTCATTTATTAAGGGCCAGACCTACTTGGCCTTGTGTGAAAAAAGTCATTGCCCCCTAAACCAAAACCTGGTTGTGCCAGTCTTGACAGCAAGAGCATTTGTGATAACTGCCAATGAGGGTTTCTCATCACTGTGGAGGAACTTTTGCCCACTCTTCTTTGCAGAACTGTTTGAATTCACGCACATTGAAGGGTATACCAGCATGAACGGCCTGTTGAAGAACATGCCAAATCAAATCAATCTGATTTAATTCCGGACTTTGATTAGGGTTCTCCAGATACTTCTTTTTTTTTTTTTTTTTTTACTAGTCCATTCAGACCTGGTGGTGGGTTTCAGATCGTTGTCCTGCTGCATAAGCCAAGTGTTCTTGAGCTTCTGGGCACAAACTGATGGCGATATATTCTCCTTCAGGATTTACTGGTAGAAAATTGCAAATTGCAAATAACAAATTGTCCTGAAGCAGCAAATCAGTCCCAGATCATCACACTCCCACCAGCATGTCTGACTGTTGCTATGATGTATGCAGATGTAATGGGACTCAAACCTTCCAGAAAGTTCAGCTTCTGGCTCAATAGTCCACAGAACATTTTCCCAGAAGGAGATCATCACGATGCTTGCTGAAAATGTGAGGCTGTGTGTTCTTGTTGGTCAGCAGTGTTTTTTTTTCCTTGGAGCTCTCCCATGGATGCCATTATTGTCCAGTCTCTTTCTGATTGTTGAATCATGAACTCTAATCATGACCTTAACTTATAAATGACTTGTGCTCCCCACCTGTTGCCTGTTCCCTAATTATCCCTCTGTGTATTTATTGTCTCAGTCTTCCCCTTATCCCTTGTTGGATTGTTGTTGTCTCTGTGATTGTGTCCCACTCCTTGGTTCTGTGTATTCTTAGTGCTTCTAGCTGTATCTCCCAGTTTATGTTATTTACTAGTTTGTTCATTTACTTCATGTTCTGCCACAATAGAGGCTTGCTTTTCATTTATTATAACTGCCAGCTTCTGAGTCCTGCTTCTGGGTCCTCACCTCCACATACAAACCACACAATCCACTCATGCACTGTGGCACTATTTGAGGGATTTCTTGATTAAGCCGACGTGGCAATAATCAGGTCTGGGTGTGGCAGTGAAACTAAACTCATCTTTCCAAAAGATGTAACCACAGGAAATTCATTATTCAACAAGACGGAACAGTTCACATAGAGCCAGGCAGGTTTGGAAAGCATTTTTCCCTTAGTAAATGAAAACATCATTTATAAACTGCATTTTTATTAATGCAGGTGATCTTTGTCTAATATTAAAATATGTTTGATCTGAAACATGAAAGTGTGACAAGAAGCTAAGAAATCAGGAAGGGGTAAATAATTTTTCACAACAAGATGTACATTAATAAACTCAGTTTTGTTTTTAAAATATTATGAAACCTTCCACATTTTAGGGGCAGTTTTTTCATTTTATTTATCATTACAGTAGTTTGCTCTTTGTCTTAATACATTTTTATAAACTGCCACTTTACAAGTTTCACCTGCTTTTAGTTCTTTGGTGATATTCCTTTTTACCACTAGATAACAGCAGCTGCTTTGTTATGTTACTAACTAGAGCTGAAGTCCTAGAGTTGCACATATCCAGCCAATTCCAGACCCAGCTAGGGACTGGAACTGGCTGATTTCCAGCATTTGCAGCCTGGACCAGTGACTGATTATATGGCAGGTTGCAAACAATAGCAGGCAAATAATCACTCAGAGCTGCACTGTAACATGCTGTTTACCTGGAAGCTCTTTACTCTGAGTAAAGACACAAAGTTTGCCAAAATAAATGTTCTGTTATGTGGTGACTTTATAAATGTAGTGCAAAATCTTGTATGTACCTCATATTTGTTTTGTTGGATAAATCTGCTGCTGCTTTAGTCATAAGTGTGGTAAATGTGTAGCACTGTGTATATGACAAATACAGTAAAACAGAATAGGCTTGAGTGCCTAACCCCAAATAAATATCATTCTAACCTTAACCCCCAAAAAGCAATTTGGACCCCTATGACAGCCTGTTGTAAGGGTGTGACAAAGCAATTACTGATGCATTTTGTCTTCACTTTAAGCATCTTGGAAACAATAATAGTTTTTTTTCAGGGTAGAATCTAATGTGTTTAAAGATGATAAAATTCATTTTGTGAAATATTTAGGTATTAAATAATTAAGATTGGGTTTGTCAAGTCAGCTCTATCTAGTTGAGTCTAGGTTACCTGATCTCACCATTTGAAGTCATCTTACCTCTGCTGGTTGCTTCAGGAAGCCCTGTGATGCTAAACACACAGAACAGTCAAAGCTGAGATCCTTTAAAGAACCTCAGAGGAGGGACCATTGGTCTGTGATCACATGATTTCATAGAAACTCTAACCAGATTCATTTCTCGCTCTTCTAACTTTTCTTGTTTTACTTGTTTAATTTCTCCAACTGAACAACAGAAAAACACATGCCATACATATGACATTACTTTTGCAGAACACATAACCAAACAGAATGTACCACAGCTTATAACATTTAAACATGCAACTCTTTCAGGCATTAAAAGCTTTTTAGTGCCAATGTTGCAGCAGATTGTAATGTAAGTTAAAACTGAGACCAACTTAATTGTGTCTATCAGCCTGTGGCTCAATTTCTGTGATTTTATGTGAAGGGATTTTTTTACCTCATGTTTGCCCTCAGTGCCTCAATGTCTCTCTCCTGCTCCCAGCTTCAAGAGTGAGCAACAGTACCTAACTTTGGATTAGATCCAACAAAAACTCCACATAAGGACAAAGCAAACTATTGATGACATAAGCAACGAATCATTCCTAATGTCCTCCTGATTGCCATGCACCTTTTGACCCCTGGAGTCAAAGTGATCTGCATGGTTTCACTATCCTTTTCACCCCAGAAAACAGCAGATGTTATCAAATTCAACAAAAACCCATAATTCAATCAAACTACTTACAATTTGTTTTTGTAGAGCATAGTATTGAATAACCCCTATTATTTTCAGATCATTAAAACCAATAAAAACATATTTTAATGGCAACAGGTTTCATTTGGGGTCAAAAACATCCCTAGGACATTATGAGGCTTAATTCAATTCACTTCAAATCAGTTTTATTTAGATAGCACAAAATCACAACAGTCGCCTCAAGGTGCTTTATTTTGAAGTTAAAGACCCTACAATAATACAGAGAAAACCCAACAGTCTAAACGACCCCCTGTGAGCAGCACTTGGTGACAGTTTGAAGGAAAAACTCCCTTTTAACAGGAAGAAACCTCCAGCAGAACCAGGCTCAGGGAGGGGGGGTCATCTGCTGAGGGGGGCTGAGGGGAGAGAGACAGGACAAAAGACATGCTGTGTAAGAGAGCATCATCTAATTTAGAATAAATGGAAACTATAGTTAATATCAGCCATCATTTTGATGGTGGTTTTCATGTTCAAACACCACTCCTAATCAAACATGTTGCTGCAGGTCACTCCACTAGAGTTACAGAGGTTTTTTTCTTTACTTGGCCTGAGTGCAGAATCAGAATCTGAAGAAAACAGACAACCAGCAAATTCTGCAAGATCAAAGGCATGGATATTTCATAAGGGTGCAATTCTGACATTAGCAATTGTTAGGATTGTTGTGGCTTCTCTCTCATATGGAAGCTTGCTTTTGCCCCCCCCCCCCCCCCCCAAAAAATGCCATCAATAACTTGAAATTTCAAGAAAACTCGAAATTTCAAGAAAATAACCAGAAATTTTATATAAATTTAATCTAAAGTTACATATCTCAAATTTTCACATTAATAACTCAAAATTGCTTAGCACTGCCAATCAGGAAGCTCTGTGGGTCTGTACATCATTTCTTTGTTAAAGAGAATTTTGAACTGAAAGTATCAGCTGTCCAACAGATCAACATGAAAACACTGATTCCTTTCATACAGCTGTTTTTCGCTGGAAGGTATTTTGATCGTTGAGAGTCAAAAAGATTACAACAGTTTATTTATTACACACTGCTTGCTCACTGATACTATTGCTACTCCATTTTGTGTGCACATGCATTGGCCGTCATCTGCTTCCAGGTAACAAGGAAATAATCTCTTTGTCGGAGCTTCATGATTGGCAGCACTAAGTCGAAATTTCGAGTTTTTAGCGGTGGAAATAAGTTTCCATATTATCAAGTACATTTCATGACAATAACACGTAGACACACGTGTAGACACACACACATTCACTCAAGCAATACATCAAAAGAATGGTTGTGTTTTTTGTGTATTTTTGTTTCAGCTGCTGTTTGTTTTTTAAATGCTTTGTTACAGATGCAAAGTTGTTCCTTTGTGTGTTACTTGTGCTTTTGTGCATTGTCCTTTATTTTGCATCTCCTTTCTTTTCCCACTTCTTTTTATTCATCCCCTTTCCTCTCCCTTTGGTGATCTGCCCCTCGTCCCATGTGAGCTCTGGCATTCAAAAAATACATGATACCAAGGTGAATAAATAAACACCAACAACAGGAACCTACAGAGAATCTTCTCTGGACAAAATACATATATTTGGCACAACAGACCATTCAGATCATAATTATGCTTGCTAAACCTGCTAGACAGGAATGAAGAAAAAAGAAAGGAGCTTTGATGATGATGAAATGAAATGGTTCTATTTATTCAGAAATGTTTCATAATGATACATTTACACTCGATTAATATACTAGAAACGTGAAATAGGTAGATGCTTCAAACACAAAACCACAATTTAATTAAGTTTCATACCACATGCACACCTGCTCTTCATACTTGTGAGCACATAACAAGAGGAGTTCATATGTTTGGCAGTTGAACAAAGGTCACACCCAGAAAAAAGCTGCATGAAAAGCAGTCTGTTTAAACTTGAACTTATTTTCCTTTCAGTTCAATCAGACAGTGCATGTTAATGCACTATAAGAACTAAACATGCCTTATCTTAGCAAAATTGCAAATTACATTGCAGTCAGTAGATAGTGGCAATATAAAGATGTTATGGTTAGAGAGGAACAGGGCACACATACAGGCCTGTCTCTTCCTGAAATCTGGGTCCTACATGCACATGTGAAATCTTCTGATTCTTTAATATATTAAATGTCTTACTTTTTGAATGAAAGTGTTTCAGGTGTCTTCCTTCATAAACAAATCAGGCGACCTGTCAGAAATCAAAATTAAAGAAGGTGTTTCTGTTGGTCCGTAAATACATGAACTGATGTTTGATGAGTTCAAAAGGAAACTGGAGCCAGGTGAATCAGCAGCATGGGAAGCATTCCTGCCAGTTGTCCAAAGCTTTCTTGGCAATTATGGAGCAGAAAATTATGCTGAGCTTGTGGATAATGGATAACACAGCATTTCAGCTAACGGGTCTCAGACACTGAAGATGCATTTCCTTAGATTCTCGTCTAAATTTTTTTCTACCAAATCTGTGCGATGTCAATAATGAACGTGGGGAAGATTTTCATCAAGATATAAAAATTCAAGACACTGTTTTGCCTTATTATATTGAATCAAATCCACTCTTTTTGCAACAATTGAAATGGCTACACACTAACTAATCCAGAGGGAGTTAGACGGAGGAACTTTTTGTGTTTGTGTCTCATGCAAATGATGTCACAGGATTTTCAGTTCACCTTGCTGAGGCAGTACTGTATTGGAAAACCAACAAAACAATAGAATTGAGTCAAGGTGAGTAGATACTGACTTTCTGAAAGGACAGAATTCAAAGATTCATAGAGCTTTATTGTCATTCTTTTCATGTGAAACATGACAGAAACTGAACTTAGTTGATGCAAAGGTTGTTGTGCTTGCATCAGGTCTCCGAGTGTTCCATCTCCAATCTGTACTCCATCTCATTGGTCTTTGAGATGAGTCCGACAACTGCTGTCATCTGCAAACTTAATGAAGCAGGTGCTCGGAAATGTGGATGAGCAGTCATAAGCAAGCAGCGTGTACAGCAGAGGGCTGAGGACACATACGTAAGAGCCAGTGATGAGGGTGATGGGGGAAGAGGTGATGTCGTAGATTTGTACCGTCTGCTTCCTGTTTGCTAAAATGTCCAGGACCCAGTTTCAGAGTGAGGAGCTAAGACCAAGCGTGTCCAGCTTGTGAACAAGTGTCTGTGGGATGGTTGTGTTAAAGGTGGAGCTAAAGTCCAGGAAGAAATGAAAGACTTTGCCAGCTTATTCCAATAATCTATCCAACCCACAAACACAATACTAGAAGGAAAAATCAGCTGAAGGGGAAAAAACGCAAACTGAAATGTACAAGTTTTAGCATCACATGCAAAGGTTTGGAGATCTGGAATGAAATTAACAGTACAATACAAACATCATCTTCTCTAAAGATATTTAAGAAACTTTTGAAAGATGAACTATTACAACATTATACTTAACAAATAGTAAAACCAGATATAAAAATCAGTATATATTTATAAATTTATGTAAATCCATTATCATCTAATTATTATGTCCAATTTAATTTCCTAATAATATCTGGATAGAAAGTATAAGGATGAATTTGTCACCTCGAATACACTGATGTTTCTTTTTTTCTTCTTTTTTGTACGGCTGTAAGAAGTATGACATGTTATAAGGTTTGATAAGTGTATATTATATTCAAAACAATAACAATGTGTGATACCAGGTAATGGAATGTATGTGGAGGATGTGAAATAACAAAAATGTTTTGACTTGATTTTAGTGTGGGGGTATGGATTACTGTATTGTTTTTGTAATGTAATGTTTTTTTGTTTGTTTGTTTTTTGTTCCTGGGGTCCCTGTATAAGCTAAAGCAGCTTCTTGGGAGTTTCCCCTTTTTACAAATCCTACAGGCGTGGTGTTGTGCACATGTATCCGTCTTAAAGGTTTGTGAATAAATTAAATTAAATTAAATTAAAGAGCAGCCTGACATAGGAGTCCCTGTCTCTGAAGCTTGAAAAAAGGAAATCATCCTGTCTGAAAGGATCAGACAGGATGATTTCCCCATAGATGCACTCCAAAAAAAATTCAACTGATTAGCACACCAAAATTACTAAACTCCTCAGTGACAACAATACATATGAGGTCTTGAGATGAGACTCCACAAACAACTGCAATGAATGAATTATGAATTATGAATTTCCATATAACCACTTAAAAGTGCCCAATTATACATGATTTGCTTAAAAGGACCAGCGTAAACTCTTTAGTACTCCTCTCTGATGCGGTCACCTGCTGCCATGCGCTCCCCTTTCCTCCTGTTCCATCTGAGGCTCAAAGCCATTGGCTGAGCTCATTGCCACAGCACTCTGCTCTGTGATTGGTTTCTTATTCAGCTGCTCCTTTATGATTGGCTGGGGATGTAGGCAGGAACACCTTAGACAGACACAAGCTGAGAGACGGCTGTGTCCAAATTCAGGGGCCACATCCTTCGAAGGACCCGTCCTCCATAGACCGGGTTTATCATGAACATAGCACATACTACCATGAATGAGGTTGAGGCGAAAAACCTGTCGTGCGGCTGTCTGTCCTTCTTTTGACCCAAAGTCACACTCTCTATTCTTTCAAGACAGCAAAACTCCTCAACGGCCCCGCCGCTCACGGCAGCCACTGCTAGTCAGTCTCACTCTGGGAAACACCTACATACATTTGCAAATTTTAAACAGAAAACCAGTTTACATCCACCCCCATCACTTGGTCTCCCATTTTCAATGAGGGTTTCATATTTGGTCTTCTGTTTCACCCTCCTGCCCACCCTGCACAAGGGTACACTGATAGAAAGCTGAAAGGAAAACATTCGTCATCATTTTCCTTGAACATGGAACAATACAACTGAAAAATAAACAAAACAGTAGCAGAATGACCCCTGGTGGCACTAAGACTTTCAGCAGAACTTGCCACCAAGCTCCTGTAGTCAGCCAAGAGAGCCAGTCCTGACTCCCTCCAGGTGTCTGCCGATCCACGTACTGCTGCAGGGTGTATACTCCTCCTTGCGGGGCGGCCAGCAAGTCCAAAACCACTCTATTCTGCATCACCATTGCATGCAAGGCGCTCAACTCCTGTGCTGCAGTCGCGATGGTCATCAATGCGCCCAGGGTGCAGATCCAGTTCCACGTGGTCATTGCATGTGAATGAGCCATCCCTATTTAGTGGGGGATTCAGTTGTTTTCTTCACGGGTTTGAGACGAAGGTGGCCTAGGGCTCACCCCCACCCCACCCCACCCCCCCCTTTGTACCCCGACTTCCGTCCCCTACTCAGCGTTGGTTGGCTCAATCCTTTTGCAATGGCTGAGGTGGATCCACGTGGATCTCTCTGCTATTTTGACTGCAGTTGGTGTGGTCAGTAGTACTTTGTAGGGTCCGTCCCACCGGGGTTGGTTCCAGCACTTCTTCTTAATCACTCTGACCAGAACCCAGTCTCCCACCGCCACCAGATGTTCCTGTGGAGAAGCAGAAGAGCCTTCCGGCAGTTTATTTATATCAACAACCTTTTTGCTTTGGAACAGTTTTCTCATCCAATCACTCAAGTCTGTCTCTTCCTCTGCTTGTTCTTCTGTGTAAACCGGGAGTCTAAAAGGTCGGCCAAACAATGTACACAGGCCTAAAAAGGCCATCATTTGCTTCTTGGTTTGTGGTTTAGGTTTTTGTGCTTTAGGTGTTTGTGCTAGTGCTGTGTGTGTGTGTTAGACGCCAGTAATGTGTGTGTGTGTGTGTGTGTGTGTGTGTGTGTGTGTGTGTGTGTGTGTGTGTGTGTGTGTGTGTGTGTGTGTGTGTGTTATCTCACTTCTCTTCTCTGCTGATCAAGCAACTTGCCCTCATCTGACTTGTCTGAAGTCCTCCTCTCCCTCGGGCAACACTTTACCTAGTGGCAACTGTTCAGTACCGAGTCAATGTTGCTGTTCTCTGTCAACATCTTATTTGTCCTTTTTTCTTCTGGTTCTTCTTCTTCTGAGTAACCATCTCCTGCGCATGTTGCACATGACGCTCAATTCAGTGTGACGGCTGTCACACTTCAGGTCTCTGCTCTGAGCAGCTGATCTGATCTGTCTCCATACAGGAGAGAGCAGTGTTGAGGGCTCTTCTGAGGTGGAGCTGTTCTGCTTGTCTGCAGGTTGTGGTGCAGTAGCGACTCAATGAGGAGGTGGAGGTGGTGGGTCTCGTTTTTACCAACAATCATTCTGGTCCAGACGATGTCTGATCGGAGGGCAGGAGTCCAGATCTGGGTCAGACATTTTCAGCGCTTATAAATTTGCCTGCAAAAACGGCATAGAGAGATGAGGTATCACAAGTAACAATAAATGGAGGTGGCCCCAAAACCGCCACTCCATTAATCAGGGCATCAGCTGTTCTGCCGCTCAAAACTCCGCTAAGATCTCGCTCTACACAGAGTTCTTTATTAATTTTCTACTCCTGCGTTCCCCTCTCCATTTTTTCCTAGTGAGACGTCTCTCACAGGTTCTTCTACGTGTAAGAAAACAGAGAAAAAGGACACGTTAAAGGAGCCTAATCACCTTAGGTTAAACAACACAATTTGTCTTTAACCTCTTTTACACGTGACCCAGTCTGCGTGCCACCCATTCGCCGATGGGTGTTACCCTTTTAAGCAGACTCCCAATGTCTATTCGGCTCTGACAGTGACAGATGCAATTTTTAATTTACCTTTTAAATCAAATATTTTTTTCCCATTTTAAATTATTTGGAATCTTTCTCACTCGATATGTGTTACGGCCGTGCCTCTAAGGCAGGGTCCTTGAATCCAGGCAGCTGTCCAGCAAAGGGTGAAAATTCGAGTTCCTCCATAATTTGCAAATGCAGGAGGACTGAAGCATTTTTTTTTCTTCAGCTGGGCCAGAGACTCGTCACTTCTTTGTGGAAGAACTTACTGGATCCTAGCAACAATCACCAAAATTGTTATGGAAATTTATATATCAAATGAGAGACACAAGATTCCTTCCCATGGTTTATTACTCATGTAACAAGAAGTCACCCCATACCCCCAGAGGGGCATGAGTGAATTCTGCATTCTACACAGAAACACAATGTCCTTATACCCTTTTACACCTCCCTGTTGAGGCATGGCAAGGCCCATTGTCGGGTCGTGGTGCGGCTCTCTCCTGCTACCTCTCTTACCAGGCGGCAGTGAGACCAATGAAAACAAATGCACCTTGATAGTAACGTCACACTTTACAAAAACTCACTGGAGATGAGCAGGTTTCGTTTCCAGGATTTATTGAAGCACAAAGTTAAAGAAAGCACAAGAAAACAAAAAGCCCTCCCGGGAGTAAGTGCCTTGGAGCCGCTGCAAAAGCGGGAGAGGAAGAGCTAAAAGAGCTAAAAAACAGCCCAAAAAGAGCTCTGTCCCAAATTTGCCTCTGCCTTTTATCGCCTAAACTCACACCTCCCCCTGCTGTTATCAGGAACAATGGGCATAGTAGGATGCTCCCAATCCACTATGAGTTTGATCCTCATGCAATGGCTCCATGACTTGTTCTCCGGGCTGTCATAAACAAGCAACTTTTACCACGTGAAAATACCTCCCACCGGAGCACTACCCTGCCCTTCTATCCATATTTTCACATTACTAGAAACACTTTTAGGGTGGTCTTATCTCAATACTCCCTTACATTATTACAGTAGCTCAGGTGGAACTTCAACTCCCCTTTTCAGGACACACACTCCCCGCTACTTGAACTTCACTCTGCAGTGCTGTGTCAAAAGTGCACTGTGTACAAAGGTGAGCCTCTAAAAATGAATGAGGTACTAATAAATGATATAGAAAATACCAATATCAAGCCAAGCCAAGTTTATTTATAAAGCACTTTAAAAACAGCAACCACTGACCAAAGTGCTGTACATAAAACACAATTGGACAAGAGAAAATTAAAAAAGATAAAAGATTTAAAAATTTACACACAAATAAACAACTATACAATGCATAATTTATCCTAACAATAAATTAATAAAATAATACACACCAATAAAACAACTATAAAATGCATAATTTAACCTAACAATAAATCAATAACATAATACACACAAATAAAACCAATAATAAAAAGCATAATTTATCCTAGAAATAAATAAAATACAAATTTCAATAGACAGCCGCTCCTATTAATCAAAGGCCAAACGAAACAAATGGGTCTTAAGAGCAGACTTAAACGTGGCCAATGAAGAGGCCTGTTTAATCTCTATTGGCAAAGTGTTCCAGAGTTTTGGAGCTGCCACAGCAAAGGCTCTGTCTCCTCTGAGCCTCCGCTGTGTCCTCGGCACATCCAGAAAAAGCCGATCAGCTGATCTGAGTGATCGGGAAGGGGTATGTACGTGCAGCAACTCGGAAAGATAAGGTGGGCCAAGGCCATGAAGTGACTTAAAAACAAATAAAAGGATTTTAAAATGAACTCTAAAATACACGGGCAGCCAGTGCAGTGAGGATAAAACAGGGGTAATATGCTCTCTCTTTCGCGATCCCATCAATAGGCGTGCAGCAGCATTTAAAGCATTGCAGTAATCCAGTCTAGTGGTAATAAAAGCATGGATCACAACTTCAAAATGCTTCTTCGATAGTATATTTTTTATTTTTGCCAGCTGCCTCAAATGAAAGAAGCTGGATCTCACCACAGCACTGATCTGATCCTCCAATTTAAAATTCTCGTCCATAATAAAACCCAAATTTGTGACAGATGGCTTTACATATTGTGATAATGACCCCACGTCCACGGGGGAAGATCCACCTGGGACACTAGGGCCAAAAACAATCACCTCTGTCTTTTTCTCATTAAAACCCAAGAAATTTAGAGCCATCCATGCTTTAATATCATCAAGACACTTAAACAGGGTCTGTAAAGAGTGGGTTTCCTTGCGTTTCAAAGGCATATAAATCTGAGTATCATCAGCATAGCAATGGAAAGCAATTTTATGCTTTCTAAGAATGCTTCCGAGGGGGAGCAAATACAATGAAAATAACAGAGGTCCTAAAATATCAGATGATAACAATATCCAACATTTCCCCCTTTGATGCCTGCTGGTATCAACACAAAGTATTTTTATCAAAACAAGATTAAATATTTATCAAACAAGGTGAACATTAAAACACTGCGTGAGCTGTTTTTATTAATACAATTATTTGCAAGCTTCAAACCTAAATCTTCTTACTCACATGGTGTGCTCGTCAACTCTGGATGCTAGAATAAATCTCAATCCAGAACAAACAAACTGATCTTACCAACACAGCATCCTCATTTGCAGGGCAAACCACGCAGGTCAGAGGCACCTATGGGCACGAAATATAAGGCACTTGAGATATAGCATATATATGAAAAGGCATAATACAACTACAGCATTGACTAAGGCATATTCAGTGAAAGACAAATTTCATAACATTGTCAGCGTCTTTTAGACAACCATTCAGTCCTCATGATGTTGCAGCATCTTCTTCAGGCTTCTGCGAGGACCACTTCCTCCATTCCACCTGTCTCCGCTTCGTTGCTCTAAGCAAATCATTGATGATCTTGAATTTCAATTCTCAGCAGTGAGCTTCTGAATCTCACTGGCTTGCTCTCCATCGGCGACCCTGGCCGTAACCAACTTACTGGTGACAAAATCAGTGTCACTGTTGAGCTCTGCTGCTTCATCCTTTAGCTGACTTGTTTCACAGACTTGGTTGCTTGAAGATGTGTTAAACACTTCCGAACTGGAGGATCTCTCAGATCCCCTTCTAGTTAGCGTTGTTCCCGGTGTGCCTCGTGCCACGAATGTTAGGAGGCACTGGCTATCTGTTGTCATCAGAACTCCCACTGGCTGGGGAAGCAGCTCCCAGGAGCCACGTATGTGATGTCATCATGTCGTGAAGGCCCCTCAAACGACTCGGTCCCAGTCCAGGTGGCGTCCACAGCCCACAACGAGTCTTGTTGAGATGGCTCCTTCTGCGTTTCCAGAAGATCTAAATAAGATCTGGGTCCGTGCTGGATACCTGCTCTGCTGAGTCTCCTCTCTCCTTTAGCCGTTCCACGACAGGGTGAGCATTCGCTGGTCACGGATCTCAGCAAGATTTTCTCCAATACGAGGCCAGGCTCGGCAGCCTCTTGGCTGGGGGAGGCTGAATGGGACTGTCAGAACCTTATCCATTCTGGTTTTGTCTTTACTGCTTATAGCATAAGACATAAGATTAATAATATCCATAACATGCAATGCTAAATCTACTTGAAGTAGAGCACTTCCTTTTCTTTATATTTGCTTCCTTTGGGTTCAACTGTTGAGAAGCACATCATTGCCTCTCATTGTTTGGCAGATGAACTACAAGTATACTCACCTTTACAATCTGATTGCCGTGCTTCTGTGCAGACACTAGTAAACTGTCTTAGGGACATGTAATCCTGGCTGGAGATAAACTTTCTTAAATTGAATAAAAAAAATTTGGACAACCTTGGTTGGGTACGAGAGCGCTATTGATCGTTTAGCCTCCTATTATCACCCTGTTATGTGGAACCTTGGTGATTTTTGATGGGGATTTCAAACTTAATAAACATGTTAGCTTTGTTGTTAAGATGAGCTTTTCCAGTTATTGAAAAACGAAGGCCTTTTTCCAACAACATGACTTTGAGAGAGTAATTTATGCTTTTATTACTTCTTGTTTTAAAATATTATAATTCTTTATATGTTGGGTGTGATCAGGTGTTACTTTGTTATTTAACTGAACTTTTGAAACCCTATATTCCTTTCAAAGCCCTGCGATCTAAAAACCAAGTGCTCCTCAGTCTGCCTGAATCCAGGCTGAAAAGCAGAGGCAACAGAGCCTTTACAGTGGTGACATCTGATCTCTGGAGTAATTCACCCTTTATAAGAGCAGCCCAAATTCTCAATTTTTAAAAAATTTAAAAAATGTGATATTTGCTTGCATACAGATTTAATTGAGTTTAGTATCCTGGGTTTTACTGTGCACACAGCTTTTTCTTTTTTTCTTTTGATTGATTCTTAGTATATATTTATTTATTGTTGGTTTAGAGACTGATCAACAGAGCATGTTTTATATAAACTATGCTGCACTTAGCTCAATTGAGATTGTTTTAATATGCTATAACATAAATTTTGAATTAACTTGATATACCGAAGCATATTATCATATTTAGACAAGAAAGACCTCACTTTCTGCACTATGTTACCTATATGGAGCGGTATTAATACTATTAGTATTGCTAATAACATAGCAAATCATCAGCCTCACTTTCTAATGTCCTCCAATAATTATCCCCCTTGAGGCTGATGAGTGCTTGTCCATAACTTCCTATTTTGGCTCCACTGTCTGTTCTCCAGCTTCATGCTGACCCCCTCTGTATTCAGATTACTTATGTCCAGTGAAGTGTCACCCTTAAGTTCTCCTTCTCCTGGAAAGACAAAGTTAGCTCTGACCGGGCTATTCCCTAGATCACACCTTTGAGATCTCCTGGGCATTTGATTTTAAAATAATGGCCACTGCACTGGGAAGCTGTAAAGCATCAATTAACTGCAACACAGCCTCTCCATATACTAGAGGATTGCCTTCAACTCTCTGAAATCCTCTCTATCTCTAAATATTAGCATTAGCATGACAAACCTCATTAACCTAGGCTGAATCAATGTACAAATTAAGTCTCTTACCTGTAGCCAGTGTACAAGCTGCTGTTAAAGCTTTTTGTTCTGAGATCAGCGATGAACTCAGCAGATCAACCTTCTGAGCTTCTAGAGTAGAAAAACGTACACCTGCAGAATTAAGTTAAACAACCATGTAGCCCACATTACAGCCACACTCATCCCTAAAGCCAGAACCATCCAAAATTAGCTGTAATAAATTCATTATGCACATTAATTTTCTCAGCTCCTGAATTTGTCAGTCTGTGGCACAATCATGAGTTCATTTTGGAAACAGGGTTAGCATTATTACATCTTTAATAGTTCAGGGGCAGATAACCTTACCTCCTGCCCCGTAGTTTTATTTGAGTGATAACAAACCTCGGGCAAAAAACAAAACACACAATTGATGTGGCACACAAAGAGTTACAGGATGACCTGGAGTTAAAATCCTAGTTTCTGAAAAACAAAGTCTGCTGCCATCAAACCTTGATAGCAAGGTGAGAAGCCAGCTTTCATGTTATCCAGTTTTATATTGTAATAAAGCAGGAGCTGCTTACCTACTGGGGATCCTGCATAACCCTTATGCAGGATCCCCAGCTATTACCTAGCCCCTGCTAATAGCCACATGTAAATGGAAAGGTTTCGAGTAATCTGATTACCCAATGCCAGGTCAGATTATCATTAAATTTAACTTACACAATTTTAAGCAAATCAGATCATCACTGCCGGAAAATGCAGCCAAACTGTTTCTTTATTCTATGATTTTTTCTCATATGGGATACTGTTTCACTAACTGGTCATTGACAAGCAGTACTACTTTAAAACCAATTTAAGAAGTCTCTAAAAGTGTTAGATAGAAAGCCTCTCTCTTTTCATCATTGTCCTATACTTCAGAAATATAGCATTTTAAGTTTTGAAAATTTAAAAAAATTCAAGTTTGCTTGTTCCATTTATAAAATTTTACATGGGCTTGCTCCACCTTCATTGGGTGAGTTCATTAAGCCAAAATCAAATATTACTGGGAGATGAACTAGAGCCTCCATTAGAGGTGATTGTGTGATACCTTTTAGGCATACAACATTTAGCAAACAGGTGTTATCAGTCAGGGGGAGTGAAATTTGGAATGATATTCCGACTGTAATAAGAGAATGCACCACCTTTGACAGATTTCAAAGTAATCTTAAACAATGGCTAAAGAGGAATCAGATTTGTAATCACTAATTTGTTTTTAAAGTGTTGTAATTAATGGTGTATGTTTCATATATGTTTAATATTTGTTTTGTATTGTGGGTCTTTGATTTGTTGTTAATTGATGTTTCCTATGTCTTTTTTTTTTTTTTTTTTGGGTAATTTAATCTTTTTGTTAATGCTTCTGTTGTTTATATTTATATTTACTTGTTAATTGTTTGATGTCTTTTGTCTGACCTGCCAGGGACTACAGATGAAAAGTAGCCTTTTTGGCTAATTCTGGCATATTTACACATTGGTGTCTATTAATGTGCGCTGTCCCTTTTAAATAAATAAAATAAAAAAAAAAAAATTTAAAAAAATTTTAAAAAAATTGCGTGTCCTGCTTCAGTGCATCAGATGTTGCTTCAGCTCCCACCGACCACTGCAACTAAGGATCAGAGTTAGTTTGTCCTGCTGCCTTATTGAAGCAGCAGAGATGCAGTTTTAAACACATAGTCACAAATCCACCATCTGTTGAATCCTGCCATTCCCAAACATGTCAACATTCACCAACCGTTTGCGGTTGTCAGGTTTTAATCACAGTTTTTAACTGAGAGAGAGCAGTTAGCTTCCTCTGTCCACTAAACTGGCTTCCTAGATATTCAATGGTTTGTTAACAGAATTGCAAGAATTCTCCTCATTTTGTTCTTTTAGAGGACGACAAATCAGCTGCACACTGTGAGACAGTACTGAGAATAATCAGATACTGCAAATCTTACACTAAAATTTGGTTGAAGTGTCTTGTCCATGACACAATGACAGAATGCGCTCAGACAGGGACTCAACCCAGCAACCCTCCAGTTGCGAGGTGAGCACCTATCCACTGCAACCCACACTATTCATTAACACTTTCATCACTATTTTTCATTAAAGTCCTAATGAGCTGTTTGTCTTTAGAAATGTGCATGCATTTATTGTGTAGTTAGATTCCCTCTAAAATAAGCTTTGTCTTTTTAAACATCTTTGCAGTACATGAGAGTATGTCCACGAGCAATCAGCAATGAGATGCGGCCCAGCATTTGACACTTGTTACCAGTTTTTCAGTCCATCAGGTGCAGCAGCCACACCCTGTGGAGCAAAGTAGATGTAATCACTGGTAAAAAGAAAAATGTTCTTTTATTGATCAGTTCATCAAAGCACAGTTCATAGTCTTTGGACTCCAGTTTCTCATCAAACAATAAATGTAGAGCAGTCCGGGCTCTGCAGCTCCTCAGCTCCTCCTTTGCGTTCGTACCCAGAGCTCCCACATTTCATCCATCGTTCATTTAACATGGAGTCTTCGGTCACTGGCTGCAACCAAAACACCTCAGGTTGAACCCAGACAGTCTCTGTGTCTGTTGGCACATCATCACTCTGTGTGCTTCCTCAGTTGACAGTTTGCATACAGTTCATCACTGTTGCACATGATTTTGCTTCTAAAGAACACAGAATGTCTTTTCTCATGAGACTTATTGAAATGTCAGCTCACTTGACAAATTAAAGGATACGTCAGGTTGCTCCTTTTCCTCTTCAGGCCTCTCTGGACCTCCTTATGGCCAACAGGCTGTTGGTCTAGCCCAAGAGGTCATGTGGCAGTCTCTCTGGAGGTGACCTGTGAAGTTACCTCTAAGCAGGTGTTTCTCTGTTGAGTAGGCTGAGTGAGTCCAAGCAGCGGTCCTGGCTGTGACAGTTCTCTCCTTCCTCCACGCCAGGTCACTCTGCCTCTCATCTGCCTCTAGTTTCTCCCTCTCAGGTGTACAAGTCCAGATAGTCACCTTGATTAACATGCATGTGTACAACAGGCACAGCAGATTCAGTTAGAGTGTTAGGAACAGTTGGTGCAGGGAATCCACTCGTTACCTGTGTAGTGCTGACAGCAGGAGGAGCAGGCTGGGTGAGTGAGAAGAAGCTGCAAGACTCTGAGCAGTGTTAGCAGTCAGCACTGCAGCCTGAGCCTCAGTGTGCAGTTATCAGAGGTGCTGAGCCTTCTCCTTCCTCTGATTGGTCAGCTCTCAGTCTCTCCTCCGTTGGAATGTATGCAGCCCTTTTGTTGGACTCTCCTCCTCTGTCAGGATTTCTCCTATCTGAGAAGATCTCTGCCATCAGGATACTGCATATCTCAAAGTGCAGAGCAGCTCCTGCAGCATTTTCTCCAAAGGAAATGATGACTTACTTGGTTTTTGTGTGATGTTGAAAACAGTCCATCAGCCAGTCTCTCCATGTCCATAAGCATCCACGGCTCATGGGTAGACACACCTCACCCCCTTCACGGTGGAGCACATAGACACATTGTGCTCCCCCTCCTCCCATTCAGGAGGTAAGAGTTCATGTGTGTCTGGATGTCACTTCACTGGCTGTCCGTCCGGTGTATTATCTTCCAGCCTCTGCAGCCGTCTCCCTCTTGCTCCTGCCTCCTTTGCAGGAAGGCCATCCTCTTCCTTCTCCAGCTGTTGTTGTTGTTGTTTGGGAAGGTTGCTGTGGAGACCTGCAGCGTCATCTGTAAATCATCTCTGGACACAATGTTAGTAGAAGAGAACAGATTGCATTCTGCTCGTGTACTCTGCTCTCTGTCTTCATGGTTTTTGTTTAAAGGTCCACCTCTTGTGTGACGTCACTCACCGCAGTTTGCTCAGAGGACATGCTTCTCAAAAATTATCTTCAAGCACTTAAAGAATAAAGTGGAGGCATTTTCTGCCACAATGGGGCAGAAAAAGACACTTCAGGATTTTTCCATTTTTTTTTTGACTGTTTCACCTCCATTTCCTTACATCATTTTTGTTTACCATAGATTTTTGCTTTAATTTATTTCCCCTCTATCATAACCCCAAAACCACGTTCTATTAGTAAACACATTCTCATCTATGTTCAACTCAGCAACATGCCATGTTAAAGATACCAGGTGAAAGTCAGAGATGGAAGTCCATCATTGTCATTGTGCATACACCACACTCCTGCACTGTAAAAACTAATACCCTCAATTAGTTATCATAACTTGTTTCTATAATTTAATTCCATTTAATATAATGAGTTATAAAATTTCAACTTAATTTCGTGAGTTATTGGCATTGCAACTTATGGTTGTAAGCCAGTACAATGAAATGTAAATTTAAGTGTGTCAACATAAATAACTTAACAATCTTTGTTTTAAAATAGTAACGGGAACTCTT
Organism: Amphilophus citrinellus; assembly: GCA_013435755.1. Taxonomy (NCBI): domain Eukaryota; kingdom Metazoa; phylum Chordata; class Actinopteri; order Cichliformes; family Cichlidae; genus Amphilophus; species Amphilophus citrinellus. The sequence continues at coordinate 32,228,315 of JACBYM010000007.1, forward strand.
AAAAAATGATGGCGACCACTGGCGTGGTGGTGATATTAGTGTGCGGTACAAATAGTGCCAGAAATTTAGGTCTTGATCTGATAAGGGACTAATTATGATATAAGATTTTAGTTAAGTTTGAGCAGGTGCTCCACCCAGTTGCATTTGCCTATTGACAAAGGAAGATGAACACCATCTGAGCAAATTGAGGACATGGAAAGCGAAGTCGCGGATGATTATTTTTTGTCAGCAAGATCTGGATGAGAGCTGGCGGATTTTCAGCGGGATTTTTTCTGGATGAGGATCGAGTGAAATAAGGTAACTTGCACTTATCAGATATTTTTTAAATGCAATCAAATGTGTAAATATGTTATAAAAAATTATTTTCCGTCTTTGTAACATGTTTAAACACAGTACATTGAAACAACGGCTTGTTAATGCCGAGTACAGTTAGTGGAGGAGAGCCTAGCTAAACCGTACTCCGGTGCACTTATAAAACTTTTTATTATGAGGAAATACAGGCGGCTCTACGAGTTTTATAGGATTCACTCTCTCAGAAGCACAATAGTTGCGCTTGGTTAAAGTTTTGAATGGTACCGGTGCTGTTTGCAGGTGAGTTAGTGCCCGGGAAAGGCTCTGTGTCATAGTGCCAGCAATTAGCCGGGTCCCTTTTTTTTAACCCGAGAGTGGAGCAGATCAGCGAACAGGTGAAGATAACATTTTATAGTGGAGTTGACTGTGATGTTATTTTAACGAAGTGGCATTCACGTGACTCGCATAGATCCCAGGCCTTTTTTCGGGGGTCGGTTGGTTGTTTTTAAATCTTTCTAGGCTTGAATTTTCAGATATAGAAGGGGACTCTGTGTCTCCATAATGAAACATATTTGATGTTGTTGTTTGAGTGCATTAGGTGTCCTTATTTGGGCAATTACAATCATGAAAGCAGCCACCCCATTGATAACAGCAGCGAAGATGACCTCCTATGTCAGCCAGACAGATATGGTTATACTACTAACGAAAGTCATTTAAGAATACCGTTAATATGCTCACACATCCTTTTTCAACCCTAACTGTTGTTGTTGTCCTGATCCACCTGAAGGACAGAGTCCTGAAAATATGGAGGAGAAGCGCAAGATGATGGAGGTTGAAATGCTGAAGAGGGACGCTGATGACCAGCTGCTAGAGCCTCTGATGGTTGCTAAGTGTTCCCAGCACAGAAAAGAGATTATTAGAGATCAACCAAACATCACAGAGCTCATTTCCCGATGGCCAGCTATGTTCAACGAGAGACAGGTGATCACACGCTTTGCATTAATTCCACCGCGAGATTTAATGATATGTTAAGACAGTATGGACTGTGTCCTATTGAGAAATGTTTTATTTTCTGTTTTATCACTTCAGATTAGAGCAGAATTCAGGAGAATCATCACTACAGACCTTCTGGAATCTTTTCTTGATGAACTTGATGGCCTGGTCCCAAGACTGCTGGAGGCAGACAAAGCAGCAACCAAAAGAATGGAAAGAAGTCTCTCAAAGACATTTTGGACTGCCTTGTGAAAGATGTAAGTAGAACTGTCTAGAACTGGCTGGAAAATTAGGCACTATTTATGTTTGTTAAAATATTTTCATCTCACTGCATGTCTCATATCTTGAAGGACACAAATGAAAGGAGACAGGCTGCTGCTCTGCTTGGTTTGCCACTCTACATATCAATGGAAGATCCATCAGCTGTCATCAGGATGTGTGATGTAAGTCAACAATTTTGTAATTCAACAACTGTATGTTTACATTTTTGTCTCTTTCACTTTTTTTTGGTATCTTCAAATTTTTAGAAACCTTTTTGTGGTTTTTGGCCATGTATGGTTGGGGGCAAGCAGGAGTGGGGAGTTGTAATGGAGCACAGTGCTAGTACAGAAACTGAGTGAAAAACTGTTAAGGATGGGACCAAAAACAGAGGACAATTTAACCATGTAAGAGAAGTCCTACTTAAAAAAAAAGTCAGCATTAGTTAATGTGTCCTACATATTTAGGATATTTTGAGTGCGTCACCTTGGTAATCTTTGGTGTAATATGATACACAGCAGGCACACCTTTGCTCATGTACAAGAGAGCAGAAGCTCTGTAGATGAAAAAGTTCCTGTCAAAAACAAGGGCTGCCTGACAATAAAGTAAAGCACTGAAAAAAACTTTAAATATGGTGAACACTTAAACAGCTTGTTTTCAGGTGGAGCTTCTTTTACATGTTTAATGCATCTTTTGTTGTTGGCCTCATTCACACCAGTTTGTATTGCTTTGTTTCTGGGCCGTTTATGCTCTATGCTTCTGCAAACTGGGAGTGTGTGTGTCAGGTTATACATTCACTGAACAGAAGAGCATCATATGACCCCACTTCAAAAAACTGAACTATTCTTTAAAGTGTCAAGGCATACAGGTTGTTAAACCACACAAAAATGGTCATGTATTATTTCTTCTTTTTAAGGCTCATGTTGACACTTTGGTTGATGCCATGAAGGGGATGCAGCTTGGCCTCCTGATAGCCTATGAAGGTGGTGAACAGGATCCCATTCCACACGAGACCTTCGATGTGGCAGTTGTGGTGGAGGAGACCATTGTGCTTCACAACATGAAAGATGTGGCACAGAGCTTTGCCATGCTTATGGGTGTCATCTACTGTGTCAATCCCAAGTATCCAGATGACATGAAGTATTCCTTTGAGTTTCTTTAGAAAGTGGTGATGAAGATCAGACCAGAGCAGGCTTTGGCTCGAGTACATGGATTGAGAAACAGAATCCTGAGGTACAAACTGTATCATCTATGTTTAAGTTTCATTGTCACTTCTAGAAGGTGCTCTTGTAAAAATTTGTTCAGTTCTTTTTCTATAAACAAAAACTTTCAGTATTGTGTTGAAATGATGTTCTTTACAAAAAAACATCCCTCTCATCACTGTCATTGTGAGATTGCTAAGACATTGATCTTGTAGCACTTTATTATATTGGACTGTTTGTGTGATGATGCTGATTTTATTGAGTTTGTGCTGCAATTGTTTAATGTTAATGTTTACAGCACTTTAAGCAAACTAATGTTAAATGTGTTTTATGAATATATTGGATTTAGATAGTGTGGTTAGAATGTTCTCATTTAATATAGTCTAACTTTCACACATGTTGTCTTGGAGATAAATGTTCTGATTTACACTCGCTTTAAGGCTTGTCAAATCTGTGAAAACTGTATTTGATGAGGAAAAAGTCTGGAAAATAAATGTTTTTGAACATATGAGTTGTAAGTATATTCAGTGTATTTTGTTTTTTTAGGAAACTGGTGAACTTGCTGTTATTAGTGGAGAAAGGGGATTAAATTTGAAAATGTGTGTTAGCTTAAATTGCAATTTTAAGTTCAATTGCTGCCTTAAAAACATGAGTTAACTCGAAAAGGCAAGTGATATAAATATAGTTAGTTAGTTAAATTTTAAAATATAAGTTGAAAGGATATATAAATATATTTTACTTTGACAAGAAAAAGCTAGTTTTCTTGAATTTATAATGTAACTTTGTGAGCTGTTCTAACTCAGAGTATCAAGTTCAAACAACAAGTAGTCATTAATAATACAAATTATATAACTTAATTATGTGAGTTCAAAAGGCATATAATTATGAGTTATCTTAACAAAGATGATCAATTTTTTGGAATGTATAATGTTCTATAGTGAGTCATATTAACTCATAGTTTCAAGTTGTCCCAATAAATTATCATCAGTTGGGCAGCTTTTACAACTTATCTTTAAAAGTTGAAAGAAAGCTTCTTCTTTAGTTGAGTTCACTTATGTTTTTAAGGCAGCAATTGAACTTAAGTTTTTAAGTTAAACCACCTTAATAATTTTTACAGTGTGGTTGGAGGTGGATATTACCGTTTTATTACCGTGTGCATGGGGCTGTGGATCACCCCCCTGTTTTAGAGGGTCTCCATGTGTTCCTGCTCCACACTCGCTCTCTGAGAATAACACAGTGTCCACTGTGAAACAATAACTGTCTCTCTGGCTATAATTTCTACTCAAAGAGTAATCTCTCAGCACCATCAAATTTATTTAATTAATTTGTTATTTATTTTAAGTGTATTTATTTATTTAATAATTTGGTAAATTTACAAATTTACTTCTATAACTATGTTGAGACCCAGGCAGATATACAGCAGAGAGGTCACTGCAACTCAATTTGCCCCCTTCTTCTAAACCCTCCGGTATTCAAAGAATGTGCTGAGGTGAAGACATCATCTGCACTGAGAACACACACACAAATATCCAAACAATATTTCCCGAGGACCAACTTACAGATTTTAAAGGTTTCTAGGAACTCCTTTTGACTTCATCTTGAATTATATTTTAAATTAAAGGTTCTTGTGAGTTGTCAAAGCTTCAGGTTGATCAGCTGAGTGTCCTGCAGTCTCCCAGACCTGTTACACAGATGTGTTTCTAATAATCAGATTATATTTTGTTTCTAAAATTCTTTTATTTCCTCAGAGGCTCAGCTGTTATTTCATCCTCTCTAATCTATACTCACCACTCCTTTACCTCACTCACACCTACTACATTTATATTTTCACCTCAACCTATTTATTTTAGGCTCAGTTTGTGTCCAAGCTATATTATTATCATTACTATTTTGTTATTATTTATTACTCATACTATTGTTGCTATTATAGCTATTTTATTTAATTCTCTCTTACTCCTTATTCTCCCAAATATTTTAACATTTATTTCCCCTTATTCTTCCAATTTTATAATTCATTCTTACCCATTCACTTAGGCTTTTTAATTTTGTTTGACTCTTTTTCTAGTTAATGTTACTTCTATTATTAGTTTTAACCAATCCAATTATTCTATCAGAGGTTTATCACATTTAAATGGGTTATTCTTTTATTCAAATGTATTTAAACTGTTCCTGTTTTCCCTTTTTGGTCTCTAATTTAACACTTCTAATCCCTCCAGATTATCTACTTTCAAACATTTTACACTCTGCAATATTAACCTTAAACCTCAGTGATTAATTTTCCTAGTTTACACTTGTTTCCCGGAGTAAATCTCAGATTTACTCCGGGATCAAACCATTAAACTCTCCCTGCTGTCTCTTTCTTATGAGCTGGATGAACCCGGAATCTCTGTTTATTCCTTCTCTTGTTTAGAAACATCACAACCTCATTACATCATCGTTTGATGTCGACTAAGGCCTTTACACAGCGGACGCATAAATTCCGTGCGAATGTTTCGTGCGTTAAAAATATTTTTCGGACTCTCCTGTTCTTAATGCAGCCGTTCACACCAACCGCGTCATTTCACAGGACGAATTTGCGGCATTTATTTTTTCGGATCAAGTTCGATTTTTCTGACTTTCGCAAGCGAAAAAATAGGACTGACCAATCAGAGCGCTGCATTTAGCAGCATGTGAGGTCATAGCTCAAAACGCGCACCGATGTACTGAATATACAGTGATGTACAATAAAAATAAATAAAACAATAAAATCATAATATTTTACCTCAGACACACAGCTACACGCTGCTCCGGGTCAGTCGGCTCTCTGATATTATCCTCTGCCTCCTCACATGTGATCCCAACTCTGCCAACAAGAGCTCAAACTTCCCACTGACATCCTGAAATATGTGTCAAAGCATCCGTGATGCAGCTTCATCTCCGGGATCAAACCATGAAACTCTCCCTGCTGCTGCTTTCTTATGAGTTGGATGAACCTATAAACTCTTTTTCTTCCTTCTCTTGTTTAGAAACATCAGGCCTCATTACATCATCGCTTGATGTCGACTGCATTTTTTTCCACCGTGCGTTATATGAGGAGGATTTAGTCGCAAAAACGCAACGCGTCCGGTGTGTATGTAGGTGTGTATGTACACGACAGGTTCGCATCTGAAAGATTCAGAATTTCGTGTCGTTTTTACGCAACGCATCTGGTGTGAAAGAGCCTTACTTCTTGTATTGTTCACCTGTCAGACTGATCTCTGAGCAGTGATTCATTGTTACAGAACACAAATGCCTTTCACAGAGACTGACAGCTGATGAATAACTGATGTGTCTGTGTGTGTTTCTCTGCAGATTATCACACATTGTTGAGCTGTCGGTCTCAAACGATGGTCTGATGGGTTGTTGATGCTATCATTAGGTACGTTCTTACTGTAAAAACAAGCCTCTGGTCACATGATTTCACAGAAACACTCAGAGGACATTTTGATCCATCAAAGAGACAATGATAATTAATTTAAATCTAAATTAACATCCTGTTTAATTTTTTTTATTAACATGATTAAATACAGAAAATAGTCAGAAAATTCACTATTTGATGTGTTTTTATTTCAGATCGTCCAGTTGTTTCTTTAAACTCTATTGTTTTCCTGTGTGACTGTGTTGTAATAAAAGTTTTCATTTACTGATAAATCAGAAACTCCATATTTTAATATGTGAACATTTATCTTTTTGTAAAACATAAATATCATTTAACTGTTTGTAGGATGTTCTTCAGTGAATAATTCACTGGTTAATCTGTCCTGACTGCCTTGTAAAACATTTTGGATCACCACACAAAGAAACATCTCAAATGTAATAATGCAGCTATTGTAGCTGAAAACATGCACAGTATGAGCTCATAGGTCAGTAACCTTTGGGTGACATGAATGGGATGACAGCAGGTTTGTCTGTGAGAGTGATGTGAAAATAATAAAGCTTAAAAATCTCATATTTCCGGCTGAATTTGTTTCCAACCATCCTTTGCCTCTCTTTGCAAAAAAAAAAATATAAATAATGCTGTAAAACCATTAAAATAATAAAAGTGTAAGCAAAAGTATAGTCTATAGTCGGACGGTGGAAGGAATACTTTGATTACCTCCTGAATCCCAATGACACGCCTTCTGTAGTGGAAGCAGAGTCTGGGGATGAGGGAGATGACTTGACCATCACCAGGGGTGAGGTCACTGAGGCAGTTAAACAATTCCTTGGTGGCAGGGCCCCTGGGGTGGACAAGATTCGCCCTCAGTTCCTGAAGGCTCTGGATGTTGTAGGGCTGTCTTGGTTGACACGCCTCTGCAACATCGCGTGGAGATCTGGGGCAGTGCCAATGGATTGTCAGACTGGAGTGGTGGTCCCCATCTTTAAGAAGGGAGACCGGAGGGTGTTCTCCACCTTTTGGGGGATCACACTCCTCAGACTCCCCGGTAAGGTCTATGCCAAGGTGCTGGAAAGGAGGGTCCATCCATTAGTCGAACCTTGGATCCAGGAGGAACAATGCAGTTTTCATCCTGTCGCGGAGCGCTGGACCAGCTCTTTATCTTTTCAAGGATATTTGAGTGGACATGGGAGTTTGCCCAACCAGTCTACATGTGCTTTGTGGACTTCGAGATGGCATTCAACTGTGTCCCTCGGGGTATCCTTTGGGAGGTCCTGTGGGAGTATGGGGTGTCTGGCCTGTTGTTGCTGGCCATTCAGTCTCTGTACAACCGCAGTGAGAGATTGGTCGGTATAGCCGGTAATAAGTCAGATTCGTTTCCTGTGGGTGTTGGACTCCGTCAGGGCTGCCCTTTGTCACCGATTCTGTTCATAATTTTTATGGACAGAATTTCTAGGCATAGCCAGGTGGCGGAAGGCTTCTTCCTTGGTGGCCTCAAAGTCTCCTCTCTGCTTTTTGCAGATGATGTGGTCCTGTTGGCTTCATCAGGGGGTGGCCTCCAGCTCGCAGTGAAATGGTTCGCAGCTGAGTGTGAAGCGGCCGGCATGAGAATCAGCACCTCTAAGTCTGAGGCCATGGCCCTCAGCCGGAAAAGGGTGGAGTGCCCTCTCAGGAACGAGTTCTTGCCCCAAGTGGAGGAGTTCAAGTATCTCTGGGTCTTGTTCACGAGTGATGGGAGAAGGGAGCGGGAGATCGACAGACGGATCCGGGCTGCCTCTGCAGTGATGCAGAGGCTGCACCGGTCTGTTATGGTGAAGAGGGAGCTTAGTGTAAAAGCGAAGCTCTCAATTTACCGGTCGATCTAAGTTCCTACCCTCACCTATGGTCACGAGCTTTGGGTAGTGACCGAAAGAATAAGATCGTGAAGACAAGCGTCAGAAATGAGTTTCCTTTGAAGGGTGGCTGGCCTCTCCCTTAGAGATAAGGTGAGGAGTGCAGCCACCCAGGAGGGGCTCAGAGTAGAACCACTGCTCCTCCACATCAAAAGGAGCCAGTTGAGGTGGCTCGGGCATCTGATTAGGATGCCTCCTGGCCGCCTCTTGGGTGAGGTGTTCCGGGCATGTCCCACCGGGAGGAGGCCCCGTGGTAGACCCAGGACACGCTGGAGAGATTATATCTCTCAGCTGGCCTGGGAACACCTTGGGGTCCCTTCGGATGAGCTGGAGGAGGTGGCTGGCTGGAAAGAGGGAAGCCTGGGCTTCTCTGCTTAGGCTCCTGCCTCTGGATAAGCGGAAGAGAATGGCTGGATGGATGCATGTTTGGATGGATGGATAAAAATTAATTCAAAATGACAGATGAACTCCCAGTGGGTGTTGCACTGCCCTTAATCATAGATGCTGTTCATCAGTTTTATGGACCAGGGGCGGAGCTTCTGGGGGGGCTGGAAGGGCGGCACGCCCCCAGCTCGGGCCTAGAGGGGGGACCGGATGGGAGAGAGGATAAGATTTCAGGTAGTCAGGCCTCTATCACATCCAAGGAGAGCTGGAGAAAGCAGGCTCCCTCCTGAGTGTACCGAGATGAGCACGGTATACGGTCAAAAGAATAGCCTACTCTCCATCATCCATCATTCGCATTTTACACGAGGGTTTTAAAGGCTGCCACAGTCAGAGATTGAATCGTGGTTGCTAAAAACTTTACAAGACCGACTGACTTTAGTGATGTAAAATATTGAATAAAATGTTGTACTGTATGACTGGCTTTATTTTCACTCTTACATTTAACTTTATGACACAAATTTTAGAGTGGATCGCCGATATTGTCTCCAAGTGTATTGTGGGTAAAACTCATCACCAACCGTCCACCAGCATCATCATCATCACTTGGCAACAGATTGTAAACTAAGTTGAGCATTTTTACGGACTAAGCTAACATGAGTGGAACTTCATAACATACACATTCCCACTGTTGCAGGCATGTGTATGTTGTAAAATGATGTTATGAGCTTTATTATTTGGGTATAAAGGGCCTGGTCATTTGCCCTTCTCCTGGCCCGGTTCTGATTTGTTCCGCTAGTGTTATGGACAGTTGTGTTTTGGGCAATGCAGAGCTGAGAGTTGTTTCTGGTACACTTGAGGAGGCCTCAGAAACATGCTGCAATGTATTTGATGGGACAGTATTTACTGTCTCTGATGGCTGAGTCAGAGCTGGAATGCAACAAGCATGTTCCCAGGTTAATTTTTTATAAGCCAGCAGCCTTATGACTGAAAAATAGAAATACAAAAGGACAACTTAGTAACATTCACAAAATATAACACAATTATTCGTCATTCAATTCTAAGGTTGTTAAAAAAGAAAAAACAGTAATTATAGTCAATGCTCAGACACTAAGCAATACCTGTGTCAGCCTCCTTCAGCTCATATGGTTTGTATGAAGAATTTCATGTATCAGTAAAGCTCCAGTTTCAACAATGCTGAAGTATTAAACAGTTATGATATCTCTAGTTATCCTCATGGGTTCTGTCCAGTTACCACAGGTTGTTCCCACAGTAACTAAAGACATACAGGTTAAGTTACCTGCTGAGTCTGAATTGGCCATAGAAGTGAATGGTTTTCTGTCTCTCTGTGTTGGCCCTATGGCCAAGAGCCAGCCAGTTTATGAATAAACAGTATAATGCATCTAAGTGACAGAAGCATAAATATAAACTGGACCAAACTAACCTCCACACTGATTGCTCAAAGCATTGAAAATAATTAATTTTTACATATATTATCTAATATAATTGTTTTAAATCATATTAACTTTGAAATAAGTTCAGCTGAACACATTTTGAAGATGCAGTTTTTAAAATAAATATTTAGGACTGACAGGTAATCAGGTTATTTGTGAAGGAAGACACCTGAAACACTTTAATTAAAAAAGTAAGAGATTTAATATATTAAAGAATCAGAAAAATCACACATGCATGTGGGGACTCAGAGGAAGAGTGTGCTCTCTCTCTCTCTCTCCAAGCCGGTGTAGCTCTCTAACCATAATATTTTTATACTGCCACTTATCTATATGCAAACAATCTGGATGCTTTGAATTGTCTTCGGTCTTGTTCAAGCTGGTTTTTCATGACCCAGATTTCTCTCATCAGTGGTGCACATCATCTTCCTGAGGTTTTAATTTGTCATACAGAAATCTTGTCCAGATTAATAACAGAACATGGTGACATTGGTGATGTTTTAATTGTATTTAAGTGTTAATAAACACAATTGCATTTGTGTTTATTAATTAACTTGCTGGAGTTTAATTTCAAACATTTGTCCTTTATTCATGGAGTAAAAAATAATTCCTAACAGGACATACAGAACAAAAGACAGATGAGAACAATAAGGACTGAGGATCAATTTCAAATTCTCAGCGGAAGCCTTCACATCACAGCTTCATACAACTATAGCTCCCTCTAGTGGTAACTGCGGAACTCAGGGAGCGTGCAGGAGGGTTAGGGTTAACCCTAACCCTAACCCTAACCCAGACTATCGATGAAAAACACCAAAGCTTTTTAAATCTGTTATTCTAATACAGCTTTTGTGAATGTACTATATTCAAAATATCTGACTCATCATCATCATCATCATCACCATGTTACAGTCAAAGAAAAGAAAGCAACCAATAAAAGTTAAAAAGTGAGCATGCATGTCATTCTGCTTGTAAACACAATCGCTCAAAAAGGTTTTAATGGTAAATGGACTAGTTCTTATATAGCGCTTTTCTACTCAGTATGAGCACTCAAAGCGCTTATACAACCTGTTTGCATTCACCCATGCACTCCCATTCATACAAGCACTTCCATTTTTACTAAGCTAAGTGCTTTTAATTACCTAACATTCACACGCATTCATACTCCGACAGAACGGTCGGAGAGCAACTTGGGGTTAAGTATCTTGCCCAAGGTTACATTGGCATGTAGCCTGGAGTAGCCAGGATTCGAACCGCTGACCTTCCGATCAGTAGGTGATCTGCTCTACCTACTGTTTTATGAATTCTGATAAAACTTTGTAGGGGAGTAGAGTCGGGTCATGTCACCAATCCATTTAAATTTGTTTTACCTCCATCAAGTCTTCAAAGTCAGCTCAATGATTTATGACAATGGCAATTTTATTTATTCAATTCAATTCAATTTTATTTATATAGCGCCAAATCACAACAAACAGTCGCCTCAAGGCGCTTTGTATTGTAGGTAAAGACCCTACAATAATACAGAGAAAACCCAACAGTCAAACGACCCCCTATGAGCAGCACTTGGTGACAGAGGGAAGGAAAAACTCCCTTTAACAGGAAGAAACCTCCAGCAGAACCAGGCTCAGGGAGGGGGGGTCATCTGCTGAGACTGGTTGGGCTGAGGAGAGAGAAAAGACATGCTGTGGAAGAGAGCCAGAGATTAATATCAATTTATGTAGCACATTTCATTACATTTAAACTCAATGTACTTAAAAGATAAAAGATAACATGAAAACCTGTGTAGGTTTACAATGCAGCAAAAACAATAAATATAAAAGAAAACAAAAAAAGACACAAAAAACCCATTAAGTGTTGGCCTGAGAGGTTGGAAGATAGATGGACAGATTTTCATGTATGTGTGAGGACTTGTCATGCCCTGTGGATTTTGGTGTGTGTGGGTGACGGTTTTGTCTGGACTTTCTCCGGCTGGTCCTCTACGTGAGAGGCGTGTATACAGCTGACGGGTGGACACCAAGGCGGCGACCTCCCGAGATACCTCCCTCTTGGGCGGTCCTTCCACAGCGCTGCTCCACACCTGTTTCCCATTGAAGCAATCACGCAGACTTCTTAAGCTGACAGCAGACCTCGAGTCATCGCTGGATCATTGATTGAGTTACAGTCAGTGTCGGCTCAGTATCTTGGTTGTTACTTACCTGTACCTTTTGTCTTACCCTGCTTCTCGTCTCTCGTCTCAGGCCAGCCGTAGATTCCTGCCTTCGCCCAGTCGCCGCCTCCGCCTCGTCCTCTCGTTTCTGGAGACCCTTGGTGTCACCGTCACTCTTATTCCTCGTCGGAGTCAGCTATTCCACTCCCTCAGCAACCCCTGCTCCTGCTCACTCCCCCTCGCTCATTCTACACGATAAATAAACCTGTTAACCCTAACGTTCCGTGTGTCACCTCATTCTGCTGGTCGTGACAGAATGATCCAGCCACAAACAGACGAGACGGACATCAGCCCCCTAGGCCGGACGTTGGCTCTACAGGAGGAGACCCTCCAGGGGCACGAACATATGCTTCGTCTGATTTCCAGCCAGCTGGGAGCCACCACCCAACAGCTCGCGGATATGAAAGGTATGCTGGAGGCCACCGTGTCACGAGCACCCTCCGCTCCTCCCACTCCGGCTCCACCGCAGCCCTTGCTACCGCTGGGAGACCCCCCGGGACCAGCCAAACGGGTCGAAAGGGCCCTACCAACTCCGGAACCCTTCCATGGGGACTTGGGGAAATGTGGGGGTTTCCTTACCCAATGCTCGTTTATTTTCCGGCAGCAGCGGACCATTTTCGCCTCGGACGGCGCGAAGATCGGCTTCATGCTCAGGTTAGTACGGGGACGGGCGATGGAATGGGGACATGCGGTATTGCAGGGGGACCCCGAGATGTCTTCCTGAGGGTTCCTGTCCAAATTCAAAGAAGTGTTTGATAAGGGCTCCTGTCCAGAGGCTGCCGCTCAAAGACTCATAAGAGCACGCCAAGGGAAAAAAAGCGTGGCGGATTTTTCTGTAGACTTCCGGATTCTCGCGGAGGAGGCTGGCTGGGAAGAAAAGTCACTCAGAGGTATATTTCTCAATAGCCTGAATGACGACATCAAATATGAACTCGCCACCCAAGACCTGCCGCAATCCCTGGGGGCTGTCATCTCCCTTTGCATTCGCCTGAGCACTCGGCGCGGGTTGCGAAACTACAGTTCCCATCAGGCCCCTCGCCGCGCGGTTCCGGCGGAACGGGGTGATGCCCCGGAAGAGGATGATGGGGATGTGGGGACATCTGCTGGCCGGGAGGAGCAGCCCATGCAGCTCGGTCACTCTCGGCTGTCGGCAGCAGAACGTCACCGGAGGATGGCGAGCGGTGAGTGCCTTTATTGTGGACATAAAGGACATTTCATTAATTCCTGTCCGGTGCGGTCAAAAGTTTCCGCCCGTCGGTAATGGTGGGGATACTGGCGGGCACGGTCAATGCTTGTTCCCCCCAACCCAGATTAACTATTCAGGCCAAAATTAACCTTCCTCTTTGTAGTCATTCTGCCCTTGCTTTAGTCGATTCAGGAGCCGAGCAGAATCTTATGGACCGTGCTCTCGCTCTCCGGTTTGGCATTCCCCTCGTCCGACTTCCTCAACCTCTCCAGGTAGTTGCTCTAGATGGCGCCAGACTCTCCACAATCACCCACAGGACCGAACCCATCTCCCTCACTCTCTCAGGTAACCACTCATTCTCATTCTACCTCTTCGAGTTTCCCCAGACACCCATCATACTCGGCTTTCCTTGGCTCCAACGACACAATCCGCACATCAACTGGACCACTCGGAGCATCTCGGGATGGAGTGAGCAGTGTCACCTGCGGTGCCTTAAATCCGCCACTCCCTCCGTCCAGCCCACAGCATCTCCTATGGGCCCCACTTCACCCGACCTCTCCGGAGTACCCAAGGTATACCATGACCTCGCTGAGGTGTTCAGCAAGGATCACGCTGTCTCTCTGCCGCCTCATCGCCCTTACGACTGCGCCCTCGACCTCCGCCCGGGAGCATCCTATCCTTCGAGCCGCTTTTACAGCCTTTCCAAACCAGAACGAGACGCGATGGAAAAGTACATCACCGAGCACTGCACGAAAAGAAGCATATTCGTCCCCGTATACTGACGCGGGCGCCGCTAGTAAACGGCAGCTTTCGTCAGCTTACGGGGATGCGCATTTTCGTTCGCCTGAGACGGATATGGTCGTTTATGTACCACCAGAATCAGTGGGGGGTAAAGGTGCGGGGGAGCCGGCCCTCGGGAGGTGTTAACGTCTCTACTTTACATATGAATAGCAGCGCTGCAAGCCGAAGCAGCGGTAACAGACCCACGTGGCTTCTCTGTCATTGGATGAAAAAAATGCCATCACAATTCATTACTCACATGTGATTGGTTGGTAGATCTGTCCCCCATTGGCCTTTATAAAGACAGGCCTGGGTAAGCCCCTCCCTAATAAATAATAACCCGGTAATAAAAATTATTTTTAATTATTATTTCTGTGATATACCTTGTATCTTATGTTGTATTCATGCCATGCTAATAACCTCAACTAAAGGGAATTCAAGTAAGAGAAACAAATTGTGAGGCACAAGTTTGAATTTCTTTTTTTTTTTATTTACAAAGCAATATGCACACACACACACATCATATATAAGAATACAAAAACATTATGACATATAATGCTTTGCTACTTCTGGGCCATGTGGTGGTGGCTTTCTCTCAGAGCATGGTCCAGCATACAAACACTTATGGTGCACGGCGTTGTATTTAGGGTGAGCTTCTTGCAGTTTGGCTCAGAGGTCACTGAGCTCCTGGCTGGGGAAGCTTGGGGGTCTTAATCCAGCCCGACACGCCCTCTGAGACGCCGTCCTCCTCATCCAACATGAGGTCAGTGGTGACACCGTCCCAGAAGGCAACCTGCTCCGCTGCCAGGACACTCGCCCTCGCCTCCAGCAGCTGTTGACACAGAGCACACATTAAGTCTTTATGAAACTATATGAAATATTGTGAAAAATCAGGAAACTACACTGAAAGTTTGAGTCTCTTGACTTTGAATGCACACATAGCAGATAAGACCCTGAATGCAAAAAAAAAAATGAATCAGCCCATCTTTGTCATCAAAAACAATGGTTATGTGACAAAGTACCAACTCCTGCATCCTGTGAATAAAAGACAAATGAACAAGTACTTTGAAAAAATGTAACATTGATAAAAGTACTTCAGTGATTTTGGTCATTAACCCTTGAGGCACCTTTAAACTGATTATACACTTTTTATCTTTAGGTCCCAAAATGTTACAGCTGCTAAAACTATAAACATTCAGTGTTAATTATTTTCACCTTCACTGCATCACCTTTTTATAGACATTTTGGGTTGTTCAGAAGAAGCCAGATTTTATATAAAGTTAAAAAAATCAATAAGTAATATTTCCCAAAAATAAAACTGCATTTCCAAGCTAACTACACAAATACAGCAGACCAACAATCCAACACGTCTTACCTGCTTCCTTCTTGCACGTCACCGGGCAGGATTTTTAATGGCTGCTTTTCCTGAACGTGAGGCTGACTGTAGGGAAGCTGCGGCGGACCGTCTGTAGGTTTAACAAGAAGCTGGAAAACATTTTTGTACATTGTAAATAAAGAGCATAAACACAGTGTATACATAAACATATCCAGGCAAAAAACACACAAACAAACAACACCAATAGATACTTACACACAATTATATCACGGTCCACGCATTAGGAACACTCACACTCGCGTTGTGAGGCGAACACAGTCTGTGGAAAATAAAGGTGAAAATAAATAAGAGTAAAAACATTTTAAGTTCTTCTCTCCTCCACACATTGAATACTGCTGCTTTGTTTCTGATTCTTACCTCTGCAGAGGATCATACCGGCTTTTATTGGATTTTACTGCTTCCTATAAGATGAAACCAAATAAAAATAAGAAACCAAATCACAATACGTCTGTCAGCTTACTGTGACCATTCCTCCACTCTTAGTATTTTTGTTTTAGAAACGACCAAGTCTTACCGCAGTTTTCGGATCGTGCTGCCGTCTTTTCTTTGTTAGAGTCCAGAGCATCAAGTCTCTACACAATAGACGCCATCTTGTCTTTCAGCTGCCCTAGTAGAAACTTGAGTAACTGAGGAGATAACCCACTCATTGCAGCCAGCAGTGTCTTCTTGTCTGCAGCGGGGCTGGTTGAAGCTGGCCGGTAGAGAGGCCCGCTTTCACGAGGAGCTTCTGGGGTGTTGAAAATATAGACGATGTCCTCCATTGTACCAGGAAAGCAGCGTAGACAAAGAACGCCATTCAGTTTGAACGGAAGAGAACGACCGCACTGATTTCCTTTGGTCTTGCGAGACCTTCAGCGCGATCCTGCACGTGATCTGTATTGTCCAATCACAGGCGAGGAAGCTGCCACACGGAATTCAATTCATTTCATTTCAACTCAATTCAATTTTATTTATATAGCGCCAAATCAGAACAAACAGTCACCTCAAGGCGCTTTGTATTGTGGGTAAAGACCCTACAATAATACAGAGAAAACCCAACAGTCAAAACGACCCCCTATGAGCTGGAAGACACATATCCACTGTCTGTTTTTTTTTTTTTTTTTTTTACATTTTTCTCATGAAGGTTTTGCTGATATCTCTTATGTACATCCATGTATAGCAAAATGAAAGTTTATATGTTTTATATCTTTATATGTTTTCTTATTCCATCTGCCTTGGTAGTCTTTAATGTCATTGATGCATGTGAACATTCACTGAACGTTTATGGCAGCGTTCATGGGATGTTGTCTGAATGTTCAATGCTAGCTGGGAAGCCACTGCACAGAAGAGGATGATGGTGTGACAGACTTTTTGTTACAGTGAATTAGACTGAAAACTGAGTTTGCTTTTCAATGAAAATAATGCTTGTAGTGTCACCAAAATCAAGTTATAGCCTTTGTTTATCTCCCTCAGTCCACTAAAGTTCAGGGTTAACAAAAAACTCCATGACAAAGGCTCACAGACAGAAGCTCACAGCCTTATTGGAAAAAGGGACAAAAGCTGAAAATGTCCAAATGTATATTTCTAACTAGATAATACTAATTTATAAAATAGAATGACTTCTTCTGAGTTTAGTCTTGTTTGAATGTTTCGCTGTATAATTTATGTGTAGTCACATTGTAATGGAAAAAGGCTTAAAAGATGATAATGTAAATCTGATTATATATATCTTAAAATAAAAATATGTTACAACTGTTGGGAGGGGTAGACCACTGGTGAGTACTGGTGACCACTGGTGAGTACTTGATTTGCATTTGTATGACTCACAGAAACCTCCTTTACATATGAGAGCCTGCCCTAGACCTGAGGAGAGGGGGGAGCTGAGGGAGCACTGACACAGAGAGTCCACGGCAGTTTATTGTTCTGGCCAAAGCCTCCTGCTGAGAGCCCTAAAGCTCAAGGCGCGCGGCAATATTACATACAAGAAACTGTCGAAAAACCCACTTTTCATGCAGTGGAGGCCAGGGTTGCTGGTCTCATCCGGCCCTCCATGTCTCCCCTGGGGGCTGGTTTCTTTTTCGTTGCCAAGACGGATAAGTCTCTCCGCCCGTGTATCGACTACCGCGGTTTGAACGACATCACCATCCGGAACAAGTACCCACTTCCTCTGCTCACCTCCGCGTTCGAGCTACTACAGGGAGCCACCGTCTTTTCGAAACTGGACCTCCGCAACGCTTATCACCTCGTCAGGATCCGCGAGGGAGATGAATGGAAAACGGCGTTTAACACACACCTGGGTCATTTTGAATATCTCGTCATGCCGTTTGGATTGACCAACACCCCTGCAGTATTTCAGGCCCTTGTTAACGATGTGCTCAGGGATTTCATTAACCATTTCGTGTTTGTGTACCTTAAAGACATCCTCATATTCTCCTCCTCATTACAGGAACATCAGACGCATGTGCGGCAGGTACTACAGCGGTTACTGGAGAACCGCCTTTTTGTGAAAGGGGAGAAGTGTGAGTTCCACGTAGAAACTACATCTTTCTTGGGCTATGTCATTGAGAAGGGGCGGGTGAGGGCTGATCCAGTCAAAGTAAAGGCCGTGTTGGAATGGCCAACACCCGCTGATCGTAAACAGCTGCAACGATTCCTGGGCTTTGCCAATTTCTACAGACGTTTCATCAAGGATTACAGCCGGATCACTCTGCCTTTAACCTCTCTCACCTCTCCGAAATCCCCTTTCAGGTGGACGTCTGCCACGGCCGAAGCCTTCCAGTTCCTGAAGGACCGTTTTGCCACCGCTCCGGTCTTGCTCCAACCCGATCTATCACAACCCTTCATTGTGGAAGTGGACGCCTCTGACGTGGGGGTGGGGGCCGTTCTCTCCCAACAGGCTGCGGGTAACCTTCAGCCATGCGCCTTCTTCTCTCGTCGACTCTCCCCTGCCGAGAGCAACTACGACGTCAGGGATCGCGAGCTGTTGGCCATCAAGCTGGTTCTCGAAGTGTGGAGGCACTTGTTGGAGGGAGCTACCCATCCATTTCTGGTGTGGACAGACCACAAAAACCTAGCCTATCTCAGAACGGCCAAACGACTCAATCCCCGGCAAGCCAGGTGGGCTCTGATTTTTACGCGGTTCAACTTTACCATCTCTTACAGACCTGGATCCCGGAACGTGAAACCAGATGCCCTATCTCGCCAGTTCACCCCCCCGGACCACTCTCTCCAGCCAGACTACATACTCCCGCCTTCTTGTGTCATAGGCTCTATCACCTGGGAGATCGAGTCGGCAATCCAGACGGCCCTTCAGACCAAACCGGACCCCGGAACCGGCCCACCTAACCGCCTCTACGTGCCCTCCCAGGTTCGGGCCCAGGTTTTGCAGTGGAGCCACACCGCCAGGTTCAACTGCCATCCCGGCGCTCATCGGACGGTCACCTTTCTCCAACGGTATTTCTGGTGGCCCACGCTTATTAAAGACGTCCGGGAGTATGTGGCAGCTTGCAGCACGTGCGCTCAAAACAAGCCCTCAACTTCCTCGCCTTCTGGTCTCCTCCGGCCCCTGCCGACCCCCAAGCGACCCTGGTCACACATTTCCCTGGATTTCATCACCGGCCTTCTTCCCTCCGAGGGTAAGACTGTCATCCTCACCATTGTGGACCGTTTCTCTAAGGCTGTTCATTTTATTGCTCTCCCCAAGCTCCCATCGGCCCTGGAAACATCCCAACTACTTACGGATCATGTTTTTCGTCTACACGGCATTCCCGAGGACATCATATCGGACCGAGGACCCCAATTCACTTCCCGAGTCTGGAGGGAGTTTTGCAAGTCACTAGGAGCCCAGGTGAGCCTGTCTTCTGGTTATCATCCCCAGACGAATGGTCAGACGGAGCGCGCCAATCAAGAACTCGAGGCAGAGCTACGCTGCGTGGCCTCCACCAACCAGGCCACCTGGAGCTCCCATCTGGCGTGGATTGAGTACGCCCATAACTCCCTCTCGTCCAGCGCTACGGGTATGTCACCCTTTGAGGCCTCCCTGGGTTTCCAACCTCCTCTGCTGCCAACCATCGAGAAGGATCTCCAGGTTCCGTCCGTCCAACGTCACCTCCGTCGCTGTCGCCGAGTGTGGCGGGCGGCTCGTGCGGCCTTACTGCGCACCAAGGACCAGAATAAACGAGTGGCAGACCGTCATCGGACCCCGGCGCCAGCTTATCAACCCAGCCAGAAGGTATGGCTCTCCACCAAAAATGTGCCTATTCGTGCTGAGTCCAAGAAGCTCGCTCCTACATACATTGGTCCTTTTGACATACACTCTATTGTCAACCCTGTCTCGGTTCGGCTCAAACTCCCACGCAACATGCGTATTCATAATGTTTTCCATGTGTCCCAAGTGAAGCCTGTGTCTACCAGTCCTCTGTGCCCGCCTGTTGCCTCTCCCCCTCCGGTGCGCATCATCGACGGCCATCCGGCCTACACCGTCAACTGCATCTTGGATGCACGCCGCCGCGGTTACCAGTATCTGGTGGACTGGGAAGGCTACGGGCCGGAGGAACGCTCCTGGGTGTCCCAGATGAACATGCTGGACAAGCGGTTGGTGCAGGAGTACCGTCGGCGGCATCCGGACAAGTTCAGGTCTCCAGGAGGCTCCCGTTGAGGAGGGGGTACTGTCATGCCCTGTGGATTTTGGTGTGTGTGGGTGACGGTTTTGTCGGGACTTTCTCCAGCTGGTCCTCTACGTGAGAGGCGTGTATACAGCTGACGGGTGGACACCAAGGCGGCGACCTCCCGAGATACCTCCCTCTTGGGCGGTCCTTCCACGGCGCTGCTCCACACCTGTTTCCCATTGAAGCAATCACGCAGACTTCTTAAGCTGACAGCAGACCTCGAGTCATCGCTGGATCATTGATTGAGTTACAGTCAGTGTCGGCTCAGTATCTTGGTTGTTACTTACCTGTACCTTTTGTCTTACCCTGCTTCTCGTCTCTCGTCTCAGGCCAGCCGTAGATTCCTGCCTGCGCCCAGTCGCCGCCGCCGCCTCGTCCTCTCGTTTCTGGAGACCCTTGGTGTCACCGTCACTCTTATTCCTCGTCGGAGTCAGCTATTCCACTCCCTCAGCAACCCCTGCTCCTGATCACTCCCCCTCGCTCATTCTACACGATAAATAAACCTGTTAACCCTAACGTTCCGTGTGTCACCTCATTCTGCTGGTCGTGACAGGACTTTCATGTCCTGCTGATGATTTAGAGCAGGGGTCTCAAACTCAATCACAAAACAGGCCAAAATTTAAAACACAGTCTAAGTCATGGGCCAAAAAGGATTAATATGAACTAAAACTGATAGTATTTTGATCAGCAATATGAATTTGAATAACCATAATACAATAACCTTTTCCCTCAACACATTAAATAAAACATAAAATTATATTTTCTTCAAAAACATCGGGGAAAATTAAAATATTTCAAGTTGATGAAAGTTTGCAAGTTTTTCAGATTAAAAATATATTGATGCTTCTATCTTAAAATAATCAATCTGTCTTTATTAGTTGGCTATGTA
Organism: Amphilophus citrinellus; assembly: GCA_013435755.1. NCBI lineage: Eukaryota > Metazoa > Chordata > Actinopteri > Cichliformes > Cichlidae > Amphilophus > Amphilophus citrinellus. The sequence continues at coordinate 32,249,277 of JACBYM010000007.1, forward strand.
CCACAGGCCTTCAAGGTGGCTGTAATTAAACCTCTACTTAAAAAGCCATCACTGACCCACACACTCTTCACTTAGGTTAATTATGGAGTTCCACAGGGTTCGGTGCTAGGACCAGTTCTATTTATATTATACATGCTTCCCTTAGGCAGTATTATTAGAAAGCATTGCATCAATTTTCATTGTTATGCAGATGATACTCAGCTTTATCTATCAATGAAGCCAGATGACGCACATCAATTAGTTAAACTGCAGGAATGTCTTAAAGACATTAAGGCCTGGATGACCTCTAATTTCCTGCTTCTAAATTCAGAGCTGGTGTTTAAACAGTCATCCTCATCATGACCCAGGACATTTATTGGTTGATTCGGGGATCAAACACCTGTTGTGAATTTTGCCGTTAAGCTCCTCGTTAGACAACAGCAACTTATGCAAAAAGTTCCAAAACATTTAACAGTTGGACATGTGCCAACTGTTAGAAGCCGTGTTAGAAGCCCTGCTGAGGGGGTTTATGGATGAGCAGTGGCGTCTACCGTCAGGGGATGTCCGGGGGTATGGATTCAGAAGCCTGGCCAACGAGATCAGCTTCTACCAACTCGGGAATGGAGAAACATTCGGGCCCACAACAGCCACTGCAACCTTAACGTCATCCGACTGCGCTGTGTTGTCGCTGATCGTGATTCCTGAGATCCGAAAGAGCCTGGCAACACACCCGTGTTTGGCTCTTCTACCCAGGGACAACGAGAGCTGTACAAAAGATCAGAGCACCCAAACAGAAAGCCTCCAGATTAAACAAGAGCAGGAGAACAGCGACTACCCGACACTTTTGGTGATTGACGCAAAAAAGGGGGCTCGAGAAGATGGTCAAGCAGGTCAGCCAAAGGTGCCGATACCTCCAGCCAAGGCCGGATCACATACAAGCGTGATCGTTTACAGCCTGTGGGAGAGCAAGAGGGATGCCCTCGGTAAATGGGTTTTCAGAACAAGCCGGCAGATCACAAAGCGACCAGAACTCCAGGACCTGTTCTTATTAGACTTTTTTAATTCACAGTCAGGAGTATTTCACAAAGTCCTGAAGCTTCCTCTCCACCACTGGCTCCAGCATATTGAATCCAGAATGTCCAAAATTGATGAGCTTTTCAACCACGTACAAAGAGAGAAAAATGCCGTTTTTGTCAAGAAAACTGTTACTCTGTAATTAAAGCCACGCCTCTCGCCACAGCTCTTGCTTTAACCGTATAAAAGACCTCAGGACTTCATTTCAGAAAGCATCTGACCTGACAACATGGCCTACTTCAATGAGAACAGCGACAACACACCGAGAGTACGCCTGCCTGCAGCCACCGCTGCACCGCAGCCAGAGCCGAAAACAACCGCTACAGGGGTGGGCACACTCTCGCCCCAGGGCTGGAACATGGGGTGGTGTCCTTTGGAGATCTCGGACAACGCGATGCCTTTCACGGCCGAGGAGTTCAAGCCGGTGGGGCTACGCGCCCTCCCCGCCGAGACATGCCAGCTACCCCCGGTGGTTCTGGATCTTCTGAAGCTCACTGTGAAATCTGTGGTGAACATTGTCGTACAGAGGCATCGTAGGGATGTCTGTGAGGGCTGTGAAATTGCACATCCTTCGCAAAGAAGGCACAGCTGTGTCTTCCCGCTGGAGAGACATTTTTTTTTTCCGACACTACGACCAGCTGGCCAACAAGTTCTGGAATGGGCATTTTTATCCCCACGCTGTTGGAGGTGATGCGTCTGGAAGGTTTCACTCCAGACGCTTACAGGCTGATGGGAGTTGTCGAGGCCTATCTACATGAATTAAAGGAGGCCAAAGACATTGAACAAGCGCTTTTTGAAATGGAGTCTTGTGTTGTCGGGGTCAAACGCACCACAGTCGACCAGGTGTTAAATCAAAAATATCAGCTGTGGCTTTAAGAGAGGGCTGGCTAACTGTGTGTGTGTGTGTGTGTGTGTGTGTGTGTGTGTGTGTGTGTGTGTGTGTGTGTGTGTGTAAAATTGTTTTTTCAAAATGTGTGTAAAATTGTTTTTCAAATGTTGTGTATTTGTTTTTGAATTAGTATTAATAGTTTTGTAATCTTTCTAAGGATTTTGTGAAATAAAGATATTAAAAACAAAACTTGAAGTTCCTTTACTATCATATCATGAATATAAATTACACCATCACATCAAAAACGTTCTCATACTTTATCTGCACATTAAAAAGCACAGATGGGCGAAACTGCTACACTGAAAAAACTATATTATAGTCCCTCACAGCCTGCTAGTTTTGGGGGTGTGGAGAAGCTGCTCCGGGGTGCCCAGAAGGAATCAGGGGCTTGTTTCAATAAGAAGCAGGTGGAGGACTTCCTCTCAGGGGAAGATGCTTATACACTGCATAAACCTGCAAGAATTAAATTCCTCAGAAATAGAGTATTTGTTGTGAAGCCGTTGAATCAATTCCAAGCAGATCTCTGTGACATGCAAACTTTAGGGAAGCACAATAAGGGGTTTAAATATCTATTAACAGTTATCGATGTTTTTTCCAAAAAAGCATATGCTGCTCCTTTAAAAACAAAAACAGGTGTTGAGGTGGCTCGTGTTTTTGGAAAAATTTTGGAACAAAGCGGTATTCCAGAGAAGTTACAAACTGATAAGGGGGGTGAATTTTTTAATACAGCTTTTCAGAAATTGATAAAGAAAAAAGGTATTAATCATTTTTCGACTGCAAGTGAACTCAAAGCATCTGTGGTGGAACTTTTTAACCGAACCCTTAAATCTAAAATGTACAGACATTTTACAGCATTCAACACATTTAGGTATATTGACATCTTACCAGACTTATTGATGAGTTATAACAACAGTTATCATAAATCTATTAAGATGACCCCTAATCAAGTAAACTCTGAAATCACACCCCTGGTATTTAAAAATTTGTAGGGTTCTTTTCCACACACACCGAGGATGAAGATGAAATTTAAAGATTGAGATTTAGTTAGACTGTCCAAAGTTCGCAGTATATTTGACAAGAGATATGAACAAGCATGGACAAGTGAAATCTTTTCTGTGGCCAAATGTATTCCGACTACACCCCCTGTCTATAAAATTAAAGATTATGACGGTGACGACATTACAGGATCATTTTATGAGCAAGAACTACAGAGGATTAAGGTCGGCAAAGACAAACTCTACCAGGTGGAAAAAGTAATAGCTAAACGCAAACAGGGGGTTGAGAGATTTGTTCTGGTCAAATGGAGGAACTGGCCTTCAAAATTTAACACCTGGATTAACCTAAAGGACCTTAAAACCGGAGTGAAGGAAGTAAAGTTGTCAGTGGATCCTTGTAAAACCTCAGAATGACTCGGCCAAATCAAAGTTTTTATGTCACATTACCTTCAAATGCAAGTATGGGGGTTTTCAAAAATAATACAAGCTCCAGCTTTAGAGTTGACCTAGCGACACATTTGGATTTAGACGGTGACTGGCAGGTGGCATTAACAGAGATTTCATATCCTAGAACCTGGTTGAATCTACCTGACGACGTTGCATTTTTCGAATGGAGAAAGCGAACAACACCCCACCAAAAACAATCAGCTATTCATAAAGCATATTTACACGGTGGGCTTTATTCAGACCTCGCACAGCTGAGAGCTGAGCTGGAGGCGGTTCTATGCAAAATTGACCCAGAGACCAAGCTAAGATTTAACCCCTTACAGAGAAAATTTGAATTTTTAGGTAATAATTTATTACAGATAAGACCACAACCCCCGCTGTCTTACATGCTTGGTTTACATTCAGGTAGCTGGTGGAAGTGTGACAGCATAGCTCCATACCCAGCAGATATAAACACTGGTAGTTACCACCTTTATTGTTATTCTGACGTTGTGAGACTGCAACTGGTAGGCGACTCTTATGTTCCTTTATTACGTACAATTAAAGTAGAGGGGGAGTACGGGAACATTGTAACGCAGTGTTACCATAAGCCTGACTACGTGGCTGTTTCTAAAAACCATCTGGAGACGATTCAAATTGAGATCACAACGGATCAGAACAAACCGGTGAAGTTTACTTACGGAAAGACAATTGTGAAACTACATTTCAGGCCAGCTAAAAGCTTCTAGTCTTTTCAAAATGATCACTGATAATAATAGGTTTATAGCATATTATCAGGCACAGGCAGGGCATGGTCTGCCAGGATTCACAGGGGCTCCTGTAATGTATGGCAGAGGGCTGGCCTCCATGTTTGCAAAGTTGTTCAGGTTTGTAACCCCCTTTGTAAAAAGAGGTTTCAGTGTGGCTCAGCCCCACCTCAAGACAGCTGTGAAAAATATAGCATCAGAGGTCTTCACCAAAGCTGTAAGTCATTTTAATAGACCTGAAAATCAGGAAGGTGCTGGAATAGCCGTGTTATCCAGAAGACCTCTGAAGAGACCTCTGAAGAGACCTCCAGGGACGCGAGTTGCTGGGTATAAAAATCCTCCAAAGAGGCAGAAGAAACAGAAGAGGAAAACACTTGTAACCAGCAGCCACACCAGCAAGAAGTCTATAAAACAGCTGAAAGACATATTTTAGAATGGCCCTGCTCCATGAAAAATCCGCCGAGTGCACTCTGAGTGAGCTGGATCTTTTCACAGCATTACTCTCACAGCTATCAGTGGATGAGAAAGCTTACATGGAAGTTAGACCAATTGCGTCAGTGTCTGGGGGAGGGCCACTCGAATTCTTTATCCCTGGTAACGGGACTCAGTACATCGATCTGAATGACACCCTGTTGTATCTCAGATTGAAAGTAACTAATGAGGATGGCTCTGCTTTGGAGGCTGATGAACGTGTAGCCCCCATCAATTATCTGCTAAACACAATTTTTAGCCAGTGTGATGTCACCTTAGGTGACCGGCTAATCTCGCAGGCCAGTTCGACACACGCTTACCAGGCCATCGTTGAGACACTGCTGAATTACTCGGATCATACTCTAAGAAGTCAGTTCAGTGCTGGACTTTTCATAAAAGATACAGCTGGAGCTTTAGACTCCTACGTGGTTAACAACGGTCCTAATAAGGGGTTAGTTAAGAGGGCTACCTATTGTGAGCGTTCAAAGGAGTTTGAAGTCATAGGGCCCCTACATGCGGATATTTTTTTTGTGAGAGACTGTTGTTAAATTCTGTGGATCTTAAAATAAAACTCACCAGGGCTCGTGATGCTTTCTGTCTGATGGCTCCGCACTATGACCTAGAGTACCTTGCTCTGTGTCTTGAAGGTCGGCAAATTCCTGCCAAGGCATTCCAACCTGACTTTACTAACGGGCTGGTTGCCAGGGAATATTACAGCCTTTACACAGCTACAGGCAGAAATCTAAAAGACCTCTCTTTAGCTATTGATAGGGAGGAGTTTCTGAATGGGTATACATTATTTTTCTTTGATCTGAGCGCCTCAGAAGACACGGGGGTGCTGTCGACCACATCAGCAGGCAACTTACGGCTGAAAATGCATTTCAGAAGCCCTCTTGAACAAACTGCAACGCTGATTGTATATGCCTGCTACGACTCCATATTAGAAATTAATGCCAAACGTCAAGTCTTGGTTGATTATTACTAAAAATGAACAATCTTCAGCTGGAGAGCATTCTGCACACCCTCATTGGGGATCGGTTCTGTGGAGTCTGGGCGTGTGATGAACTGGCAACTCTGAAAAAGACTTTTACACGTCCTGCATATTTTGTGGTTAACACAGACCCCCGGCATATGCCAGGAACCCACTGGCTCGCTTTAAGTCTGGATGAAGACGGCAGCGCAACTTTTTTTGACTCATTTGGATTTCGCCGGATTATACATTTTATCCCGGCAGTATTTTAAACTTTCTCCAGAGTCATGCAAAGACAATATCATTTCATGAGAGACAGCTTCAGCATGTAAATTCAAACATTGGCGAACATTGTGTTTTCTATCTAACCCAGCGAGCACGCGGTCTATCATACCATCATGTCATGTCTATGTACCACGAAAACCCTGTAAAAAATGATGTCATGGTTGCTAATTTTGTGAAAAGATATAACAGATGTGCGGTGAAATGTCGCTCAGGATCTTTTAATCATACATCGTGCTCTCTGAAAACATTTAACGAATGTTGCTGTGATTTTAAAAACTCAATAAAGTACCGGTGTCTGAATTTATACTGTGTGTGCGTGTGTGTGTGTGTGTGTGTGTGTGTGTGTGTGTGTGTTTATATAAAAACAAGCAAAAACAGAGGTAACTTCAAAAACAGCATGTCTTTTATTGAAAATAAATCTTAGCTCATTAAAGGCATACAGCTTTGTTTCATGAAAAAGTTAACCATCGTGGTGACAGTAATATTTTCTTTCTCTTCCGTGGCTCTCCATTGGCCTGCTTCTGTAATGTAGAGTCAGAGGGCATAACCCACCTTAGTAGTAGATAGTAATGTTTTCTTTCTTGCCCCACAGCCTCCAGGCAGTTTCTGTAATGTCACCCGGGGTGCTGGTGATGTGGCGTCAGGCTGTTTCATATCTGAAATCTCCTGTCTGCCTGGGTGTTACCCACCACTGAGAGTGGTATTTTTAATTCGGATAATAAATTCAAAAGCTCATGCCATCCTCTGGGTCTCTGTGTATGTTTAACAACTCTAGCACTGGCTAAAAACTTCATTAAATCCAACATGTGACTGCCAGGGACAGCTTCCATGTTGAGCAACAATTCTCCGTGTGTATTCCACCCGCTCCGGCCATTAGGGTCAGACAGTTTCTGCATAATATATTCTGTGTTTCTCTTGAACCTAGAACCATGTTCTGTAACACCTCGCTCAGCACGTTGTTTTCCTCTGTCTCAGTCTCCGGGGCTCTTGCAGCCAAAGTGTCTCTTTTTGATTCCTCAGGCAACGTCAGAGTTATTTGAGTGGTTTCAGGGTCCTTTTGTTTTTGCAAGTTCAAATATCTTTGTAGAAGCAAATTAAACTTTTAAATTTTTTCATCAGCTAATAGGCTATCATCATGCAGTATCTTCTCCATTTCCAGGTCCAGATCATCTTTCGCTTTCTGGCGAATGTTTGTAGCTCCTGCATGTAGACTTTGTTCATGTAGATGTTTAATCTGATCCTGGGATACTAAGTACATTTTCTGCATTTTTCACTGTAGAGGTGACGTTTACCCCTTAACAGCACCTGTAACCAGGCTTGCTACAATAGGCAGGACTGTTGTGAGTAACGGTAAGATAAATCCTCCTTTCTGAGTCAGCAATGCTCATTTTTGTTTGACACCTTTATGTTTGTCAGCCAGAACCCTGATGTTTTTCCTGTGCGCTTTAAGCTTCTTAATTTGACACGCTGTTATAGGTATATTACCCTTCAGAAGGTTAAGGCACACTTCCCCTAAAGACTGTATGAGCTCATTTGAGCAGCCTGCTAATACAGCTGTGCGTTGTCTAGGTGTACATCCTATCAAGGTTTTCATTAGAGGGAGGTTTCTTTTTAGACGACTTGACATATTATTTTTGTTTCGGAATATAAACGCACAGCAACTGGTTTGGTAGCACACCAGATCGTAGTGTAAGCTGGTCTGGACATGAAGGTGTTAAATCAACCAGTAAATAACCATGAGGGGGCCTCGTAGCATCCTCAAAACTGTCCATAAAAAAGTGTTTCCGCCCAGGGTAAATCTGGCTGGCTAACATATTCATCTGTAACTTGTCACGTGGGTTTTGAAATAACACAAAATAATTACTGTTTAAACTAATTGTTCGGCTATGTCGCCCCTGCAGAAACACATTTTGTGTAATCATTATAACACTCATGTTTTTGTGATGGCGATATTGTGTGAAAACTCTCACAACCTCAGGATGGTTGGCTGCTTGAAAAATGACATCGTCCAGGATAATTAGATGCTTCAGGCCATTCTCATCGTCAAATGAATCAGGCAAACCCTCAATAAATTTTATATTTTTATTGTTCTTTTGCAGATCCGCATACAAAGGTTGAAATGAGGTATATATCCACACAATATTTTCAATTCTCTTAGTCATTACATGCATTGAATTGTCCAGCAATGATTTTACAAAAAATGTTTTACCAGACCCGCTAGGGCCGACAATCAGACATGAAAAAGGTACGTGGAGACGATGCTCAAATTCCACAGCATTAAACATCTTTAATTCAGTACCCAAAAGGCAGGGTCTGCTAGCAAGCAGCGTTTGTCAAATACCACCCTGAACTTTTTCATAAAGGTTGAATTTCTAAGTGAAAAACAGGATTTATCACGTACAATATTGTGCTGGGGTACCTGTATATAATCACCCTCTTCCTGAGATTTAGCAATGTGTGCCCCGACAAGAGCTTTTACACTCTCAAAATTCACTTTTTCACAGCATTCTCGTGTCTGGGTTATTCCTTTGGCCTTTAAAACAAATTTCAGATTTTTGGTTTCATACCCGTAACTCTTAGGCCCTGATGAGACAAAGTCTGTGATGTAATCATCAGAGTCCAGCTCACTTGTTAACTGTCCGAGATATTTCCCGAGCGGGAGAGGGGGCTCACCCTCTTTGTTCACGTAGATTAAACTATCTGTGTCGAAATAAAGAACTTTTTCCTGTAGTAAATCTAAGTACTTGAAAAGCTCTAATCTGCCATAAGCAGTTGTGAAAACAGCCACAAAGATGTTGTCTGTGCGGTTTGGGAGCGGTGTGTAGTTGTTGTCTTGTGTCCACTGCACAAGTGCTATCTTATCACTGACAAACGAGAAATATTTTACATTATATTTCTGTGAAAACATGAATTGGAAAAATTCCTCTGGCTCACTGACTAGTTTGGTTTGAGTTAAATTGTTTCTCTGACCAA